>CAMXCT020001001.1:0-197500 GCA_947184155.2 Cladocopium goreaui | reverse complement strand
TCTGCAGACAAGACTGGCCCAAAAGATGAGACCCTGGGATGTTCCTTTCCGTTTTTGATTGTTTTCTCCAAGTTTTTGGGAACTGGGATGGAATGTCCATCCCCCAAGTCTTTCTCAGATCAGTGCAATCGCTGCCCTGCAAGGTGTCAGGCTTCCAAATCATAGCCCCAAACACGGCAACTCCAATGATCTTCCAACTCCAATGGCCAGTTCGACCTGCGTTTTGAAGAAAAACTGCCTTTATCTTTGGCGTGGTTGCTGGGTCAATCTGAAAAATCTGAAGTCCATCTGGGAGCCAGGTTGCTCCTCCGCATCTTGCCTGAAATCCTTGGCGCGAAGAAGCAGATGGATCAAAAACTCGACCTCCGGAGGGGCTTTTTTTTTCAGAGGGAAATTGCTCAAATATCAACCCATAAGCTCCCAAAAAGAGTTCGGATGATTCTAGAATGTCCATTTTCCCTGTACAATCCCAATGTTCTCTATGGGTTTCATGCAGAATGACCAGCGTTTCATATTGGAAATCATAGGGTTTCAACAGTGCCCATGTGAGCAGTGTGAATTGAATCCCTCTGTCATTCCACCTCTGGTTGGTTAATGGGGATTCCTCTATTGGATTATCATAATCTGCTGGTTGCTTAATGGGGATTCCTCTATTGGATTATCATACCAATGGGAATTTCAGGATCCTAAAATGGAGGTACTGTACCATATAAGGTCATATTTTGTGGGGATATTCCCTTACAAGTACATAGGCCATTGATCATAATCCCCAAGAAAAATTGGGTAAAACGTTCCTCCGAGCGTCATGCAGGAGATCTTCGAATTGTCGCACCAGCTCAGGGATGTCCATGACACGTTTGGCTGAGCCGAGTTGCGGGATGTTGGGAAGCCCGGGGTTTTACCACGGGATGTTCTTAGTTTTTAAGATTTAAGGGGATAACCCAGGGAAACCATCTAGAAATGATCTATAAATACTTTATTATACATTGTAGGTTTCCTTAGTTTTTGAGGGGAAAAGCCAGGAAACCATGAGTTTTAATGGGGGTATCAGGAGGATATAATCGAATACTATTTCATGGGCTAGTAATGGAGTATTGGTTCATACCCTCTCGCGATTTGTTGCAGTTTGCTACGGTATAGATGGCCCATTTAGTTCTATGACTTACGCCCATAGCTACATTAAATTACCAGAGGGTAATTAATCTGTGATGCGCTTGTAACCCCGAAACATTAGCTGAATATGGGATATGGTGGGAAAATGAATGTCAATAATGAAATGTAGCACTCGTGGCTAGTGGGAAGCTAGCTTGATTTGGATCATCCAGGTAACCCTCTGCACGGCCCTTGTTTAGTCAGAAAATGGACAAACATGAAGCCCAGTAATATAAACCATCCACAATTGGGGTTGATGATTGGGTGACGTTACTGGGGTGGTTTATGATTGGGCTTATCACATGGCTGCAAGAAATTGCAAAAACAGAGTCATGGGACAGCCTACCGTCTACCAGTTTCCCAAAGAGATCTATTTTGGGAACAAAGTGCTGCTCAAAAGCCATCCCCTTCTATCTTCTGTCCAGCGCCATTACAACCACACCTCAGACACACGCCTGAAAACTGACCAGGAACACTAAACAGGGATTGATTTTGATGGTCCTTTTGGATCCTTTTGAAAGTTGGATGTTCCCTATATTTCCTCAGTTCCACCATGTTTTCTCGACATCCTCAGGGCTAAGCAGCTAGAGGGTGTCTTGCTTGAAGCTGAGTCCTCATTCATGTCCGACCTAGGCCGGAAGAAGCCCCTGTCAACGGCTGCACCCGGCGCACCCGGAACTTCACCAAAAAGAACAGATTTCGAACCTTTAGGAACAAGGTGAAAGTCTAAAATGTGTAAGATGTGTTCATGCACCATGGAAAAATATTGAAAACGAGAAGAGTGAAGCAGCAAACCTCAAATCATATGACTTTTGGGCACCAATCTGCCCAGCCCTTTCTCCTTTCGGTCGCCGGGTCACGCGTCGCTGACGTTCTGCAATCGCTTGGGCAGCAGGGGGGACGCCTTAGAAGGTGTCACCTGCAGGCGCGGAAGGGCGGAGGTGTTGCTCATTGTTACAACCCATAATGGGAATATGTATCATATTTATCAACCAACCAATAGAATATCATAGCATGGGGTATGGTTCGTTAGAGTCCTTATGATTTTACCATTGAAGAATGTAGAATATAGGGCTGTCCTCTAAATGTTCATCCAATTCGAGGATTTTTTTGCCTGAAAGATGTGCATAATGTGTAGTGTTTCCAGAAGCCCCCGCTGTCTGCAGATGATATTCCCAGGGGAATTCAGTGGCCATGTTCATTTTTTGCAAGGTCAGGTATCGCAGGGTATCAAGCCTGATGCAACCAGATGTTTAGTGCAAAATCATGTAAACATGGAACCTCCCAAAAAATACCTTGGACAATGATCCTGCTTCTAACTAAACCACATATTTGGCCAAAGCCACACTTGATAAGTACCTGTCAAAATTCCTGGAGGTATCTACACTAGACAGAATACTCTGGGAGAGTTGACCCTGCAGGAGCTCCAGCGTCTGATCTCTCCTCTCTTTTGAACAACAACAAATATGCATATGCTATATATATATATCTATTTATTTGTTTATCTATTTTTGTTTTTTCGATTTATTTATGTATTAAAACAAATAATTACCAAGAAGTCGTGATCAGCCAGGTTCACTAGAAAATTCATCTTCCAGGGGGTCAGCAACTGAAGAAAATCGCTGTTTCCAGCACCTGGTGACCTGGTACCCTTTCCACCTGGTGAGCCATCCCAACCTCCTTGAGTGGCTGCCTCCTTTGCAAACCTCTGAGGAGCACTCTGACTTTACATGACTTTACATGTAATATCAGCATGTTCCATGGGCAATTCATCGACAAATTAGTTGTTCAATGTTTTTTTTTGTCAAAAATTGGGGCTCTCCTCCATGTGCAGGTCCCCCAAATAGGTCGTCTTCCAGCAGTCCTCAGGCCCCGGTGCACCTTGCCGGCCTTGCCGACTTGCAAGGACGCCACGCCCACGGCATTGCTAGGAAGCACCTGAGTCGCCCGCTCTGAAAGCATTTCGCCTTTTTCCAGCCAAAAGATCCAACAGTTGGGGACCCTTTTTTACAGGCTCCAACAGTTGGGGACCCTTTTTTACAGGCCAGTTGTTTGGCCAACTAATTTTCGGTGGATACAAAACCACCTGGAATACAGTAATTGCCTAGTCACTGGAGTAAACTCCCTGAATCACTACTGTATATATAGACTATATATATACCACACAATACCAGTGGCGATTCCTAAAATGCACCCGCTTGCAACCAATTTAGTATACTCATATCAGGGACTTCAGGGGTCACCCCTGTGACTTGGGATTTGTGGGCACCGTAAACTAACGTAGATGTGGAAAACCCATGGCTTCTATAGCAAAATATAGGACAATGATCTATATAAAAATGAAGGTTTTCTTCCTCGATGTTAGTTTACCCATAGGGCACCACTGAACTACGCGGAATGGCACCCCCCCTAGTTAATGGATCTTGCAGGGGAGGTCGCCATCGCAAGGCGCAAGGCACTAACCCAGATATGGCTCTGCGGGGATCCTCCTCAATGAAGGATGCGGAGCGATATCTTTCCTCGAGGCGCTGATGAAACACGACGCCCATCGAGGAACCAAGGGGTTGATACAACGAAGATGATACAAGACCATAAATAGAAAGTCCAAACATGTTTTTCTGATATACAAGTATATTATATATATATATTTGTATATGTTTGATATGATTTTGGAAGGTCAAAATAGTGAAGCTTCCAATTTCGAGTTGCATGCCTCTCTGCTTAGTGCATGGCCAAGATTGGCCAAGCATCAAATTCTCACAGCTGGAAGCATTGCAAAAGCTCGCAATTTCTTGAACGATGAAAAAATATGGAAACCATCAAATCCTGAAAGCAATCCAAGAATGCTGACGATACAGACTGCATGACCGATTTCCATCATACATTCCCCGCTTTTAATTACGGATCTTTCCATAGGACCCCTTTTTGGTTCCCCACAAGTTGATGATTTTCCACCTGGAAACTTGGGCTAAAAGCTAGCCCTAAAAACACCACCAGCCATTGGTGTGCAACGAAGCGAGGCAACCGGTGGCAATCCAAAATACATTTTTCCGTCGCTTGCCCTGCTTCCACAGTAATCTTGCTCGTTGTTTTTTTTCCCGGATTTCAACAGTCAAAGATAGTCAAAGTGTAGGTCTATTATATATGACATTCTTATATATATATATATATATTGCTCATGCTCACGCTACCTGGTGGTATGTTTTTATCCATAAAGGTATACCATTGGTGGTTGGGATAACTATTCCTGTACCAGAGGTGCAGCAGGTAATGCAATACGTATAGCCAATGCCAGAACATGTCGCCCGTTCCTTTCGTTCCTTTCGCCAAGTCGCATCAAACGATTGCGCGGTGCGATCTGATCGCTCCGCAGGCGGGCGACCGGGACGATCTGATGCTGGACTCGACATGGCGCATAGCGGCCCCCACGAGAAAATCGAAGAGCTGTGGAAGATGATTTTGTAGATGTCATTGGACTCATTGGATTGGTTCAAGAGAAAATTGAAACTGGAAACCCCCATTACCCAAAAAAAACATATTGTTTTCATGTTTTTTCTTATCTTGGCTATAGGCTTTAGATCTTTCAGATTTTGTGAGTGGCTCATGAGCGCGCCATGTTGCCACTTCATTCTAAGAGAGGGGCATAAGAATGGGCAATAGCACCACAAATTTGTTGTATGGAGCCATGCATGAGAATATCTGGGCTGAACGCGTTTTGAATGCGAAACACCGGCTTCTCATCTTGACATCTCACAACAATTGATTTGGGGTGTCCTTCCAACCCACAATGGAGCGTTCATCCAAGGTATCTCCTAAGCTTTCAGCCAAATGAATCCATCGGGCAGAACGAGTCCGGGACTGACTGGGACTGACGCATGGTGGTAAGCCCAACTTTTTCGCAAGTTGCAAGATCTTAAACCTCTTTAATACCCAGCAACCTAGTCTGCAAGTGCCAAAAAAACATGCGAACTGATTAGATAGTCCAACAGAATCTGAAGAAAATATGTTTGTTAAAAAAAAACAACTATATAATGAAACTCAAAGACGCCGGCTCAACCCGAAAATTCGCGCGACTTTGGATCTTTTCACGCACTGCCCAGCGGCGCCATCTTCGCTCCACCCAAAGGTGAAGAGTAGGTGGATGCCCCGTTGGAGGAACCCCGATTTCCAGCCAGGGCCTACCCATTCGGCCTTCAACCTCGGCTGATGTCCCAACTGAAGCTCCATTGTGGGATCTACATGGATCTACGCAGCTGGTGGTTGATGACGATGACCGGATGGTTTATCTGGATGTTCTCATGATTTCTCATGGAGGATTCTCCAGCTAGCTATGGTTGATTTCTCCAGCTATGGTTGATTACTGGAGGCTACGAATTTGCTGCTGCTGACTGAGATTCACCGCTTCGGGCCGGACCACTGGCGATGATTTTCCAGCTGGATATGGCCAAGTTCAATGGAAAGCTCAGCCCCAAATCCTCGTCCCATTGATAACTAGCACAACACCACTAACACTATCCGAATCCAGTTACCACATGCCACTAGTTAGCACGAAATTATGAGTCATATCCCACCAAGCTGGTTCTTTACCTTTCTGGGGTCGATCCTTCAGTTTGGCGGGTTCATCTTCCCAAGTCCAAGCCCCAGAAACCAACCAGCAAAATGTAGGGCCACTTCCCAACCAGTTCACAGTAGTTAACTAATCCCATGGCCCCCTGCTTCACTGGGAGCACAGATGGGCACACTGCACCAAGGCACTCATCCTGCCACAGCACTGCCCTGTTGGCCGCATAAGCCACCCGCGCTACAGGCGCATCGCGACCCGTCGCGTTGCGCGGCAGCAACTGCAACGCACCCGCAGCGCTTCCGTTTAGGGCGCTGGTGGGAACCAACCAAAGCAGCCTGGGAGAACAGGAGGTGGCAGATTTTCTAGAAATGTCACAGGGGTTTTATAACCCAGAATCCATGAGTATTATGTGGTATAACTATAAAACACTTGAGAGGGGGAACACGAAAGGTAGGTAAGCAAGAAAGGAACCGAAGAAAAAATGAAGGGGAGAGGGGAGGGAAAAATACATAATAAAGTGGAGTCTGGTAAAAGCGACGCGGCCATTTTCTTTCCAAAAATATGAAGGGGAGTCTGGTAAAAGCGACTGAAAGGCTTCGGCGATGTGGTTGGGGTTGGTGGTGGTTGTGGTGTTGGTGGTGTTGGTGGTGCTGGTGGTGTTGGTGTTGTTGGTGTTGTTGGTATTGGTGTTGTTGGTGTTGTTGGTGGTGGTAGTGTTTCTGGTGTTGTTAGTGTTGTTAGTGTTGTTGGTGTGGTTGGGTTTGTTGGTGGTGTTGGTGTTGTTGGTCGTGTTGTTGGTCGTGTTTTTGGTGTTGGTATTGTTCGTGTTCGTGTTGTTGTTGTTGTTGTTGTTGTTGTTGTTGTTGTTGTTGTGTGTTGTTGTGTGTTGTTGTGTGTTGTTGTGTGTTGTTGTGTGTTGTTGTGTGTTGTTGTGTGTTGTTGTGTGTTGTTGTGTGTTGTTGTGTGTTGTTGTGTGTTGTTGTGTGTTGTTGTGTGTGTTGTTGTGTGTGTTGTTGTGTGTGTTGTTGTGTGTTGTTGTGTGTTGTTGTGTGTGTTGTTGTGTGTTGTTGTGTGTTGTTGTGTGTTGTTGTGTGTTGTTGTGTGTTGTTGTGTGTTGTTGTGTGTTGTTGTGTGTTGTTGTGTGTTTTTGTGTGTTGTTGTGTGTTGTTGTGTGTTGTTGTGTGTTGTTGTGTGTTGTTGTGTGTTGTTGTGTGTTGTTGTGTGTTGTTGTGTGTGTGTTGTTGTGTGTTGTGGTGTGTTGTTGTGTGTTGTTTGTGTTGTTGTGTGTGTTGTTGTGTGTTGTTGTGTGTTGTTGTGTGTTGTTGTGTGTGTTGTGGTGTGTTGTGGTGTGTTGTTGTGTGTTGTTTGTGTTGTTGTGTGTTGTTGTGTGTTGTTGTGTGTTGTTGTGTGTTGTTGTGTGTTGTTGTTGCGTTGTTGCGTTGTTGTGTGTTGCGTGTGTTGTTGTGTGTCGTTGTGTGTTGTGGTGTGTTGTTGTGTGTTGTTGTGTGTGTGTGTTGTTGTGTGTGGTTGTGTGTGTGTTGTTGTGTGTTGTTGTGTGTTGTTGTGTGTGTTGTGTGTGTTGTGTGTGTTGTGTGTGGTTGTGTGTGTTGTGTGTGTTGTGTGTGTTGTGTGTGTGTTGTGTGTTTTGTGTGTTGTGTGTTGTGCGTTGTGCGTTGTGCGTTGTGCATTGTGCGTTGTGCGTTGTGCATTGTGCATTGTGCGTTGTGTGTTGGTGTTGTTGTTGTTGTTGTTGTTGTCGTCGTTGTTGTTGTTGCTGTTGCTGTTGGTGTTGTTGTTGTTGGTGTTGGTGTTGGTGTTACCCCTGCAGCGTTTTTGCTCGGTTCCGTAGTGGCCGAAAATCGTCAAATCGGTGGTGTTTTCGCGTGTTTTTGCAACTCTCGGAGCAAAAAAACCCGTAAATACCGATGTTTTTGGCGGGCCGGAAGCCCAAAACCACAGTATTTACGATGTTTTTTGCCTCTGGTAGTAAAAAGCACGGTATTTACAGTGTTTTTTGGCCAGCACCTGGCAAAAACACTGGTATTTACGGAGGTTTCACCATGTAGCAAAATGTGGTTTCTTGATCCGAAAAGAACAAAAATACTGTAAATTACAATGTTTTGAGTCTGCTCTTAGGGTGCGTGGGAGGTGTGGAGGGGGGGGTGGGGAGGGGGGGTACTAAAATGACTAGCAATCTCCTGAAGAATCAGGTAACGGGGCTGGCTGCCCTCCCCTTTACTTCGTAAAGTAAAACTCAAGGTAGCCCCTCTGGAGCTACCTTTCGTGACATGTAGCCATCAAAACTCCGGTTAACAATGGATGTTTCGTTCGCTAAGTATGTGTACAAGTAGGTGAACTAGGATTTATCATTTATGACATTTTATGACTATATTTGAGAGATCAAATCATGGCCAACTCTTGGGTAGCCAGCAACATGATATAAACTTGTTTGGCTGGTTTGGTCAGCTAAAGAGCTGGTTTGGGGGGGTACAATTGTAGTGAATCTTATGGGCATAACTTGGTCATAAGCCAAAAGAGCTGAGATATAAGGGTTCCTGTAATTATGGGCATTTACCCACTTAAGCCCAAAGAGACACAACTAAACACCCTTTAAAAAAACGCGAATACCGGGTTTGGAAAAAATATAACAGAACATGTTTTGAACATATCTAAGAGTCTAAGAACAAATATGTCATGTGGAAAAAAAACAATCAAGAAAAGAAACGACAAACACATTACATAAATGGCAATTTTCCAATTTGCAAACTGTAAAAGAAATGCCACAGGGTAAAATTTAACATTGAGAAACAAATACATGAAGAAACAAGACATTACCCTCCGGTAATCAAACAAGGCAAACGGAGAACGGAGAAATGGGAAATCAGAACTTAGTCCTGCAGGTGTAGTTCTGGCAGATCAACTACTATAAAATGTTATAAATGGGAGCTATTCAATATTCCAGCCAGTCACAATTGATTACCAAAAGGTACTGTCAACTGTCAACACCAACTTGGATTTTCTTAAGGAACACCCAAAAAATAAAACATAGCCCCTTTAGACTCCCCACATTGCGTGGATTTCCCATTGGGAAAGTAAAAAACCATCGACGTAGCCGTAGCAAATCCAGGTGAGCCAAGTAGTGGATTTCCCCCTAGTTATGCGTGATTTCAGATCTCATAAATTCCATGTTCTCCGACGATTTCATAATGGTTATGTCCTGTCAGCAACAGGGCACTTGGACGATCATGCTATTGGTGACTATATTCCACATTTATAAATATGTATTGAGGATTTTCCCAGTTTGAAAGGGGATAATTACTGTCAGCACCAAGCAACTCAAGCAACCCATTAAATCTTTCCACTATATCTTAGCTATGGGTCATTTTGGGTCCCATGAGCCCATAATATCCATGTGTTTTCCCAACTACTGTATATTTTATAGTGGTTATGCCCTGTAAACACCAAACAATAGTAATAGTCCTTGTCATTTTTTTTCCCAAGATGCATGGATTTCCGAACAAAGAAATGTCAGCAACTCCAGTTGCTATCAGATGGTTTGGCTTCATCCCAGATGGTGGCTAGACCCTCCAAACCACTGGATAGTTTACCAACTTAATTACCAAGCAACAGGTTCAGTTTCCCCTGCGGCCCCAACTCCGGTTTCTCCATCTCCGGCCGCTGCAGCGCGGAGTTGTCCGCCTTCCAGGCGCGAACGCTGCGCAGCGGCTGCGTCCCGGCAGAGCGGGGCAGGGCGTGTCCTCCGTGCAGCCGTGAAATAACGGTGGTGAGTTATGGTGGTGAGTCATGGTGGTTAACTATATCTCCATCTGCTTAATTTATAATATTTAAATCAATGGGAATTCCAGGATCC
This sequence comes from Cladocopium goreaui, assembly GCA_947184155.2. NCBI lineage: Eukaryota > Dinophyceae > Suessiales > Symbiodiniaceae > Cladocopium > Cladocopium goreaui. Next base: position 187,913 of record CAMXCT020001001.1, on the reverse strand, counting down.
TAAAATGGAGGTACTGTACCATATAAGGCCATATTTTGGGTGTATATTCCCTTACATAGGCCTTATATAGGCCTTATATATGGTAGGTACCTCCATTTTAGGATCCTGAAATGGCCATTGATTAGATTAGATTGTTATAAATTTATAAACATAAATTAACCCGTTATAACAAGTGATAATGATAGCCGTTAATGCTGGTTCTCCGATGATTTTCATGGATATGTCCTGGGTGAAGAATGGTGGTTGAGATCATGGATGCCAGATAGAATGCCAGAATATATGTCAGATAAAATGTCAGATAGAATGCCAAATAGAATGTCAACATGTATGTCAGAACGTATGTCAGGTAGCAAGTCGCTTGGTGGGGATCACTCAAAGAAAGTAATTGTGTATGGAATAGCCCGTCATATAAGGGCTTTATTCACCAGGGTTGCCAACAACTTACTAAAGATTATATAACTAAATTATTAACGCAAACGAAGTAATTGGGATGATTGCAATAGGGTTGTTAACCAAACAATGTGGTAAACTCAATAGTAAACAATTCCCACCAGAGGAATTGTGTGAAATTCGCTAGCTATACTCCTATGCCTGGGATGATGGAACTTTGGTTACTGACCCGTTGGGTGATATAAGATGATATAACCATTAATATAACCCAATTTGACTTCTGTGTCCATTTCAAAGTGGAACTGCACTTTCAAAGATCCTATAAATCCTATAGTTATATATGTAACATGTATATATATATATATACAGTTCTGTGTCCACTAACTGGATCTTCCAAGATCTTCCAAGTCCGAATTTTTCACAAAAAAAATCAACTCAGGTGACTTGATCCACCAAGCTTCGAATCCCATCCACCAGCTGCGCCAGCAACGGTGACGCCAGCCCGTCTTCCAGCAGCGCCAGCAAGTGGTATCCGCTGCGCGGGTAGAAATAAAAGGTGGAGGCTTCCAGAAAACCTTGGGAAAATGTGGGGGAAATATCGGGTAAAAAATATGGAAGTATGGGGAACATGTGGTGGGATTAATTCAAACCGGTTTGTTTGTTCCCGGAAACAGTGGTAACCCTGGTAATCCTGGTGTTCACCTCCATAGGGGAAACTCTTGAACAGTGTGCCTTGGATCAATTCTCGGAATGTTGGGGAAAAAAAAAGGCAAGGGAAAAAATAAGACATCCTTCCACGAATTTCCAGTCAGAAATTTCCAGTTGGATGTGTCAGGGAAAATCATTGTTTCATAGTTGGAGCAGCAGGATGTTGAAGGGAAATATTTGGGGAAAGACTGAAAGTTTCTGGAAGTTGGCGCAAGGATTTCGAAACCCAATAAGGTTTAACACAAGAAACCTGTTTGAGGGACACGTCTACCGAATCGTTGAGGTTAGGAAATTCAGATCCCAAGGTGGTGCCCACTCCAGTTATGGAAGCTGTTTCAACCGCGAACTGCACCACCGCAGGCCCGGTGCCACCATGAAGCGTTTCAGGTGTCGCAAGGCTCTTGAAGAGAGGAATCGGTCACACACGGCCCGGCCGGTGCTTTCCTAAAGGCTGGTGACGGAGGTGATCGGAGAAGGAGAAGGAGTTCTGTAATCATACAATATTGGATGTGTATTATATATAATGGATCTATTCTATCTATCTATCTATCTATCTATCTATCTATCTATCTATCTTATCTATCTTATCTATCTTATCTATCTTATCTATCTTATCTATCTTATCTATCTTATCTATCTTATCTATCTTATCTATCTTATCTATCTTATCTATCTTATCTATCTTATCTATCTTATCTATCTTTTCTATCTTATCTATCTTTTCTATCTTATCTATCTTATCTATCTTATCTATCTTATCTATCTTATCTATCCAATCTATCTAATCTGTCTAATCTATCTTATCTATCTTATCTAACTTATCTATCTTATCTATCTTATCTATCGAATCTATCCAATCTATCTAATCTATCTAATCTATCTAATCTATCTAATCTATCTAATCTATCTAATCTATCTAATCTATCTAATCTACCTAATCTATCTAATCTATCTATCTATCTAATCTATCTAATCTATCTTATCTACCTTATCTATCTTATCTATCTTATCTATCTTATCTATCTTATCTATCTAATCTATCTAATCTATCTAATCTATCTAATCTATCTAATCTATCTAATCTATCTAATCTATCTAATCTATCTAATCTATCTAATCTATCTAATCTTCTAATCTATCTAATCTATCTAATCTATCTAATCTATCTAATCTATCTAATCTATCTAATCTATCTAATCTATCTAATCTATCTAATCTATCTAATTATCTAATCTATCTAATCTATCTAATCTATCTAATCTATCTAATCTATCTAATCTATCTAATCTATCTAATCTATCTAATCTATCTAATCTATCTAATCTATCTAATCTATCTAATCTATCTAATCTATCTAATCTATCTAATCTATCAAATCTATCAAATCTATCAAATCTATCAAATCTATCAAATCTATCTAATCTATCTAATCTATCTAATCTATCTAATCTATCTAATCTATCTAATCTATCTAATCTATCTAATCTATCTAATCTATCTAATCTATCTAATCTATCTAATCTATCGAATCTATCTAATCTATCTAATCTATCGAATCTATCTAATCTATCTAATCTATCTAATCTATCTAATCTATCTAATCTATCTAATCAATCTAATCTATCTAATCTATCTAATCTATCTAATCTATCTAATCTATCTAATCTATCTAATCTATCTAATCTATCTAATCTATCTAATCTATCTAATCTATCTTATCTATCTAATCTATCTAATCTATCTAATCTATCTAATCTATTTATCTATCTATCTATCTATCGAATCTATCTTATCTATCTAATCTATCTATCTATCTATCTTATCTATCTATCTATCTGTCTATCCATCTATCCATCTATCCATCTATCTGTCTATCCATCTATCCATCCATCTATCCATCTGTCCAGCTATCCAGCTATCCAGCTATCCAGCTATCCATCTATCCATCGATCCATCGATCCATCGATCCATCGATCCATCGATCTACTATCTATCTATCTATCTATCCATCTATCCATCTATCCATCTATCCATCTATCCATCTATCCATCTATCCATCTGTCCATCTGTCCATCTGTCCATCTATCCATCTGTCCATCTATCCATCTATCCATCTATCTATCGCCAGCAAGACTCCCATTGTTTCATGATTTTGATACATATTGATGGTTAAATATGGATAAATATTGTTCATACACCGCCATACACCATCCAAGGTCGTCCCAGCTGATTCAAATCCAGTCTCTTTGGGGTTAATTGCTGTAGAGGAAGGAGGAAGACCACTTGGATGTGCATCCCACTTAGGTGGTTCGTAACTTAACCCACATACTATAGCTATAACCCAGATACATGGGGAAAATTCATGGATATTCATGGATATTCCATGTGTGACTGGGACTTTAAAAACATCTACGTATTTCATGTTTTTACTACCCAGGTTTTCCCGGACATCGCCCGGGGCCTCGCCGAGCGACCAAACTGTCCTCCAAGCCCTTGAGCGCAGCTGCTTTGGCGCGCAGGGTTTTGCTTGGGACTTCCCTCCCGGCGGGGTCCCAGTAGACCTTGGAGCTTGGAAAATGGGGCCATCGTGGCAGCTGATGCTGCACTCTTTGACCATGAAAAAACGGAATCCGCACGTGGACCTTCACCATAGAGTCAAGTTCAAGTGCTAAGTATGAGGGGTATGAGCCCGTCTCTGGCTGGACTATCATTCTTTAACATCCGATGGCTCATTGATGTAGAGACGAGAGATACTCCAGCAGAAGTACCGGTATCCGTTGCATAGGATCATGGACCATGGACTTCAAAATCCAATCTCTACCGTGCTATTAATGAACTTTTGGCCGGCCAATGTTAGTATTAGGGGCTTCTTGCTGTCAATCCTAACTTACTATTTGCCCACAGTATAGACATTCCAATAGGGAAGATTAAGATAAACCAGTGGGTTTGGGGAACCCTACTTTCAAACAAACGCGCTTGTCCAAACAATTTGACGTTTGTATCCCCTAGGCCCTATTACTATTAATTATCTATTACTCTTGGGAGCTCTATGATGAGTTTGTTGCTCTTAGGGCCAAATACGCCAGCCAATCATCTAGATATTTGTGAAATATCGCATCTGCTCAATGCACATGGAAAATGCTTTCTTGCTCTGACATTCTTACATCACTTATTAAAACCCTCTTTAGGCCCCGATTCCAACCCGACTTCAGCCGGAGCAGCTGCTTTGTTGTTGGCTTTCTGCCACATTTTTCGTTCATTCGTCTCCTCGTTGAACGCCAATTCGAAGACCTGCGTATTTTGTGGGTTGGCCTCGGACAAAATGATCTTCAAACACTTATTATCCAGACCACGTTTGTTGTTCATACCCCCGGTGTTTACCTAACAAGGCACGTTTTCGCCAGGCTGTTCATTGAGACTCATCTCAGGTAGGGATTGAAACTGTAAAAGGACATCTTTGAAATCACCATGCAGATTTCTGCAGGAGGATTTCAGAATCAGTTCTGAATGGTCAAAATTCCAAGAAATCACAAGTTCTTCACTGTTGCATCACCTTACATCCTTATTTTTGCGGGGGGTATCAGCATCTTGGGCCTTGTCGGCTTACATTCCGCAGCTATCGCATAGAATCAACACACAAAAGCCTAGCCTGAACCCAGGTTCAGATTTCACATGTTTTTCAACACATCATGGTGCGCCTTGTCCGGATCGCTATGTTTCTGCTTCGCAGAATGGAAAATCCCTCGGAAAACCTTTTTCAACTCCGTGGTGACCTTGGCATCGGCGAACGATGACTAACAACGTTGGGTTGGCTTGCAAGTGGTTCATGTGCCTATTCAAAACATGGTGATGACACCTACCAAAAGTAGGAACTTGGGCGAAAACAGTTGAAATTGAAACAATACCATACCATACACACAAAATGAACATAAATCGGAATTAAGGGGTTTTAAACTACGGACGAAGACGGCGAAAACATGACAGGGTAGCAACAATCAATTTGGACAACTAGACAGGCAATGACGTTACCACCATCAGTAAACAAAACTGATCTACAACCCTTCTCAACAATGTCAACAAGCAAAACAACTCAGCTTTAGCAACTAACAGTTTGAGCATGTTTGAGCAAAACATGGCCATGTCGCTTCCCAATCAGCAATATCGGGTATATGGTAAGGGTCTCCTTAAAATGCCACTTCAACCAGTCCAAGATGCCTTCCCTTCCTGCTCCAGCCAAGTAAACCTCACCGGAACCCGGATGAGGTTTTGCAGATCTTGGAATGTGGGGATGAACTCTGGTGACCCTCTAATCCCTGGGAAATCACCAGCTCTGGTGGGGAAAAGTTGTGGAACATCCATGAAAATCCTGCATAGTCACGAGTAATCCATTGCCAGGTGGTATAGGTTGCCAAAAATATCCGGATCATGTCTGTTGCTCTTGGTAAACCACTTAACCCTATTGTTGGTGAGGGATCTTCCCAGTACTATCCCTCTACCAGCCGCCACAGCACATCTCGGCGTCATGGCGCAGTTTCCTGCAAGGACGCCACCCCTTGGGGTGTACGACTCTGGCTGATGCTTGAGCAAGCAACCCTCCCAAGAAACAAATTACATGGGGTGAATCCTCCCAGGCAGGAATGGAAAATACAAAAAAACAATACTTGAAGTTGGTCATGCCTTTCGCCTTCCCATTGGCGAAAAAAATGTCTCAGAGATCTCTGCAATTGACTGATTTGGTTCCAGAACATTAATGTTTAAATCCAAACAATTTGAAAGTGGCACAGTGGTATATAACTAGTGGTAAACCCAATGCGATAAACTATAATTACCCAATTGCGCCGGCTGGTATCAACCCTCTAAAAGGAGCTGCATGGCATGGAGCTTACCACAGTGACTATAATGTTGCTGGCTGCATATCCGATTAAATATATCCCATTGAAACTCTAGCACGTTCCATTGAGTAAATCCTAGGTATAGAGGTTGTATCGATGGTTCCACTGATATGCAGAATATACTATATAGATATGTTCTAATACGTTATTCCATTGTGTAAAACCCAGCGCTCCGTAAAATAATCCCTAGTATATTCCAGTACTTCATTGAATAAATCCTTGTATATTCCATTGATGACACCCCAGTTATATATATATAGACCCCATAGTACTCCATTGATTAATCCCTAGCATGTTACATTGAACAAACCCCATCGACAGCCGGTTTCTCTGCGCGCCGCCTCAGGGTCGTGAAGAAATCGCCCGCGCGCTTCCCTGGCTCTCGTGCTTCCCAGAAATGCCCTTCCAAGCAGCGCATGGCCGCAGCGGTGCCTGGACACCAGTCCACTTGGATATTGCTTGGGATGCTGAGCAAAAATCTTGGGGAGGATGCTAGCAAGAGGAGATATGACTGATAGAACATGATCGAACGTCGACATTTTTTAGAAAATTCCCCCAACAGTGTGGCCACACTGAGGGGTTCTTACGGTAACAAGTAAGGCCCGGTGTTTAGTCGAGGTGGTATCCGGGGCGTCCGGCATTTTCCCTGTATATAAATTTCCGTACAAAATGGCTCTTGTGAAATGTCCATGTGCATTTCGACTGCGCACCCTCGCACAAAATGCTGGCCGCAGGAATAGCGTCCGGCATTTTTCCTGTAAATTTACATCCAAAATGGCTCCTGTGAAATGTCCTCAACATCATCCTCCTCAACTTCATCATCTTCCTCCTCCTCCTCAACACCCATATCATCATCATCTTCCTCTCATCCCCATCCCCATCAGCATCATCATCGCCATAATCATCATCATCATCATCACCATCAGCATCATCATCACCATCATCATCACCATCATCATCATCACCATGACCATCATCATAATCATAACCATAATCATCACCATCCCCATCATCATCATCGTCATAATCAACATCATCATCATCATCATCACCATCATCATCATGATCATCATCATCCTCATCGTCGTCATCGGCATCGCCATCGCCATCACCGTCATCATCATCAACATCATCATCATCATCATCACCATCATCATCATCACCATCATCATCACCATTCCCATCCCCATCATCATCACCATCATCATCATCCTCATTGTCGTCATCGGCATCGGCATCGCCATCACCATCATCATCATCATCACCATCATCATCATCATCACCATCATCACCATCACCATCCCCATCCCCATCATCATCATCATCATCATCATCATCAGCAACATCATCATCAGCATCATCATCATCATCAGCAGCAGCAGCAGCATCGTCATCATCGTCATCATTGCATCGCCATCATCGTCATCGTCATCACCATCATCATCATCATCAGCATCATCATCATCACCATCATCACCATCATCATCATCAACATCATCATAAACATCACCATCATCAACAACATTATAATACATGATCTGTTTACTCTGCCCACACTGTTTGGGGTCTCTTGCCGGGATAATATTTTAAAATTTGTTTTATTTGCGGAGTTCAGTTCAGTTCCATCTTAGTCCTACAACATCCCAGAACCAACCGCAGAACACATCGAATGAAAACCCAATAAGTGACACACCTGGATATAAAGAAATAGGTCAAGGAACACACTATGGGGGCAAACAAAAACATAAAACTGGGCATATCATTCAATTGCCTGATGTCCTTCTGCTTTGCAAGAGGGGATACACCACAATGGCCAAATGAGAGTTGCCGTGGAAATGTGCTGCAGCTTCCCCGGAGTTATGTTTGCTCACAAACTTCACGATTTAGCTCACTGAAGCCCCACCGATTCCATCCGATTTCTGCGGTCCAGCCACGATTTTGTTCCAACTTCTCCCTGCACTCGGCTTCGATCTTCTCCCAGGCCCTGGCTGCAGCACCGCGGTTCGTCGTGGCGCAGCTTTCATCCGCGCAGGCCAACAGGGAGCCTGGCTGAAGAACGGGAGTTGATGGGAAATCTCGGGGTAGGACTCTGGGTAGAACTAAAGGTGCAGTTCTATTTTCAAAAATGGCAGCTGTTGTACTCATAGTATAGGATCCTAGAAGGTACATACTTTTAGCGGGACCATTTGAAATTGCTGGATTTTACAGGATTTACTGACAGATCCATGGGGTGCAAAATGATTGGGAAGTGGTGGTCTCGATAATTTCAAAGTCGAGGCAAGTGATGAAGATCTCTGGAAACTGCTGGGACGTTACTTTGTGTCTTTTTGTATCTTTTTCGATTCTCCAGGCGATTTTCAGAAGTCCATCTTGCACATTTCACCCAGGGGGTTTCCAATATTCCCAGGGCCTGAGTCCCACGACATCCCTGAAAGGAGCTGCGGGTGGCGCAAAGTTGTTGTTGTTGTTGATGATGATGATGATGATGCTGATGGTGATGATAGTGATGATAGTGATGGTGATGACGATGACGATGACGATGACAATGACGATGTTGATAATGATGGTGGTGATGATGAGTAACAATGATCGTAATGATGATCGTAATGATCATAGTAACGATGATAGTAATGATGATAGTAATGGTAATAGTAATGGTAATAGTAATGGCGATGGTGAGGGTGATGATGCAAATGCCTTTCACGAAACCCCTATGCAGCCCAGGTACTGGCCAAAAACAGCCAAGCATTGCGCAGCCATAGGGTGGCACATGTCATGGAGGCCGCACAACCGTTGAGGCGTCTATGGCTGAATCCGGTGTCCATCCCGATCTTGTGCTGCCGTGATGCGAAGGTTTGTTGATTTACAAAACGGATATGACATGAGATATATTAGATATATATATATATAATTTATATACATATATATATTGATTGATTGATTGATATACATTGATATATATTGAAATATAATGATATAAATATATATATATATTGATATATATATATATATATATTTGATATATATATATATATATATTTGATATATTATGTACTTACCTACAGGATCCTACAGTATTATATACAGTGTATATATATATAATCAATTTGATTACGCCAAGAACTCGAAACCACATAACCATGACTGACCATGATATGATATGATCTCCGCTACCTCGGACGCATGTCCAGAGCTGTGACTTGGTTTAGCAGTGGCAGCCTCATCCTTGAAGTTTTTGACCATTTTTGACCTATGGCGCCATTTCCAGAAAGAATTCGATGAAATGGATTGAAATGGATGAATGATGGTGAATGATGATGAAATATGATGAAATATGATGAATGTACATCATTGTATACTCAACATCACCAGGCAGTGTGCCCTGATCGCTCCTGACGTCCTAATTTTGACGCCTATAGCAACCGGGTTTCAGTCCGAATTGCTGTACCCTCTAGTAGCCTAATGTTTGGCAATGGAATATCATGCATGTACATGATGAACACAAGTTTGACTTGTCTCACTTCCATGTTGGCTTTCAGTGGTAGCTGGCTGGCGACAACTCCTGAAGTCTTCATTTCCACATGCACCATGCTCAAATATCATTAACTGCTCGGGCCACATGTGATGGACATAGCTTCAGTGATAAATCCATTGGAGCCGCTGGTTTCTATCCCGAATTATGATATTCCCAACTGACCAATGCAAATCCATCCGTTGTGGAGGGGGAATGTGTATGAATCGGATTGAATCCAAACGAGTCTGCGGCGCGGCCAGCATGCACTTCACTCGTAGAGCAATGCCCCGTTTTTGTGGTTCGTGGCGGCTGAATCAAACAACTTGAACAACCCCAAAACACGATGAGGTTCGCCAGAATTTGCACCCAAGCGTGTATAAACAAACCATATACTGTAACTCAACCACTTCATCAGGAAAACCATGTCAAACCCACTTGTCAGGGTCTATTTCTCCAGCCTTCTGTCCCTATCATAGGATCCATAATCCCCAAATGACCCTACCAGTCTTGTAGACTCTTGGTGAAAATCCCCGCTTCTGGGGAAGGAGATGTATTATATGGGCATGCAATTCAAAATCAAGCGTCTTTTCCTTGCAAATATTAAGCCATGGCAAAGTAACACAAGCTGAATACATCCCAACTCGTGCATGCATATTGCCCAACTGCATATTCAATATATATATATGTGTGTGTGTGTATGTGTGTGTGATATATATATATATACATGATAATACATAATGAATCACAATAATACATAGCATATATGAGTGGCGGAAAAAATACTTTCTACTCACGCAATGGCCATGGACAAAGTGGGTGGTCCCCTATCGGTTGTGAAGGTTTGTACTTCCATGCTATGTGTAAAAATAGCGTATCGTTAAGTGGGTGGTCCATTATCGGTTGTGAAGGTTTTCACACAAATTTGAACATCCCAAGTCCACTCCCTACTACTTCAGTCTTCCGCTAATTTTGTCGGTTACTCATATCACAGATAGAGAGAGAGAGAGAGAGAAGGATCGCACCCATCTTCACTGCCGAAAAAACCCGTTGACATCGCCCCTTTTGTGCCCGCTCCGTCGCTTCGTCGCTCCGCCCCCTTCGCCGTCGCTTCGGCTTCGGCTCCTGGGCCCTCCAGGGCCCCGTTGGCAGCTCCGGCGGCGGCGCGTCCAGGGGCTGCCAGCGGGTGTCGCAGGAGAGGCGGAAGGCGCGGGACCCGTTGGGCAACGTGCTATGCAGCAGGTCCATGCCGAAAATCGCCTGAAAAACATACGGAAAAACCGGGTGAAGGAGGAATTTGACATTTTTTATCAACCAAAAAAAATAATTTTTGAGGATCTTTGATTGAGAGAATGGGATATGAGATTGGAATTTTTGAAATGGGATCAAATGATATCTGACATTCGGGGGGTGCGCGCGCGCACACACACACATATACAGTATATAATGTGTATTTATATATATATATAAGACTGCAAGTTTCGGCGAAACATGAACCACTGAATACTACTGGATCTTTGGGAGGTAGCCGGTCTTCGGATTCAATGCTTTTATATATGATGATGACAAAGTAAAAGCGCGTTTCTGAGAGCTTGTCTTCAGACACCGTGCCTGGAGCTTTAACACTTAGTAAGCAGCAGCATCTGATCTCCCGAATCTGCTCCTGAAAATATGTCACCTATGGACATGTAACAACTTTCTGTAACTCTGCTCCCCGGCCTTCGATTTTGAGTCGAAGGAAATCTTACCCACTGAAGCTAGACTGCCTTCAATATCCTTCAATATTGACCTATACCCTGGCACATCCGACGGTTAATTTGAAAAAGGATTTAGAGGAGACCGCCAAAAACGTGCATGTCTGGACAATCTCTACTCTTGTTTTACTTGAATCAAAGACGTGAAAATCACTCAGTTTTGCTGTGATTTTACAAGCTCCCCTTATTTTCGAAACCTTCTTTTTTCTCAATGTGTATCTTACAACCTACCCCCAAGACTGGCTCTAGTGTGTTCCCTATATCTAATATCGACCATGCAATGATGCTGATGTTCCCCTGTCGTTCCCAGTAATTTGGCCAAGTCAATGTGTAAAAATGTGTTGGGGAAACTATATCAATACCCTCCCGTAAACCAACATAGCTATTGAAAATGACCATTTATAGTGGATTTACCCATCAAAAATGGTGATTTTCCATAGCTATGTTAGTTTACCAGAGGGTAACCCCTGGCCTTTTTTACCTCAAGGGTATCTTTTTTACAGTTTTCCTCCAAACAACCTCAAAGCAATTCTATTCTAGTGCTCAATAATCACTTTTTCAGAAACCCATGCAAACTGCTAAACGAGATAAGTCCAATTGCAGGTGGGAAACTCTTAGTTCCTCCTTCAATTCCCATATTGAGAATATGTAGAAGCATCCATACCCATAGCTCCTAATCACTCCCTCTGTTCACCGGACAGGTCAAACGGAAAACTTCTGAACTAAATTAACTCAACCTTAAGTTAGGTAGATTTTGCTTGGTGGTACCCTCTGGCAATCGAACATAGCAATGGGAAACCCCATGCAAAAAAGTTGTTTTCATGGGAAAATTGTCGCACTAAATGGCCCATTCTCCCAGAGAAAACGGTTAAATTACCAGGGGAGAAAACAACGAAATGAACTGAAAAAGTCAACCTCAAGTTTATAGCTAGATTTTTTGGTGATCAATCCATCTTATCCATTGTTCCCCCATGTTTTCCATGGTTTCCTCCAAGGCACCACATCCCCTTCCGCAAAATGGGCGCTCTCCCATCGACAATCCTCGGGCAGCTGCAGGGCCGCCGGATCCGCCGCTAACCAACCACTCCTGCATGGGAAACGTGGGAAAACCTGTTTTGTTTTTTGCGAATCAAAGATTTTTGGTGAATCGAAGATGGCCCATAGAAATATGGTTTACCTATTAAAAATGGTGATTTTCTATAGTCATTACCGGTAACTATATGATGATATATCATCATTTACCCTCTGGTAAACTAACAGAACCATGGAAAACCATGAAAGAAACACAATTTTCTACGGGTAAATCAACGACCTAAATGACCATCTTCAAGAGCTATGTTGAATTACCAAATGGTAGATACATTTGATTCCATTTTCTATAGATGACTGTCATTTTGGTGAAAAAATGTTCCGTTATACTCAGTGATTTCCACTGATGTCCATTGATTTTCATTGATATTCATTGGTCTTCATTGGTAAATTCGGGATTTCCAGTTAGCCATAAACAAAAGGCAACTGGTGGTGACAAACTGGGAAAGCGACTGGAAAAGTGTGCCTTTCTGGCCGTCGGGCCAATCGAAACTGACTTGACAGCAGAAAGCTGAGCTGCCGGTGGAGAAGTGCCGAAAAAATATCCCACTTCATTGAATTGAGAAGTGCTGTACTATACAAATATATGCTGCGTCTGCTTGTGACCTCTACGCTTTGATCTCACCCCTGAAAGTTCCTGAGTTCAGCATCCGCTCCCCACATGAACATTCTGACAATCTGCACCGCACCTCTCTCCATCCGAACCGGCTTGCTGGTAGTCTTTGAACCTCCAAACGCTTCAGCCGGGCAGTGACTTGTCGAAGGTCCTCTGAACCACGGAATTCAAATATGGCAATAGACAAATCGTTATAACAAAATGTAAAAAAAGGTGGGTTCCCTGTGTCATTTTTGATCACAGAAAATTGAGATATGGACATGGCAAATTTGATCCCTGAGTTTTGGTGGGGTCAGATAACTTGCCCTTCCGCACCTCGTCTCTGAGGCAATCCTCTGCCTCTATTTATTCCATGAATTGATGTTTCCAATGCTGAAAATTCATCAGAAAATCCATCTTTCTGATCTTTCTGGGTAAAAAACCTACCCTATGGTAACCTAACATAGCAATGGAAAATAATGGAGATCAGCCATGGCTAGCAGGCAAATCATCTCGTTCCGGCAATTTTCCATGGCTATGTTATAATGATTTATACATGTAGTTATTACCAGAGGGTATGGCACCATTTCCCTGGAACATCCCTCGGCTTTCGTGCCTCTGCACAACCTGCGGCTTGCAGTGGGAACCGGGCAGCCAGCAGAGTGAGCCCAGCTCTTTCTGCCCACACCTGCCACCAGTTATGAAACAACATCGGGAGGTGAGTTTTCTGTTGAGTTTTAGTGGATCTACTAAACATTTCATGGCCGCAAAATGTGATGAGGCAATTGCTCAATGTCATTCAGATGTTCAATGGTACCCGTCTGGTAATTAAGATAGCTATGGAACATCACCATGTTGAATAGATAAATCATCAGAAATCATCCAGATGTCGCCATCTTTCAAAGTTATGTTAGGTTACATTATATGGCAGAGAGTAAATTCCATATGCAGGCTGAAACAAATCAGTATCTGGCCGTGACCAGCAGGGTTTTGGATTCCTGCCTAGCTGCTGCTGTAAGCTCAACCAAGAAAACTTGTAAATACCCCTATGGCAATCAAAAATGGTCATGGAAAATCCCCTTTTGTCTGGTGATGGTGATGATGATGATGATGATGATGATGGTGATGATGATGATGATGATGATGCCGATTCGATGATCATGGTTATGATGATGATGATGATGATGATGATGATGATGGTGATAATGGTGATGATGGTGATGATTATGATGATGATGATGATGACGATGATGATGATGACGATGACGATGATGATGACGATGATATTTGTTCCTATTATCACTATTGTTATTATTGTTATGATGATGCTGATAAACGTATTTTTTTGATGAAATTATCATTATTACCGTATTATCTCCAGTATTTATCTGCTGAAACTGGGGGATTGCCTGGTCAGATTACGACAGGGCACAGGCTTGAATCACGCCCCGTGCTCGACATGTTGCGAGCCCGCCCACTGTTGAGTTGCTTTTGGCGAATCACATGGCGCCCAGTTCCAACATCGTCTTGCGTTTTTTTTTAGTATGGAAATATATGATATATATATATATATATGTATATGCACACATAATGATACATAGAACTATATATTTGATACATTTTGATGATTTTTTGATATTTGTACATATGCAACTCACGGATTTCAACATATTTCAACCCCATCTTTTGATCATGGGAAAGTCAGATTCCTCAGTTTCCCACTTCGGGGGTGCCACCCATTTTCAGGCACAGCCAAGCAACGATATTATTTTTATATATTCAACCTTATCACACACACATAATATATAATTTATATATACATATATAATTTATATATACATATAATTTATATATACATATATAATTTATATATACATATATAATTTATATATACATATATAATTTATATATACATTTAAAAAATATATATACATATATATATAATATATATATATATATGTATGCCGTCATACTGTATCTCATCATATCCCATCCAAACTTGTTGAGTTTCATCATGTTTGTCGGTTAAATATGGTTAATTCGTGTTAAATCATCTTGAATCCCAGTTTGATAATATGTTACAGCTCTCTATGTGCCATGATTTCCCATCTAAAACTGCTGGTTTCCCCCATGTTGGCCGCTGAAATCGTGAAACAATCAATATTCATCCCAAGTTGAATGCCAAGTTGGTTCCCAGCATCTCCAGTTCATCATGTTTTGTCGCTTGAATCCTAGTATATACAATTTTAAATTCTTAAATCATCTCAAATCCCAAATTTTGATATCTGACTACAGCTCTCTATCCCAGGATTTCCCTCTAAAACTGTTGTTTCTTCCCATGTTTTGTCCCTTAGATCACGTTCAGATCAATGTTCATCCTAAGTCAGTTCACCAATCTCAACTTACTATCACTTCATCATCTTCAAGTCGTTGATTTCCTTTAAAAAAACTTACTTAATGTCGGTAAAACAACGCCATAAACATCCATAAACCATCCCCCAGTCATCAGCATTTTTTATGTGGTATGGTTCCGATTCCCAGTCATGGGTGGTTTATGGCAGTTTTACCCACATTAATGTCATAAACCAACCTCATCAAGAAGTTGATTTACCCAGTAAAAATTGTAATTGTCCATAGTTGTTTGATGTTTACCAGAGGGTAATGATCATATATCATCATATAGTTCATGACTATAGAAAATCCACCCATTTTTTATGTAGGTAAACCAACTATTTCTATGGGCAGATATTTTCCAACCAGGTATATATGGATATTCCATTATATCGTGGATATATTAGTGATATTACTATAGTCATATACCAAAAAATCGCAGATATCTTCGATTCACCAAAAATCGTCCAGTGTCAATGGTTCCCCAGGCCTCACATCGCCGAGAGGGATCCAGGCCGTCAGCCTTTGTTCCGAGCAGCCCACGTAGGCGCGGTCCATGTGGGGCCCCGTGAAGGCACCAGGTGGCACGGCGCGGAGCCACTTGTAGCCTGGGAGCCAAGGTTAGGCATGGGAAAATCATAGGGAAATCCAAGGGAAAAGATAGGAAAATCAGGGAAAATGCCCTCTAGATGCTGAAATGGTGATTTTACATTGATTTCATGGGAATCTAATGGGAATCCAATGGAAATGTCATGTGCTTTGCAAATGGGGTACACCCCGGAAATTGTTCTTTTAATGGGGAAAATGATGATAATGCAATGGATTTAGGGTACACTATTCTCAGGCAAACCCACAATTTGGGACATGGGAACCATGCATGGGATGGATATGGAAATGGAAGTGTTAACCATGGATAGAAATGGATAGATGCCTGGAAATGGAAGCTTAAACCCATCAAGAAATTGGAATTTCATATCATGGGAACGATTAGGTTTATAGAAATATAACCATGAAGAAAATAGGGAGCTAAATGATTTTAAATGGGAATTGATGAGATTATATAAGAAACCATCAAAAAAATGGGAACTATTAGGGATTTGATTGCCTGAGGCATCAACAAATTGGAACTTTATGGGAACGGGAGTGGGGCTTAATAGGATCATCAAACGTGGGTGTGAAATCCCCAAACGATCCACTTAGCCCAAGTGTCTGGAAATACGGGTTAATGATGTTGGTGTTTTTTTCAATTCTTATGTCTGCTTGGAGGGTCTAAGTATATAATGCTTTCATGGACATATGTATAAATATATATATAATATGTGTGTGTATCTATATAACCTATATATGTACATAATTTCTACATATATATATATATATCATATATAGATATATAGTGGGAATATTTGCTGGATCTACTTGGATTACCGGGATTACAGTAATTTTCGGCGCCAAAGATTGCAGTGTGGGTTTATAATGGCAGACAATCTTGGCTTTACAGGCAAGAGTAATGGCTGTGTATCATTGGATAATGGGATATGATGGGGATATGATTGGGGAGAATGATGGGATATACTGGGAATATAATAGGGATATAATAGGGTTGATGTTTTTTAGGCACATAGGGCAGGCGTTTTTCTGACACCGGGATGTCCTGTTCCACCATCAGGAAGAGGCAATGTCTATTTTGCATCCCAGGCTTGCTGTGGTATGCTGTGGCAACCCCTGTTTCCAAAGACCCGCTTTTTGTGCATTATGTAGATGTATGTCGCATAAATGATTACAAAGAAGAGGTTTGTCCACGTCAGGTTTGCTAATTATCAGAGTGGAATGCATACCAATGTTCAATTTTCCTATCCCACTGTTATCAAAATTGGTTTATAAGCCACTAAACTATAGCTATAATTAGTTTTAAGATGTTTTAAGTATCATAAGCCATAATTATTGGAGCTATCAACCCAAACATCCCTGGTCCAGCGCCATCGCGCGTCAAGCCCCGGGGACAGGTGGTGACGACCTCATCGGTTTCCAAGAGTCCTGAGACAGAAAAACCATTGGGGCTATATGTACACCCCCTAAATTGGTTTCAATAGGAACATCAATTTCAAAAAGGACTGATCATGGAACCTAATCTTCCTCAATTCTTGATGTGCTAGATAAAGTTTGGGGGCGTATAAATTATGTTCAGTTTCAACATGTGAAAAACAATTTAAAAAAACAAATAAGCTGTTTGCTTGTTGTTTAAACCTTGAACATCTGCCCAAATTTGTTGATTTAGGTAGATGCTTTTAACGAATGGGTTTACATTGGTTTTCACATATCACAACCATTGGATTTACTTCAGGGCAGCTCACCGTTCGACTAAGAGACGGAACTTCCAGGTTTTGGATCGTCGTTTACTGTACCATGCGCAGTCTGCATCGCTAGGAAACTCCAAGTGTGGGGGCCTGGGGGGCGATCAAGAGCCTAATTTTGAGGGAGTATATAATATAAATATATATATATATTAATAATATAATATAATATATATATATATATAGTTAATGCATGTGGAAAATCACCATTAATCATCTAGAAATAGACCATGTTCTGCTGTGTGACAAAGTACGGGAGAGTAAGCCAGTCACATCGTCCGGCGAGGTGCGTGCCGTGGCATCGAACAAAGCGGCATGTTCAAGCACTGCGCGTACCTGCACAGCTGCCCTCACAGTGAGTTCCAACACCGCTGCAAAATCGGTCGGCTGTTTGACTCCAACATACTCTCAAATTTGTGAAGACTATATAAATATCCGCCGACCCGGCCGACGCAAGGGGGAGCGCGCCAGGGAATAAGACATTTTCCGCCGACCATTTGGAAGCTTGCAACAGCAACAGCAACAGCAACAGCAGCAGCCAGCTAGCCAGCATCATGCTGTTTTTCTAGGATTTCAGACGACACGTTAGGGAGTTTGTTGCCGCGGTTTTGGAACTAGCTCGTCCTTCAGAGGCATGGTGTTTCCCTGCCGGGAGGTGATTTTTTTTGCTGTTTTACTGCTAGCAGCCGCAGGCAACAGAATCTGTCGAAAATCTGTCGAAAAATGCTATTTTTCTAGGATTTCAGACGACACGTTAGGGAGTTTTTTGGCGCTGTTTTGGAACTTGCTCGTCCTTCAGAGGCATGGTGTTTTCCTGCCGGGAGGTGATTTTTTCGAAGCTGTTTTACTGCTAGCAGCCGCAGGCAACAGAATTTGTCAAAAATTTGTCGAAAAATGCTGTTTTGCTACGATTTCAGACGACACGTTAGGGAGTTTGTTGGCGCGGTTTTGGAACTTGCTCGTCCTTCAGAGGCATGGTGTTTCCGTGCCGGGAGGTGATTTTTTTGGAGCTGTTTTACTGCTAGCAGCTGCAGGCAACAGAATCTGTCGAAAAATGCTGTTTTTCTAGGATTTCAGATGACACGTTAGGGAGTTTTTTGGCCCGGTTTTGGAACTAGCTCGTCCTTCAGAGGCATGGTGTTTCCCTGCCAGGAGGTGATTTTTTCGAAGCTGTTTTACTGCTAGCAGCCGCAGGCAACAGAATCTGTCGACAAATGCTGTTTTGCTACGATTTCAGACGACACGTTAGGCAGTTTTTTGGCGCGGTTTTGGAACTTGCTCATCCTTCAGAGGCATTGTGTTTCCCTGCCGGGGGGTGATTTTTTCGAAGCAGCTCTAAGTTGAAGAGCTAGCCAGCAGCCAGTAAGCAGCAGCCAGGCAGCAGCCAGCTAGCCAGCATCCAGTAAGCAGGCAACAGGCAGCCAGTAGTCAGCAGCCAGCGAGCCAGCAGCCAGAACAACAACAACAAGACCAACCACAACACCAGCAGCCAGCTAGCCAGCATCCAGTAAGCAGGCAACAGGCAGCCAGTAGTCAGCAGCCAGGAGCCAGCAGCCAGAAGAACAACAACAACAACAACAACACCAACACCAACACCAGCAGCAGCAGCAGCAGCAGCAGCCAGCTAGCCAGCATCATGCAATTTTTCTAGGATTTCAGACGACACGTTAGGGAGTTTTTTGGCGCGGTTTTGGAACTAGCTCGTCCTTCAGAGGCATGGTGTTTCCCTGCCGGGAGGTGATTTTTTTGGAGCTGTTTTACTGCTAGCAGCCGCAGGCAACAGAATCTGTCGAAAAATTCTGTTTTTCGAGGAGGAGCCAGCAGCCAGCTAGCCAGCAGCCAGGAGCCAGCTAGCCAGCATCCAGCAAGCAGGCAACAGGCAGCCGGTAGTCAGCAGCCAGGAGCCAGCAGCCAGAACAACAACAACAAGAACAACCACAACAGCAGCAGCCAGCTAGCCAGCTAGCCAGCTAGCCAGCATCCAGTAAGCAGGCAACAGGCAGCCAGTAGTCAGCAGCCAGGAGCCAGCAGCCAGAACAACGAACAAGAACAAGAACAAGAACAAGAACAACAACAACAACAACAACAACAACAACAACAACAAACAACAAACAACAAACAACAAACAACAAACAACAAACAACAAACAACAAACAACAAACAACAAACAACAAACAACAAACAACAAACAACAAACAACAAACAACAAACAACCAACAACCACAACAACAACAACAACAACAACAACAACAACAACAACAACAACCACAACCACAACCACAACCACAACCACAACCACAACCACAACAACCAAACAACAACAACAACAACAACAACAACAACAACAACAACAACAACAACAACAACAACAACAACAACAACAACAACAAGAACAACAACAAGAACAAGAACAAGAACAAGAACAAGAACAAGAACAAGAACAAGAACAAGAACGACGGCGACGGCGACGGCGACGGCGACGGCGACGGCGACGGCGACGGCGACGGCAACGACGACGACGACGACGACGACCACAACAACAACAACAACAACAGCAGCAACAACAACAACAACAACAACAACACCACCAGCAGCAGCAGCAGCCAGCTAGCCAGCATCATGCTGTGTTTCTAGGATTTCAGACGACACGTTAGGGAGTTTTTTGCCGCGGTTTTGGAACTAGCTCGTCCTTCAGAGGCATGGTGTTTCCCTGCCGGGAGGTGATTTTTTTCGAAGCTGTTTTACTGCTAGCAGCCGCAGGGAACAGAATCTGTCGAAAATCTGTCGAAAAATGCTGTTTTTCTAGGACATTTCAGACGACACGTTAGGGAATTTTTTGGCGCGGTTTTGGAACTAGCTCGTCCTTCCGAGGCATGGTGTTTCCCTGCCGGGAGGTATTTTTTCGGAGCTGTTTTACTGCTAGCAGCCGAAGGCAACAGAATCTGTCGAAAAATGCTGTTTTTCTAGGAGATTTCAGATGACACGTTAGGGAGTTTTTTGGCGCGGTTTTGGAACTTGCTCGTCCTTCAGAGGCATGGTGTTTCCCTGCCGGGAGGTGATTTTTTTGGAGCTGTTTTACTGCTAGCAGCCGCAGGCAACAGAATCTGTCGAAAAATGCTGTTTTGCTACGATTTCAGACGACACGTTAGGGAGTTTTTTGGCGCGGTTTTGGAACTTGCTCGTCCTTCAGAGGCATGGTGTTTCCCTGCCGGGAGGTGATTTACTGCTAGCAGCCGCAGGCAACAGAATCTGTCGAAAAATGCTGTTTTTCTAGGATTTCAGACGACACGTTAGGGAGTTTTTTGGCGCGGTTTTTGAACCAGCTCGTCCTTCAGAGGCATGGTGTTTCCCTGCCGGGAGGTGATTTTTTCGGAGCTGTTTTACTGCTACGAGTAGCAGCCGCAGGCAAGAGAATTTGTCGAAAAATGCTGGTTTGCTACGATTTCAGACAACACATTAGGGAGTTTTTTGGCGTGGTTTTGGAACTAGCTCGTCCTTCAGAGGCATGGTGTTTCCCTGCGGGGAGATGATTTTTTCGAAGCTGTTTTACTGCTAGCAGCCGCAGGCAACAGAATCTGTCGAAAAATGCTGGTTTGCTACGATTTCAGACGACACGTTAGGGAGTTTTTTGGCGCGGTTTTGGAACTTGCTCGTCCTTCAGAGGCATGGTGTTTCCCTGCCGGGAGGTGATTTTTTCGAAGCAGCTCTAAGTTGAAGAGCTAGCCAGCAGCCAGGAGCCAGCAGCCAGCTAGCCAGCATCCAGTAAGCAGGCAACAGGCAGCCAGTAGTCAGCAGCCAGCTAGCCAGTAGCCAGAACATCAACGACAAGACCAACCACAACAGCAGCAGCCAGCTAGCTAGCATCCAGTAAGCAGGCAACAGGCAGCCAGTAGTCAGCAGCCAGGAGCCAGGAGCCAGCAGCCAGCAGCCAGAACAACAACAACAACAACAACAACGACAACGACAACGACAACGACAACAACAACAACAACAACGACAACGACAACAACAACGACAACGACAACGACAACGACCACAACAACAACAACAACAACAACAACAACAACAACAACAACAACCACAACCACAACCACAACCACAACGACAACGACAACGACAACGACAACGACAACGACAACGACAACAACAACAACAACAACACCAGCAGCAGCAGCAGCAGCCAGCTAGCCAGCATCATGCTGTTTTTCTAGGATTTCAGACGACACGTTAGGGAGTTTTTTGCCGCGGTTTTGGAACTAGCTCGTCCTTCAGAGGCATGGTGTTTCCCTGCCGGGAGGTGATTTTTTTGGAGCTGTTTTAATTCTAGCAGCCGCAGGCAACAGAATCTGTCGAAAAATGCTGTTTTTCTAGGATTTCAGACGACACATTAGGGAGTTTTTTGGCGTGGTTTTGGAACTAGCTCGTCCTTCAGAGGAATGGTGTTTCCTTGCGGGGAGATGATTTTTTCGAAGCTGTTTTACTGCTAGCAGCCGCAGGCAACAGATTTTTTGTCGAAAAATGCTGTTTTTCTACGATTCCCAGTCAGTCCGAAGGACGAGTTTAACGCGGCCGTTAGAGTAAAGGACCTAAATGACTAAAGGCCTCGAAAAACTCATACCTTGAAAAAAAAACAAAAATCCGCACCGCAAGATTAGCAGCAGCCACATAGAGCGGGAGCACTCATGAGAAAAATTGGTCACAAAATCGCAAAACCATTCTTTTTGCATTTTTTGCACAAACCTGATTTTGAGGGTTTTTCACGGCCTTTTCACGGGGTTTTCACTGGCTTTTCATGGCCTTTTCACGGTTTTTTCACGGTGTCACTATTTTCGTAAATCTCGAAGTGGCACCCTAACTTTTTTCAAGCATTGGATAACTTTGGGGGTGGGACCTTGCTCGGCTAAGTCTCACAAAAATACGACCTCAAAAAAAATAACATAGAGAAAACCTCAGTCCTAAAGGCCTAGTTTAACCAGGCCTTTAGCAAAGGCCTAGTTTAGCGAGGACTTGGACCGACAGGGATTTCAGACAACACGTTAGGGAGTTTTTTGGCACGGTTTTGGAACTTGCTCGTCCTTCAGAGGCATGGTGTGTCCCTGCCGGGAGGTGATTTTTTCGAAGCTGTTTTACTGCTGCTAGCAGCCGCAGGCAACAGAATCTGTCGAAAAATGCCGTTTTTGTCCAGGATTTCAGACGACACGTTAGGGAGTTTTTTGGCGCCGTTTTGGAACTAGCTCCTCCTTCCGAGGCATGGTGTTTCCCTGCCGGGAGGTGATTTTTTCGAAGCTTTTTTACTGCTAGCAACCGCACGCAACAGAATCTGTCGAAATCTGTGGAAAAATGCTGTTTTTCTAGGAAATTTCAGACGACACGTTAGGGAATTTTTTGGCGCGGTTTTGGAACTAGCTCGTCCTTCCGAGGCATGGTGTTTCCCTGCCGGGAGGTATTTTTTCGGAGCTGTTTTACTGCTAGCAGCCGAAGGCAACAGAATCTGTCGAAAAATGCTGTTTTGCTACGATTTCAGACGAAACGTTAGGGAGTTTTTGGGCGCGGTTTTTGAGCTAGCTCGTCCTTCAGAGGCATGGTGTTTCCCTGCCGGGAGGTGATTTTTTCGAAGTTGTTGTATTTCTAGTAGCCACAGG
The DNA here is from genome assembly GCA_947184155.2 of Cladocopium goreaui. Lineage (NCBI taxonomy): Eukaryota > Dinophyceae > Suessiales > Symbiodiniaceae > Cladocopium > Cladocopium goreaui. Next base: position 164,590 of record CAMXCT020001001.1, on the reverse strand, counting down.
CAACAGAATTTGTCGAAAATTTGTCGAAAAATGCTGTTTTGCTACGATTTCAGACGACACGTTAGGGAGTTTTTGGGCGCGGTTTTGGAACTTGCTCGTCCTTCAGAGGCATTGTGTTTCCCTGCCGGGAGGTGATTTTTTCGGAGCTGTTTTACCGCTAGCAGCCGCAGGCAACAGAATCTGTCGAAAAATGCTGTTTGTCTAGGAATTCAGACGACACGTTAGGGTTTTTTTTGGCGTGGTTTTGGAACTTGCTCGTCCTTCAGAGGCATTGTGTTTTCCTGCCGGGAGGTGATTTTTTCGCAGCTGTTTTAACTGCTAGCAGCCGCAGGCAACAGAATCTCTTGAAAAATGCTGTTTCTTCTCTGGCAGGTGTTTTTTTCGCTGAAAGTTTTCATGCTGTGGCGGGCTGCCTGCACGGCACGATTCCCCCACCTCTTGGCGCCACCCTTGTTTTTGTACCGGACGAATCTGCGTACTTCGCACCTTGAAAACCGCTTAGCCACTTTCAACCGCCACTGGCATCAATCATCCATGTCAATCACGGAGAACCAACACGAGCTAACTCATCTTGAAACAAGCGTTTTCTACTCTGCTGTTGCAACTCTTCTATGTGCGGCCAAGCTGCATAGCATGCTCCGTGAGCATCAGGCTCCAGCCCCGCGGTGCTATGTCGCGAATGTATTTGCGCCATGGCTTCAATCTCTGCTCCAACCAGCCTTCAAAATCAACATTCTGCACACTACAATGAATCCAAAGCACTTGAACTGGGCACTGACTGCAGCTCAGAAGCAATGTACATCGCGAAGTTTTTCTTCCAAACTCTGCAATGGAAGGCCAGCGCAACAATCCTCTAACGCCTCCTCCGCCCCCGATCCCACTGTCGCTGACTCTTCAAGCCATGGCATATATACCTACCACAAGTCAGCATGTTTCCCTCAAAATCGCATCATGCAAAGAGTGCCTGCAAAATGTCACTGCACCGCCAATCTTAGCATATGCGTCAACCTCGACTCATGAATGATGAAATCCATAGCGGGCTCTTTGAACGTCATTACACAACTCTTGTTTAATCATCGAAGTAGTCGCCCTGATACAGCAAAATGAACTATTATGGAATAGCATGCAAAATAACGACGCAAAGCTTTCAGCCAAGCTGGCCTGAAGGTCGCGGTACAACAAGTACTGTAGAAACGAAGCATGCACCCGCAAATGCTTCTTCAAAAGCTTGTACACGGCCTTCTCCGTCTCGCATTGCGAGAGCTCTGCAGCCGCAACCTGGAATTTGCCTCGGATACAAACCGCATCGCGCCATGCTTGTTAAATCACAACCCCTGGCTTACATTGATTGAATTCTTTCTTCCACATCTCATCTTCGATTTCTTTCGAACATTCACTTAAAAGATCATCGCTGTATGTAGCACGCTCCAGCTCACATCTCCTCCCGCATATTCTTAATTTATCAACCAGAAGCTGTCACACTATCGCAAAACCGGAGAATGTTAACTATTCGAAAGAACGCTTCGGCTCCAGCGGCATTTGTTCGTTGTGCCCAGAAACCTGCATTCACCAGGGATACCAGCGCTTTGCCCGCTTCCACGGCTTGGACAAAAGAACCGCTCTTGCCGCGACTGCGGCGATCTTGGCCTCACAACCCAATGCATACACATGATTCGGCAACATTCCGCCGCCTGGGTGCGCATCTGCACTTGATGAATGGTACGGTATTTGAGACATTTAATTTGAAAAACTTATTATGCTTGAAACAAGGGCACGGCTAGCTTGAGCTATGCAACGCAAGCTTGATATATGATGCTAAACGCTTGCAAATGAAACCTATGGAATCTGATTTGCAAAGCCGGGGGCCCTGACTCCACTGTTGAAGCCTCTGAAGGGCAGTCCCAACACCAAGCTTCACCTTGGAAAGAGCAGCAATTGCATGCCCTGCTTGAAGGTTGCGACAGCGAACATGTGCCCAAAAAGAGGCGCCAGTCATCGCTGCATATCCGCTTACGAAGGTTTGGTAGACGCCGTCGCCTGACAGCATGTGATACAGTTTCTCAAACACCAAGAAACAACACATAGTGCATTTCACTATACCACCGTCACCAGGAACCACGATATGTATCAAAAGCTAGACAAAAACCTCTGCATCGGACACCAACCATCCAACAAATCAATCCCTGGATGGTTTCTTGCCGCAAAGGTGTTGCAGCTACAACTGAACTTAAACATACGCCAAGATTCCGTTAAATATCAATCGTTGCATCCAGTGCAGGGCCAGTTTCTCCCACAAGGGGCGACCAGTGGCTTCCTGCAGCAACACCCACCACCAAACCACCAAGTTTTCCTTTCACACAACGATTGTTTCAGGCGCTAAAACAAAAAGGAGCGAATGCCAACTTCGATCGTTTGTTTGCTACATCTTGCACATTGAGTTTGCCAGAGTCATTTAAATACACAACTTAACTCTCTCCAACTGCAAGCGTGCAAAATTATGCGCGCCAATGCTGCCAGGACACGGCAAAAGTCTCAAGAGACCCCAAATCCAGGTCGTAATTCACTTCACAGCGTTTGTGCGACACAAAAGCAGCTTCAGCTCTTAGTCTCTTCGCCGCCGGACTTAAAGACTCAATGCACTCTTGCTTCCTGAGCATGCACGCACATCATCTAAGTATTTGGTCCGCGTGCCAGGTTTGAAATGACATTGCACCACACATATGTATTGTATTTCGCCAATCACGACCCCAAGGTCCAAAACATTTGTGCCTATGAACGAAATAATGCCGCCCAGATTCCTTTTTGTGCCTTGCACTTTCCCCACTGTGTCCGCCAAGCACGCCTGAATCCAGGATAGCACATATTCTCTGGCGGCCTTGCGCTTCTGGGCCTGCCGCTCTGCCTGCTTCCTTGCCGCCCCTGATGTACCGCTTGGGCCACTAGGGCCACTGCATCCTGACCGGCCACTGCGGCCACTGCGGCCACTGGGCCTAGACCGGCCGCTCCGGCCGCTCTTCCCGCTTGGGCCGCTGGAACCAGAAGGAGCCGACATGCGCCGCCTGTCAACTTTGAACCGATGCACATGCATCACCATCTCAAGCAATGCATGAAAATGTGAAGGGATATATATGAGAGATGTCAAAAGTTCCTTAGCAACCTAAGATAGTATAGAGCAGTATACTGATATCTTTTGGAGATCTCTCAAATTGTCCATAGACGTATGAACAAAGAAATATGCAGAGAGACGTAAACACATACAAATTGTTAATCAACTCCAACCTTGCCCAGGCAATCCACGGGTCGCTGATACATACCTGGTAATCCTTAAACCTTCCATGTTAGTAACTAGCCAATGACCCGTTTGAGAACCCAATCTTTGATGATTAACAGTTTGTTAGCCTAAACACACGAGTTCTCCCGGGCAAGCCACGGGTCGCACACGCAAACCCAGGGATGATCAAACCTTCCATTCTTTGAACTGGCGAATGGTCCAGGAAGGCACACGACCGCAATAAAAACTTCCCACCACTACCGCCAAGCAACAGTCGCGCTCGCTTTTGTGGGCTGCGCGCTTTCCGCAGCGCCGCCCGCATGCTTCGCTTTTGAGCAGCAGTCCATGCCATGGCGTTGCTGGAACCAGTTGGTGCAGTGACAAACAGTCGTTGTTGTTGCAGCTTGTGGCATTCTTGTTCATGATCTTCTCGTGGTTGCCCTTGTTCTGGCTGTGTTGTGTCTTTTGTTGTTGTTGTTTTTTTGCGCTGGTGCTGTTCTTGTTCTTGTTCTTGTTCTTGTTCTTGTTGTTGTTGTTGTTGTTGTTGTTGCTGTTGTCGTGGTTGCTGTTGTCGTTTTTGTTGTTGTTGTTGTTGTTGTTGCTGTTGTTGTTGTTGTTGTTGTTCTTGTTCTTGTTCTTGTTCTTGTTGTTGTTGTTGTTGTTGTTGTTGTTGTTGTTGTTGGGCTCACGATTCAGCACCACTCGCCACAGCCGTGCGAGCTCATCCTTTATGGACTCCTAGCGGCTGCAAACAAAACATATGTTGAGCCTGTTGGAACTCCAGCGATTCTGAGTTACTTCAGAGCATCTTTCCGTCAGTTGTTCACCAGTTCCAGAAGCGAACACCTTGTATCGGAGTCTGCGCCAATCTACTGGAGGTGGTAGACGTGGCCATTCCTTGCTATGATGGCAATAGAAAGAGGTGGGAAAATCCTTGTTTCCAACAGACACAGCATCTGAAAGGCGGAAATTCTCCACGATGTTGGGTGATTTTTGCCAGTGAAACCACCTCTGTAAGTGTAAAAAGTTTGAGCCCCTGAGAGGATCACTGCATGAAGTACTCTGCCCCGAATGGACGTAGCTTCAGCCTCGTTGCCGAATGATTCATGGCTATCGGTGACATTTTGCGCTTCCAAATTTCAAAGAGATTCAAAGTTTGAGTTTCAAGCGAGAACAACAACAACAACAACAACAACAACAACAACAACAACATCAGGAACAACGACCATAACAGCAACAACATGCTGAAAGGCAGTACGTGGAAAGCAAATGCCACTGGGTCCGCGCGCGCGCGCGCCCCCAAAGCTTAATATGAGGGTCCGGGGGGCGCGCGCGCGCGCAGACCCAGTGTTGTGGTTGTTGTTCTTTGTCGTTCAGGTTTTGGTTGTTGTTGTTCTTCTTCTTCATCTTCTTTGTCGTTTGAGTTTTGGTTGTTGTTGTTGTTGTTGTTGTTGTTGTTCTTTGTCGCTGTGGTTTTGGTGATGTTGTTATTGTTGTTGTTGTTGTTCTTCTTCTTCTCCTTCTTCTTCTTGTTCTTCTTTGTCGTTTGGGTTTTGGTTATTGTTATTATTGTTATTGTTGTTGTTATTATTGTTATTACTGTTGTTGTTGTTGTTGTTCTTCTTCTTCTTCTTCGTCGTTGTGGTTTTGGTTATTGTTGTTGTGGTTGTTGTTGTTGTTGTTGTTGCTCTTCTTGTTGTCGCGCGGATCACTATCATCAAAAAAATGCACGCACACGCTACCCTGGATCACCGCTTCCGCCATGTTTCACTCAAACTGCCGCCTCACACATCGGGACACGCATGTCGTAGAGCCCCTGCATCATCGCCGCAGTTGCACATGGTTGACAGTGAATCTTATCGACCTTGCTGATCTTTGAACTCACAAACAAGTCAACCGCAACAAAGCTCCAGCACTACAATTGGAAAACATGTGCGTGGGTAATACTGCGCTCTCCTTTCCGTCTTACATTGCCCATCCACCCTCTTTTTCTATGCAGCACTGGGATTCAGGCATGTTTCGAAACGTGCCACCATTCACTCCAAATTGGTCTCAACCTTTCCACTGCAACCTCTGTACATCCCAGCCATGCCACACCGCGGCGCCAATCGTGAGACGATTGCACGCAGCGCTCGGTCTAAGACATCCTTTCAAAAGTCTCGCTTCTTGCCTGTACAACATTTCCCTGAAACCCATGCCGCTGCTCCATCTGCACAACGTTTAAACTCTACAAAGCAATTTGATGCACCAGAATTTTCTTATGATTTTTTGCGCACCACGATGTTCTCAAGTCTGAGTCTAAGTCTGCCGAGATCAAACAATGAATGAGGGGTTCCCTGAAAGCAACTGCGCAAACAAAGAAGAGAACGTAGCTAACTAGACTGCAAGTGGACCTTTGCTGTGCACTAAAGGTCTGGATGCAGCTCGGCACCCACGAATCAATTAAAATAAGCTGGCAGCGTCTGCCGCTCACATTATGTCAACCCGAGATGTCATATCTGCGAGACGCATCACTGATCCGCATTTCACAATGATATGGTCATCATAGACCCATGCAGATCCGGCCTCCCCTGGCCTGGAGTCAGGCTAGCCTGGGTGACCACAGAGAAGATGGCGAGCAGCGTATATTTCGAGCAATAGAGATCGTCTGCTTGCGAGCCATGGACGGTCACCGGAAGCACACCGCCCGCTTCATCTTGCAGCTCATAGGAACGCATCCCAATGCCATTCCGAGTGGTGCGCAAATCACCTGCTGATCGTACCACTCCCAATATGTTGGCCGTCAACCCCTCTTCACTCAAATCTTTGAAGGCTGCGGTCATCAAATCACGCACTGGTTTCATGACAAGGGGACCATGGTACAGGATCTTCACAGTAGTGGCCTTCGTGCTCTGCAGTTTGAAGACCCTGCCACAAATTGATGGCACCTCGACACGCTCCAGGTGGCTGACCTCCACATATGGGAAGTCTGCTTGCTCCATCGCTTTCTGCAGGGGCTCGGCACATTTCTCTGCCACTGGGCTCCACAAAGACGTAGAAATGGCCATTCCAGGCGAAGCCAAAATCATTGGAATCACATGTCGCACATTCCCTTTTTTGGACCCATTCAAAGTCTTCAGAAACCCGACATCTATCACTGCAGCTGTCAACGTCACTACTGCACGCTCTCGCCCCGCCGGTACCATGTACACAGCCTCCACGGATGTGCAGACCACAGCTGCAGGAGCAGCAGCAACTGCAGCAGCAATCCTGCCACAACTGCACCCAACACGGACCCTTGCAAGCTACAGCGGAAGAAAATTCAACTAGTGCAACAAGCCATTTGTCGCCCCTCCTCAAGCGCTTCTTGCGGGGAACCTCCACAGGGTTCAAGCGGCCCCGCTGCGCCATTCGCCCAGCCTGACTCGATCGGCTCATGTGGACTTTCCATACACACACGCACACAAAAACAAACACACACACACACTGTTGCACACACACACGCGCACACACACACACACTGATTCCAAACCACCTCAGGCCGCCGTTTCCTACCTCATTTTCTGCAACTCAAACCCCCCGTCCCCAGAAGTTAACGATCACATCTGCCCAGCTCCAACCCCACCTGGGCACTCTTCATTGTCAGCTCCGTCATGGTCCGGATCTACATCGATGGATGCCGACATTGCGCAGTATCAGGCTTAATCAGCAACGATTGTGTTGTGTCTGCGACTGGATGGGAAGCGCTGAGAGCCTGCCGGTTCAAAGTTCAAAAAACTAACAACAGCCTTCGGATAAAATCACCAAAACCATGTTGGCATCCATGCCGTGGGGGTTGATTTCCAAAAAGATTATTGGTCACAAAAGGAGCTGTATCATGATGCAACAAGGCGGATCCATCAATCCATCCATGCATCTGGTCTGCTGTCTGCACCGTGCCTTCGCTCATGAAACGGTATGTGATCAACCCAAAATAAGAGTCAGTTGAATTCCCGTTGCAAATTCTCATCAAGTGAATAGATGACAACATTACCATCTTCCAATCAGGCATGCCCCCATTGACACTTCCAACCTTCCACCACCCACTTTTCTGTTGGTTAGCTGCGCTGGGATTCAGGCATGTTTCGAAACGTGCCACCATTCGCCTCCAATCGGCTTCACTCTTTCACTGCCACACATCTGTATATCATGGCAATGGCATACCATGGCGCCAATCGTGTCAATGCATTTCACTTCTGAAACTTAGACTCTAAACTTTAAACTCGATGCCCGCTTACATTGCGACAACTTCAAACTAGTCCTTTGACGCCACTCCGCCGAAAACGCCACATTGCATACATAAAGCATCCTTTCAAAAGTCTTGCTTCTGGCCTGTACAACATTTCCCTGAAACCCATGCCGCTGCTGCATCTGTACAACATTCAAACTCCACAGGGCAATTTGACGAACCAGCATTTTCCTAAGCAAGTTTATGAGCCGGCATTTTCCAATGATTTTTTGCTCACCAATGACCACTGCCTCTGAAATTGTTCCGTGCTACTGTCTCAAAATCACGATGACAATCAGTTGACCAGTCTGCATGCCACCTTTTTTGACTGGTAGCCAACTACATCTGTCAGCTGGCCCAAAACATTCATCGTGATCACCATGGCTTCGATCTATGATCATGATCACCACACACAGCAGTTTTACGCCTCATTGTCTTCCGACTCCTCACCTTCGTCATCTTGGTTTGCATCCTCAAAGCGAAGACCACTCGCCTGCATCTTCTGGCTGTCGGATACCAGCGCCATAGCTTTCGAAGCGAACTTGCGGCCTTGGTCACACAACTGCCAGGTCTTGCAACAACAGCAACAAATCACAGAACAAGTGTTTGTTTACTTGCACTGGCATCCCAACTCAACACTTCCTGCTGCGTGGGACCATGCTGTGTGTCCTGCGACAAGGCACGTGACTTGGCCGAACCTCCAGTTCCTCGCAGCGCCAGGAGCTCCGTGGTCACCGATGCTGCTTTTTTCGCTGTCATGAGGTTCAATCGCTGTTCTTCTCTTGCTTCACGGAGAGCAATGTCTGCTGCCTGCGGCGTAACGCAACATGCAGCCAATAGTTCTGCATGCGTTGGAACCAAGGTTGGCTTGTTACTTTTGCAATAAACAAAAGATAGTTTGCGTTCAATCCATGTGAGCTGCATACTGCTATGTTCCTATGTTGTCACATATCCCGCTATTCCCACACCTGCCGCTGGGCATGGGCCGCCCCATTCATTAATCCTGGTTTGTCCCAGCTGTCCCAAACGGGTCGCCAACTCCGTAGTCTTCTCCATCGATGCCTCATTCTTCAGGACCACCTCAGTCATCCCGTCACCACCACCACAACACCACAGACATGCAGCGCAACCACCAACACCGTCAAACCTCAGCATTAAAAGCCTCAATCTTGCTTGTGCTACCAAGTAACATGAAGCACCCATCCAGCGGAGATCGGCACCGTCTTCCATACCCATTGCATATCGGACGCCAAAAGGCCGGAAACAATTGCACGATCATGTTTTCGATCACCGACTGCTGTGTTCAAGGCAATGGATATGGTCGCCATGCCCAAGAGATACACCAGATCAAATCTCGAGCCACACAACACCTGATGCACATACCTGTCTTGCCCTTCACATGTCGGCGGTGTCTACAGCTCGTTTCTCAATAAACACTCTGTAAATACCATTTCTGCTTGGAACTTGCATCGTACAAATAGCAAGTCTACCTGTTATAAAATGGTCCTTGACTCAGGATCGAAATCTACCACTATCTAGCTTTCACCCATGGCTCTTCCTTCGCAAACCCTTTCCCAAGCTCCACACCCCACCTCATAACACCAACGCCATGCTTCAGCTCCCAGCATGGGCAGCAACCGCCTCGCAAACTCACTAGGGATCCAGGTCATGCCATTACGTCGACTACCACCTGCGTGGACATTATATACGTTTTCGAATCGAGCTTCTGGCATTCTTGCAGAATATCGTCTGGGATCCTTTCTGGCACGCCTTCTGGTATTCTATCTGGTATATCTTCTAACATTGTAGCTGGTATATCTTCTGGCATTCTTTCTCGCATGCCTTCTGACATTCTTTCTGCTATATCTTCTCACATCCTTTCTGGCGCACCTTCCAACATTCTATCTCGAATATTTTCTCACTTTCTATCTGGGAGTCTTCTGGCATTCTATTTCGCATATCCGTCGCTTTTTTTCTCCTTTTTCGGCGCCTGTGGCTTAAGATGGGTCAACATGGGCCAACATAGGCTTCAAGATGGGCCAACATAGCCCCAAGATCAGGCAACATGGCCCCCAAGATGGGCCAACATAGCCCCAAGATGGGCCAACATAGCTCCAAGATGGGCCCACATAACCTCAAGCTGGGGCAACATAGCCCCCAAGATGGGCCAACATAGCCCCAAGATGGGCCAACATAGCCACAAGATAGGCCGCCGACCATCAAAATATCCTGCGTTTTACAGTGTTTTTTTTTGCTGTTCCCATTTTTCGGATCTTTTGGCTCAACATGAATCAACCTGAGGCCAACATAGGCCAACATAGCCACAAGATGGGCCCACATTGCCCGCAAGATAGACCAACATAGGCCAACATAGGCCAACATAGCCACAAAATGGGCCCACATAGTTGGGCCCCTGGCCGGCTGTCGCGCGTAAGCGCTTAAACCACATAGTTGGGCCCCTGGCCGGCTGTCGCGCGTAAGCGCTTAAATAGACTATATATACATGAACATCATGAACACAGTACATGAAAATTATATGAATGATAAAGTATCTGACAGTGAATCCTTTCCAAACGTTTGGGACCCAACGGTCTGGTTCTGTGTGTCTGTCTTTGTCTCTGTGTCTCGTGTTCATCACCATTACCATTGGTCACCATCATCATCGAAATACATAATCCTGGTATAAATCATAATATTTCACTAACCTGAATTCGGCCATTTGTGGCTGATTTACCTGAATACAGTAGTTCGGCCATTTGGGGATGATTATGATGATTTCCCTAAAATAAAAACCATGGACCATGATTCCAGTCAGCTTGCGACGTGAGGTCGTTCGAATTTACCCATCTGCCGAACATCCGCCCCTCACCTCGGGCAGATCCTGGAGATCCAGCCGTCGCAGTAAGGATGGCATGGGCACCTTTGGCAACTTTCGAATGGGGATAGGGAAACCATGGGAAACCATGGGGAGACCACATGGTTTTTCTCCAAAAAATGGGGGTTCCGGGGGTTCTGCGGACTTTCCGTTCAAACCAGTTCTCGGAAACTTGCGATCTTCCCATCACATGCCATCCATATCGCATAGCTCAAGGACCCCAAATGTAGAGATCCAGCACTGAATCAGGTGGATGCCTCCCATCCATAAATCCAAGCTGGAACCAGGACATCTAACTGTTGCGGCTGGGCAGCATCCACCGAAAGAAATTCCCCAAATCAACTGATCATGAGTTCAGAATCAGGAGAAGAAAAACAAGATGGTACAAATCCCCCCCCCTCCCCCCCACACCTAGAAATATTTCACCTCCCTAAAGTGAAATATTTCAGCTAAAAAAAATCTGGTCTATAATGATCTCTGGGCGTCGTTGAATTCAAGGCTGAATGTCATGTTCTGAAGGCTGTTTGGCAAGTTCACTCTCTTATTTACTTTCTTGGAAACCGGCAGTTACCATTTATCTAGTTGTGTGTTTGCGCGTGGGCCCTACCCGCGTAAGGACTAAAAAGGTCCAAAAAGGAACGGCGTCGGCGTGTAGAAGACGCGCACTCGTTTTACGCAAAATGAAAGGGTGTGTCATACCATCGCTGGGCTAAAATGTATAAAATGTGGCATCCGGAGGACCCCCCCCCACGTTTTTTCAAAGCCCAAAAAACACGTGGGGGGGATGTATATTTCACGTGGTCAGGTGAAATATTTCTCAGAAATTTCTTGCCTTACCCCCCCCCCAAATATTCCAGGGTTAAAGGGGGGGGGATTGGTACAACATGTCCCACAAAAACCCTGCTCCTCATGAACTTAGAATCGGAGATGCATTCCCACATATTCCCACCATTTTTCTGTTGGTTTCCCTCACAATTTGCCATAAAATGTTCCATCCAAAATGGGTCGTTGGTCCGCAGCACCTCGCCCTGTAGGCATCCATCCGACAAGATCGCCTTATCGGACTCAGCCAGGACCCCAAGGTCGGCCAGTTCAGCCAGGAGCCTCAGGAGCTGCTGGGATGATCCAGCCATGGAATACCAAGCTTGGGGACTCTCCAGTTCAAAGTTTCTCTACAAAGATTAAAAATTAAAAATAGATCTGTGGCAGAATTATACTTAAATTACATTAATTAAATCACCATCTAGTAATCCTACGTTCAACCTATGCCAAGTTGGGGGCTTAAATTAGCGCCTCCGTCGTGCTTGCCGCACCAAGCGCTGCGGCAGCAGCTTTCGCAGCAGCACCAGGCCCTCCGTCTGAAGCACCTCCCGGGCTCTTGACCAGGAGCTGCTGACCTGCGCAAGAAAACCCCAGTGGGGTAGGCTTCAACGTTGACCCAGGTCTAAGCTGCGGGTAATGAAAGATGGCTAAATCCAAAGAAGTATAGAGCATTGTCAGCATTGTCTTTTTTAATGAAAATAATTTATGATTTATGACAGTTCATTGAAAAAACAACCGAAAGTTTAAGAAAAAACAAAACTAGCTGGGAGTGATTGCCTCCACAAACATCCAATTCTAATTGGAAAGAACATGGGAGGTCAATCAAGTTCCGACACCCTAATTCCGTTCCATACAGTCTGCATGTTAAGGTTTATATAAAATATTGGTATTAACTCACCCTCAATTGTGGTGATGGGGTGAGCCACTAATCAACGTTTTACATACATTTATTGTAAACCGATTGAATGATACAGGTGAGCTCTACTCTATATAATTCTATTATAGTCTTTATTTCTTGGTAACTCCATCCCCTGATCAGATTAAATTTCAAATACCAACAATCTTTAGGACTAGGTGTTACTGTTAGGGGAAGGTCTTCATGTCATGGGAAAAGGATCTGACAAGGCCATCAAATCATGGTGGACCTCAGAAGGGCTGGGATTCGCGACGTGGACAACCACCTTGGCCATGGCGAGGTTTGATCCCCGGCTTCGTCGAGGCTGTCCTTCATCCCCACTTGTATCAGAAAGGGTCGTGGTATCTCGCCCGGTTGTGCCGGGGGAAAAGGGATGTCTCCTACCCATTCATTCCCATAGTTCAAAACCTCATGGTTGAAACCATGACAGCAGAATCATGGTACTGCAAAAGACTAGCCATAAGATTGAGGATCATGGCAAATCATCCCATTTTTTGAAACAAATCTTTGAACTCTTAAACAGTTGGAAAACTCTAAGTACTTCCTCCCCATTTGGGAATATGACTACGCCTAGTTCAACTAGTGCCTTAGCTCCCTCCTAACCGGATAGTACTTGAGCCCAGGGACCGTTCCGTGTTCGCATTCGATGTGCAGCTCCTTCGCTTTGGCTCCGCACTTTGCCGCGGGTTTTCGCCGAGGCGCAGACTTCATGGCGAAAGGCCGGATGGGGTTTCACCATCCCATTCACCAACAATGGGGGCTATTTGAATCATAGATCTAAACGAAGGTATGCCCGGTATGCCCAATTCAATAAATCAAGATTGGGGGATGGTTCATGTACATGATATGTACATGATGTACATGAATCATATGTGATCGCCCGTACATAAGGGCGTTAAAGAACTCACCCACCTGTAGACATGATGTTGGCTTCGCTTGTGCATGGAGACGTCCTGCTGATACAGAGCTGGCTCTGAAAATCACCCAAAATGCAGCTTAGATCAGCTTAGTTAGAGCATACCAATACACCTTGATAGTTGGTACTGCACGGGCGGTTTTGAAGTCCAGCTTGGACACATCTGAGAATCTGGACAAGATGTAGTGTTTGATCGTACTCTCAGCGGATATATATACAGTATACATTACATATCATGTACACACACACACACGCAAGAACATGCAAGAACGATGTGTGCACAAACGTCGTTTCAATTGCAAGCAACTTTGTGTAGCGACAGCGTCTACTTAGAGGATCATCCCAGGGATGGTCACTGATCTAACAACGGTTAGTAACCATAGTTGTAAGATGGTTTATATTTTTTTATAAGCCATATTAGTATAGCCACATGTGGGATAACCATGGATAACCCCGTATGATGGGGACTTACAAAAAATAACTTTATATAAGCTATTGCTCTGCACTGTCCACTGTTAACAGGGTCTCCAACGATGCACCAGCAGGGCCCCAGACAAGTCGCGAATCTCTGCTGGAGGTTGTGGGTTCTGCATGGCTTCTGCATGGCCCTGGCGCGCCTCTTAAAACTCTGGTGTCATCTTTCTCTCCAAGCGGTCAAGAGTCAACAGCGAAAGGATGCAAAATCACTGCAAGCCCACCCACTTCGTGGGGCGGTGTCCCATGGAGGAACCCTTGGAGTATCATCAATCTGTCACCCTTACTATGTGAAAAAGGCTTCTGTCTTGGCTATATCCCATGATTTGGAGAACAAAGTTGGGGTAGCCAGAAGATTGAATAGCATTTTACCCTGACCCAAATCTATGGAAAGTTCTGTCTCTCTCTTTCTCTCCTTTTGGAGATTTGGGGAACACATATCCTTGCACAAATATAGTTTTCAGTAGTGAATCTGTTCATGGGTTGAAGTCCCATTTGTGGGTGATCTACCTCCCGTGGGGTCACCTTTCTTACTGGCCATCGATGGCTAGTGAATTCAAAGTCTTAAAGTCCCCGCAGGTCTGGAAGAATATAAGTTCAATCGTTGAAATATAATAATCTAATATAAGATAATATAATAACATAATATAAATTAATATAATATAATATAATAACATATATAACATTAATGTAATAAAATACAATATAAATATATCAAATTATGTAGTGATGGAACCACCACACCAAGCAGTTACCGAAGTTGCTGAGCTCGTGAGATGATACTCCAAGCGCAAAACTACATCGGATCTCCCTGTCTCAAGTGGCGCTAACCGGCCCTAGCCAAGAAGAGGTACCACTTCCTCAGCGGGAGAACTGGGAAAATATGGGAAGCTACTCTGGCTGATCCTGGGAATATCTGGCAATCCTGGCCATTGTTCATTTGTTGGAAAAGTGGGCAAACATCTCCAGAGCGCCATTGTTTTGGTTTAAGTTTAAATACTGTAAACTGACAATCATGTACCGGTGAACTCGGCCGTTGAGGGCGCCCTTGCATTTCCTGAAGTGGAGTTGCGAGCCTGAACCACATTCAGCCAGTTTTTTTCGCCACCGGCACAGTCATCCTCCAAAACAACGATAGAAAAAGTACATCCTGACAAACTGGGTGATTTCAATTTACATCATGACTTACAGTAATTGTATCACTGGTTGGTGGTTTCAACCCCTCTGAAAAATATGAAAGTCAATGGGTGCCGGATGACATCCCATATATGGAAAAATAATCCAAATGTTCCAAACCACCAACCAAATATAGTATAGTATATCCGAGTATATCCATGGTTTCTGTGAGATTTTCCATTATTGTATCTAATTGTCCTATGATTGTTTTCGACTTTAGCCACAACGACCTGTTCCAGATCTGCCGCATTGTCCGGTGCTCCAAGGCGCAAATCTCCAGTCTCAGCTGCTTCCTTTTCCAGCGCCCAGGTTTCACGGGCCCAGAGGTAGTCATCTTTCAGTCTCCTGTTGGGGATACGACAGACGACAGATTATGGTGGTTTTTAGATCTTTAAACATGGCCTGAAAAGCCAGAAAGTTCCGAAAATTTGGGTTGGGAACTTGGGGGTCCAAAGATCTTGCCCTAAAAACATCTCCAGGAAATGGGTCTAAATTGGTCAAGTCACTGATGCTGAATGGTTTGCGCCCAAGAATCACATCTCGAGATGCATCCTTGACTATATATTGCAAGTAAGTCCAAATCAAATCACATGAGTATAGGGTTAAGCCGGTTAAGCCATTAGACACCCCCGATACAAATGAAGCTCAGTTCGTCCAAAGATATGAAAATGATCTGGATGTCAATATAAGTAAATTATAAATCTCTTCCCATAAATGGAGGTGTCCTAAATGCGGGGTACCGCCAAATCATCCGACATTAGACCATTTTCTCATTGAAACCCATGGTTTTTGGGGATCCCCCATTTTAAGAAACCCTCAAATGTAGGGTAAACATACTCTGGAGGCTTAGCAGCTCCCCAGTAGGAAGACATCAGGGCCTCCCAGTTGATGCCCCAAAAATTGAGTTTCCCACTCACTCTCCGATGCCAATGCCGCCTGGGTCAAGGGCTGTAGGGAAGGAACAATGGGGAAGAAAAATGGATGATCATGTGGAAAAACCACCGTTGGTCATATATCCCTATTGTATTCCATTATAGTGTTGGTTATATGTCCCTATCATCTCCTACCATAGTGTGGTTAAAGATACAATACATCCTCTATCCCAATTGCATCAGCCTGAAACATCCCCCATAACGTCACTCATTTAGGGAGTGGTTTAGCGGGTTGGGATTCATGAACCACGCCCAAACTCACCTGTGCGTGATGTAAGCTGGAGATGTGCTGGGTTCACATTAATCCAGAAGCCTTAGGACAGTTTAACAGTTTCCTGAAAATGGTCCCTTGAAACACTACTGGGACAAAACGCTCTAGTGTCAGTTTTTGCAACATAAATCACAAATTCCTTGGGTTTTGCTGCTAATTCACCCATCAGCATCCATCAGCCACCATGGCAATTTCAGATTCTGTCCGAGAATGAGGCGCCGGTAAATTCCAATGGATCACCATGACCTTTTCTGAATTTCATGGCCATGATTCAGTTGGGGGACCATATTTCTGGACAAAGCCAGAAACTTAAGTAGCAATTTCATGCAGTTTCTAGACTGGACTCCATTTTGGGGAGTCCATCCCTCCATTTACTGTCATTTGATAAGCTTTGAGGTCGCTATTTCATTTGCGTGCATTACATCTGCTGGGCAGATAGCGCACCTCATACAACTTCACTTTCTGCATGGCGGCCTGAGTTTGCCGATAAAAACATGTGACTTTGAAAGGATGAGTTTGGCAAGTTTATGTCAAAACTGGGGTTGAGACTCTAACTGGGAAAATTTTGGGTGTTACCCCAAAATAGTGATGAATTACTACTCAAGATTGGTACCCCCTATTGATAAACTGGAGGGGTTGTCAATCATTCATCATGTACATCTGCAAACCCCAATAAATTGGCCACCAAAAATTGACCCAGATATATACTGCACATTTATGAAACGTGAAACGGAGGGTTAAAATCCTCCACAGAGGAGGTAGAAACTAGGTTTCAGGTACTGCAGGATTTTTTTTACCTAAGCTCGATTTGTTAGTGTGGTAATTTCTGGTTCACTCATGTGCTAATTTCACTGAGCTGCAGTGTGGGGGGCCCGGTTGCGCAGAATTTGGGGTGCCCCCATGGAAAAAAATGATCCTTGAGGGGGAATTGCAAGATCCTAAACCAACAACTCAAACCAAAAGTAGTCACTAGCTGACCTCAGATTGAACGATCTGTATGCTAAAAAACATGATTCTACATTCTACATGATTATACGGTGGTTTCTGAACAGAATCATATCAATACAAGACTACCACCCTCGAAACTTGGTGCCTGCGACGCTTCTTCTACCACTTCTTCTGGTAGACTCTCCAGCGCGTCCTGCAAGTGTCTTCGCAGTTCCAGAAGTTCAATCACTGATTTCGTGCACATGTTTGCTGCTCCCTTTTTTCTCTCGCAAAATCCAACGGCTCCAACTGCTGGTTTTTGTTTCCCCTGAGAAAAAAAAGGAAACCAAGTGAGATCATCATTCCATGTCTAGGCCTGGAAAAACGATATGTATATGTATACACATATATATATATGTATATATATATGTATACATACATATAAATAAATATGTGTGTATATATGTGTGTATATATGTATGTATGTATGTATGTATGTATGTATGTATGTGTGTGTATGTATGTATGTATGTATGTATGTATGTATGTATGTATGTATGTATGTATGTATGTATGTATGTATGTATGTATGTATGTATGTATGTAAATATAAATGTAAATATAAATATAAATATAAATAAATATGTGTGTATGTATGTATGTATGTATGTATGTATGTATGTATGTATGTATGTATGTATGGATGTATGTATGCATGTATGCATGTATGCATGTATGCATGTATGCATGTATGCATGTATGCATGTATGCATGTATGCATGGCATGCATGGATGCATGGATGCATGGATGCATGTGCATGGATGCATGGATGCATGGATGCATGGATGCATGGATGCATGTATGCATGTATGCATGTATGCATGTATGCATGTATGCATGTATGCATGTATGCATGTATGCATGTATGCATGTATGCATGTATGCATGTATGCATGCATGCATGTATGCATGTATGCATGTATGCATCTGTATGCTGTATGCATGCATGCATGCATGCATGTGTCTGTATGTCTGTATGTATGTATGCATGTATGCATGCATGGATGGATGTGTGCATGTGTGCATGTGTGCATGTGTGTATGTGTGTGTGTGTATGTGTGTATGTGTGTATGTATGTATGTGTCTATGTGTGTTTTTACGTACGTACGTATGTATGTATTTATATTACATGCAATCTAGGACTTGAACGCATCAATCGGTTTATTTCTGACAGTTGGGACCTTGTTTAAGTTGGGCCTTTTTATTCAAGTCGTTGTGGCTGTCGCCCAGTCCTTCACACCACTTTCCAGGCGTGACATGTCCATCTGGCTGCTTTTCCACCTAGCTCCGAACAGCTCCCTCCACCACCGGAGAGTTTTTCACATCATCCAAAATCATCAACAACTACCCTCTGGTAATTTAACATAGCTATTGAAAATTGCTATTTATAGTGGATTTTCCCATTAAAAATTGTGATTTTCCATAGCTATGGGTAGATGGATGAGCCATCACGTATCACTGAAGGCCCACTACTACGTGCAGGATGATATAAACAATAATGGGATACGATGATTAAAACATATAATAACCACAGTGGTGGATGATATAAACAATAACACTTATAGAAGATTCATGTAATAAGATACTAAATTATAACCATTAAGTTGCTGATATAACATTGATATAACCATCCATAACAATCTGGTTGGTGGTTTCAACCCCTCTGAAAAATATTAGTCAGTTGGAATTATTCTTCCCAATATATGGAAATATAAAAAATATTCCAAACCACCAACCAGTGGAATATGGTAAAAACTACTAAACTATGGTGAATTGAACATGAAATGTTATAACCATCAATATTATAACCATCTATAACAATTACATCTTCTTTTTATAACCGTTTTTCCTTCCTTAAACCGACTCAACCCCCTTGGGAAGCCCGACGACTTGGGACCCAGGGACTGCTCGATGTTCTCAAGCCCCTGGTGCGATGGCTCTCATTACGTAAGTAGAGCTTCACCTCATCGAAAACCGGGGGTTTTAACCATCTATTTGGGTAAATTATCATATTTTTATATTTTTTTTACTAAAAAAACCAGAGTTTTAACCAACTAACCTGAAATGTTGGGCCATTTGGGGATGATTTCCCATATAAAAACCATGGTTCCAGTGAGGGAGACCAGTGCGGTCGTTATAATTTACCCAGATCTATAACTAGGGAAATCTGGAAAAACATGTTGAAAAGCGTCTATCACATGAGAAAACATTGGAAATCAAGGAGAAAACCATCTATAAACGGGAAAATGATTGGAAACACATAGGAAAACCCATCAATGGGAGTATCATTGAGGATCATTTGTGGAATATTCAATGGGATATTGGTGGCTATGGTATACCCGGATCCCCCGCAGACCAGAAATTTGGTCTGAAGTAGTTTAAAATTCTCGTCTGAAGTGGTTTTGCTCAATTTTCACCAACACATTCAACAACATATATTTTTTATATAATCATAAGAAAAAATAAGACATGATAACTTCAGGTTTTGTCCAGGTTACATAATCATAAGGTATACCGGTATACTCCTACCCAAGGAACGCTTCATGAAATGGGGCCACCACCACCTCAAATTCCCTAAAGTGAATGGACCATCATGAATTTCCACACTGTGGTTGAAAAAAGGGAATAATCACATTCCCACTATCTCACCAAAATCGTTCCCAACATGTTTGAATTTGTCAACCGGTTTTATTTTAATGACCCTCGGGAATTCTTGCCTGAATGCCGGGTATTCTTGCCCAATTTTTTTTGCAAAAAAAACGGGTAAAATGTCACAATGTGCTTGAAATGTTCGGACATGTTCAAAAATAATTTTGAAAAACATCACAATTCATTTGGGTGCCCCAAACAGATCCCACCAAACATGTTCAGGGCTTTGAGCCCCAGCACCCGGGCACATTCTCAGGTCAGCACATGTGCCAACTTTTACAGTACCCTTCCAATTTTTAAACGCATTCAAGCTGAAGCAGGAGTTATCAGGTGAAAATGTTCATGAATTGAATTCGTGCCTGCAAATAAGCTACAGGAATTCTCGCCTGAATTGGATTTCTCGCCTGCAGTCTATTTATCTGCCCGATTGTGAAAAAGTCTACTTCCTCTGTTCAGCCCAAAATATCAGCCTGAATGGTGATCTAGGTCTAGGTATAGATGGCCCACTTATGAGTGGTGATTTCCCATGGTTACGTTGCCAGAGGCTAGGCTTCCTATCCCTCCAGATCGGTCTCCCTCATTTTTCGTGGTGAAAGCGGAGTTTTCTTGCTCAAAATAATATTATATATATATACTATATACCTATAGATGTTACTGAGGGTCTTGTTTTTTGCCCCTTAGCCCAAATCTGCCTTTTTAATCCTTTTTATCTAACAGGCGTTTTTTGACTTTTGGAGCGTTCTATCATTACAGATGTCGTTTAGTAGGTTTGACGCCAGTTTCCTGTTAAAGTTCCAAGATGGTTCAGGGGCAAGGCTGAATAATTAACTAATCACAGAACCTTCATCGCCGGGTGAAGCTGTGCTTATGGGCTGCTACTGCATGAAGCAGCTGCGCAGAGTATGCATCATATATAAGATTCGATTATCATGGCATGATGGGTTTAACATCAAATGCTGAGACGAATGACCAGTCTTGTTTATGGCATAATCAGTTCCTGACCATAAAAAGCCCGGGATCATCTAATTAGTATGATAAGGTATGGTATGGCATAACAAGGTGTCATTTTCGCCAAAATCCTGACCCTTTTCAGGGGCGTAATTTGCCGGGAAAAAGGCGTCATTTTCCGAAATTGGGAGCCACCCATGTTCAATTTCGCAATTCCATTTTGTTCAGGAGTGATACGGGTCAAAAACCATGGGCGCACACAACGCACACAATCAGATGGAGCAATGCAGCAATCCTGTTCTGAATTCTTTGACACCGGGACGATGTCTCCCCCTTCACCTGTCTTTGGATTCATGGGTTTTCTTGTCAAGCAGCTTGGCACTTTTTCATGTCATTCTAGCAACTTGCTCATCCCACACTGGTAAATCATGCATGCTCTTCAGTCGCTGATTTGGTGCTAGTAGCAGGCACCAACAGTGGTAGCATTGGAATCACAACTTGGATTCAAACTACTTGGATATGATTCAGGGATGATCTTCCAAGGGCACTTGTCTTGCTCAAGAAAACTGCCAGGGGCGTTTTTCTATTGTAAGGGGCTGAAAATTTGTACTCTTAGCTAACTAAGAGGCCAAAATTTAGCATGGTGGATTTTGCAGATATATATATATATATATATGGACGGATATATTCAAACATTACATTACGATCAACGGAATGAACTTCGACCTTGCGAATTTCTATCCGTTTTATTCAGGGAGAAAAAGTCCGGTCTCCCAAGCCCAACTGGCAACCGCCTCCTCCATGTATTTGATGAAGCTCGCAGTCAGATCCTGGAAATCCGTCTGGTGTTCTATTGCTTGCCACCAAAACATAGCCACGGTATAGATGGCCCATAGAAATAGATGGTTTACGGTTTACCGATTAAAAATGGTGATTTTCCATGGCTATGTTAAAGAACCAGATGGTATCACTTCTCTAGCTAGAGATTTGCTACAGGAAACTGTGGCCGTATTACTATCCAAAAGCTGTAGAATGCTGTAGGTTGATTGAAGGAAACCACTTACCTGTCACAATCTAAGACCATGTAATTAACCGTTTTACCGGACATGTTCGACTTTCGCGTCTTTTCGTCTCATAAAAAATATAAAAACAGATTCGACTTCTCTGGCATCGACGAGTCGCAGCTCCTGACTTTCCACCTGAAAATAGTTCTTCAGCAGTTCTTCATTCTCCGCCGGGGGGATGCACTCATAATGCCTGGAAATGACTCGGTAATGACCCACATGCCGCGGTTTTGGAAAGCCAGCATGTTCAACAGGTCAATCATCAAGCCAAACGGGGCCCATGTTGCCCATGTTCCATTGCGTTTTGGACGTAAAGATCATAAAACAGCTCATTGGAGGCTCGAACCAGAAACACGACTTGTGACCTGCAATGAGGTTGGAAACATGTGGAACCTCTTGCTGAATGCCCTTGATCCCCTGCTTTCAGGGCGTGATGTAATTCCCCACTGTGCTGAGAATCAATCGATTTTTCACTGCCACAGCAAGGTTTACCCATAGTTTGACGCTTAACTCTCAAAACCTCAACAATTGCTTTATCATGTTAAAGTGGCTTCGTTGATGGGTCTATATAATCATTCTAGAAGCCACGTATGAGTGCTTCTTCATTTCCCATATCCCCAATCATGTCCCTATAGTTGCTCCAAAAAAAAATTAACATCTTCCAATATCAAATCAACATGTTTGCGGCCCACAAAAAAAAAATAAGTCAGCGTGAATGCCCCCTCACTCTCAGTGGGGAAACTCCAAGACTTCTAAGTAACTCCTTACTGCCATGCATTTCATAAAGAATAGCATTGAATAGCATTGAATAGCCCTAGCCCTAGCCCTAGCCCTAGCTCAGCTGCTCCCTCCGTTGGGAGTCCGCGCCATCTGTGGCAGTGCTCCTGAAAAGTCGCGGAGAGCTCCTTCTGTCCAGCGCAGTAGTCCAGCACCACCAGGCATCCACCAGGCCTGCCAGTTCATATGCCTGGTAAGTCTCCTCATTGAGTAAAAAATCAAGTGACCATCCGAACACAAGCACACAAAAAAAATTACCAATTGATCAATTTGCACGCATATGAAAATACCTTATTCAAACAACATTGGAGGGTTAAGGCATCTTCCTATAATTTGCCATACGCGTACCCTCTGGTAGCCTACCAAATCTAATGGTAAAGCACCATTTCAGATAAATCATCGAGCCAGCCACACGGGCCAATCTCCATATAGCTGTGCTCAGTTCCCAGACTTCATGTTGCCCGCGCCTCAGCAGTTGTTTGATCTTCCTCAAAATCACGGCTTTATCCTCGCGGTCCAAATACATCAAGGTCTCCCGAAGGATCACCAAGTCGAAAATGTTGGGAGGGTAGCGCAGTTCATTCTCCTGGTGGCGGGTTGGCCGCCCTGCCATAGGTTGGAGGAAGATCTGCCAGACTCAGAAACAAAAGGTGTTTGTTCACCAAAATGCGCATGAACATGTTCACCAACAAAAAAGAGAGAGGGGAGGCAAGTCTTGCACTAGCTCCTGGAGCTGGGACAGAGACATAGATGATCATAGATGGGATAACATTTGACAACACAATTGGAAATGTGAGGCTGTGACGCTGTGAAAGGGAGAAATCTCACCTTACTTCCCACTATCATCCAAAAGAGAAAACTCCGAAACACATCTCAAACATTCTCAAAATATGTTATATAAAGGACCATTGAGGTCTCCCATCTGCAAGAGTTCAAGAATTCTACTATGAATAAACAGCCATTCACCAAAGTGAGCAATGATAATCACAAAAATGTCTGCTGATGGTTCATAAAACCATTCTCTTCCAATGCATAATCTACCAAACCCCCAGAAGGATGCACACATCGGAATATCAGGCAGATATCCGCAACCAAAATGTGGGATTTCTTGTGGTCTCTCCATGTTTCTTCAACTCTGGAGGGATATCATCTTCTCCGCTGAAACCTCCTGGCTCAACCCCACCCACCCAGCCGGTTCTCCGGTACGCCACACTCAGGCGTGAGTTCAAAGCTCACCCGGTCGCGCAAGTCTGTTGGCACCTAGCAGAACCCAAACCTTTGAGGAGAAGTCAATTTTTTTTCGCCCCAAAAACTAATTATACATGATTCATCTTTTTCGGATTTTATCTGGGCAAATTATAATAATTCACTAATCTGAATTAAGGCCATTTGGGGACGATTCCCCTTACTAACCATGATTTCCAGTGAGGTCGTAGTGAGGTCGTTATAATTTACCCAGATTTTATCAACAATTTAGGGTAGGGTGTTACCTACTTTCCCATCAGTTGGGAATAGTTGGGATCCAAGGCCTCGCGCGCGGGGAACCCCCAGATTTCTCGGGTTGTTTTTTTTGGATGGGGCCTCTGCCCATATGACATGATAAGTCATGATATCTGATATCACATCATATCACCATATATATCAATATATCAATTATATTACAGTACCATTTATCCATGTTTTCCCTGAGGGGGAAACTGCTCCGTTTCGACTGGAATGAAGGGACATCTTTCTCCTTTTGCTGGTCATTGAAGGGGCCGCTGCAAGTCTCAACTTCACCATCCAAAAACAAGGAAGGCACCGCCATACTTTGTGGATGTTCATTCATTTCAGGCATGTTTGTATAAAGGCCACCAAGTCCATATATATCCAGCACACTTACCATCAATTGCCCCCAGGTCACTCCTTCCTTCAACCCGTCAAGTTCCACTTCCTGCATTTCTTCCTTGGTATTTCATTCTGGCTGTTGGGGCACACCTATCTGGTGTGCTTGAAACTGCTGTGAAACAGGTGAAACGTCTCTGTGAACGACCTGGGACCACGGGAAGTGGCCAACAACTGGACCTTGCATCATGGGCTGCAGGACGGCCAGTACGTCTGGTTTGACAGCGCGCCTGGCAAGAGCAGTATCACACTAACTAGGCTATACTATATATACAACCTAGTATTGAATGTACCCTAACCAAGTAGTATACTACACAAATATATGCATATATACCTATAAACTCATTATTTATTCAATTATGATTCTCTGATATTGTGTTATATATAATGCTATCTTTAGCATTCTGTCATGACACTGACGATGTGCAAGTAATCCATTATAATGGTAGTTTAGGTTTGTTTAAATTTCCGGCTGCGCCTATTTCCCATGCTATTTGCAGCATTTTGGAACTGGAACCTTCCATTTTCCATGCTATTTGCAGCAGTTGGAAGCTGGAACCTTCCATTTTGCAAGCCATTTGCAACATCTTGGAGAGAAGGGTATACTAACTTTATAGAGCTACGGAAATTGCCACCTTTAACTGGTAAATCAACGAATTAAATAGGCCATCTACACATAGCTGTGTGAAACTACCGGAGGGTTTGTTAGCTGTATAGGCAACAAAGGTTGATATAATATCACCATATAAAACTATACTATGTTTGTTGAACAGTTTACAAACTAATTATATAACAGTGATTAACATTAAACTGTTGACTGTTATCAACTAAATACTGCTCTACACTGCTATGTACACCGTTTAACAGTAGTAACCGTTTTGTAATAACAGAGGTTAACAGCAATACTACATTGTCAATATCAGTTAGACTACATTGCCATTACATTAACAGAAACACTAATAATTACACTGTTGAAGTGGTACGTCACTATGTTATAATCTTGATAAAGCAATGTCAACATTCCACCCATATGTTGATGGTTTATACCGTCAATTTATGGTAGATTCGGGGATGGAAATCCTCCAACTAAACTCAGAGCTTTCCAATTAATGATAACCATAAACCATCACCATTAACCATCATGAAAATGTGGTTTATCTTCGTGGTTATGAAAAGCTGAAAAAATAGTATTAAGCCAGTTAAATCACCATTAATTAAACCCATTAAACCATCATGAATTCATCATTAAACACTGATAATTCATCAACTCACACCATAAATGGTACTAAAACTATCAATGCTACTAATACATACTATTACTATGAATACAATTTAATTTACAGTATGTATATTTATGTAACCATTACACGGTACTATTACAAACTATTACTATAAATATCATGGATATCATCGATGGCGTGATTCTAGTACCATTTCACCATACTGTTACTATTCCATACCTGGAACTATAAATATACTATACTATATGCTATAAATGGTACTATATACTATACTATATACTATAAATGGTACTAATTATCACTATATAAATTAGCTATAAAGTCTATAAATATACTATACTATATACTATGAATGGTACTAAAACATATTAAAACTAACAAGTGGTACCATTACTTCATAAATATCTATCAATTACTGGTAAACATACTAACATAACTATGGAAAATCGCCATTTTCAATGGGTAAATCCACTATAAAAATTTAACATAGCTATGGAAAATCACGATTTTTAATGGAAAAACTCACTATAAATGGCCATTTTCAATAGCTATGTTGGTTTACCAAAGGCTATCAATGGTGGGTTTCCGTCGGACCCGCGGCCTTGGATCAGGCGCCAGCGGCCTGCGCCGCAAAGCGCCGCAGCAGCGCCTCCACAGCGGCGCAGCCGCGGCGCCGCGCCAAGTGATGCGCCGTGTGGCCGTCCTCGTCCACGGCGCTGACGTCCGCGCCTGGAACTGGTCAACGTTTACAAATATATGGTTTACCTATTAAAAATGGGTGGATTTTCTATAGTCATTAACTATATGATGATATATGATCATTACCCTCTGGTAAACATACAAAAAACTATGGAAAACCCACCATTATCAATAGGTAAATCAACTATTTCTATGGCCATTTTCAATAGCTTTATATTACCAGAGGGTATATCATCATATAGTAAACTAACAGTCTGCTATGGTTAAGTATATGACTATAGTAATATCACTAATATATCCACGATATAATGGAATATCCATATATACCTGGTTGGAAGCCATGGCCCATAGAAATATGGTTTACCTATATTAAAAATGGGTGGATTTTCTATAGTCATTAACTATATGATGATATATGATCATTACCCTCTGGTAAACATACAAAAAACTATGGAAAACCACGATTTTTAATAGGTAAAACAGCTATAAATATCCAAGATTAATTTGGTATTATCATAACTGGTTGGTGGTTTCAACCATCTTGAAAAATATGAAAGTCAATGGGAAGGATGACATCCCATATATGAAATGGAAAATAAAAAATGTTTGAAACCACCATATAGTTAAGAACATATATCATCATATAGTTAATGATCACATATCATCATATAGTTTTTCTACGTTTTTCAAATAGTTGTTCTATGTTTTTCTATGTTTTTTCTCCCATGTTTCTCCCATCTTTTGTGGTGATTGGAATTGGAATGACTCGATAGAAATCTGACCGGAAATCATTGTTTTAACTCCAAAAAGTCTGGGATAAGGAATCTTGGAAGATTGGGTCATGATGGTTCAGATGTTCATATCATGAGTACATGTGTTTTAGTTTTGGTGCGACTGGAGAAATATTGTTTAAAAATACAAATTGGATCAAATTCACATATCATAACGTAACATATAGAATATTACAGAAATATCCGTGCGGTATGTATGTTGTATGTCATCAAATGATCTTTTGGTTCAACAAGTATGAAACGATGTTTATCTTTGAACTTCCTTAAGTCGCCAAAACACGGAAACGAGAAAACTATCCAAATACATAGCCTCATTGGGATTGCGTATATAAAGGTATTGTCACATGATCGGCATGCAAAATATGCCAATCATCACAACATTATGATTCCGGCCAAGTCCAGCCACGTTTGGACGCTTCAAGACTCACGGAAGTTCGAGTAAAATATGCATTGAAGAACATCCAACTCTTCATGGCAATGCCAAGGATGCGTTGGCGCACGCTTCACCCACAAAACAAGGCAGGTACTGCAAAACCATCCAACACCTCCTAGGATTTTAGATTAAAAAAATTAGAAACTATGACACACATTTTTTCCCGGATGATATCTGCTATTTTTGGGACATCTCAGTTGTGCGCAAAAAGGGGCCCCCGCCTTGTTTGAGCAACCATTCGACCACCTCGGTGTGCCCTTCCGCGCTGGCTGCATGCAAGGGAGTCCATTGACAGCTGTCACGTTCTTTGACATCGGAACCAGTTTCTAAGAGCCATTTGCCTTGGCGACTGGAGATGACTGGAGGGCCACGACTGGAACCCCTGAAAACCTGGACCCCTTTTGGGTTTGGAATAAAAATCTTCTGTCTTGAATATCACAATTTTGAGGTTCCATATGCCATAGTAGGTCGAATTTGTGTCATATTTCTGCGATATTCAGAGACCAAACTTTTCTTCTGGGCAGAGGTGCAGCAACTTGAATCATACGTCACCGTACGTCATGCATTCATTCCAGGAGCGTGCAAATGATTGAAGGAGCCTTTGATCATGACCAAATGTTCAATAGCCACTCTCACTACTGGTTTACCAGCTTTGTGGCACAGCTTCTTGGTGTCTCCAACCTGAAACCTCCAGACCTTTGTTGCAATTCCATGCCAAATTCTCATCAGAAACAAAACTTCCAACGTTAATTATACCCTCCGGCAATCTAGAAATATCTGAATCTATATAGACCTTGCAATGAGAGAAACTCACCTATCAGCTATGATGCCGTGTTGTTCCTTTGCCTGGTTAGACTACAAGAGGGTAGATGGGTTAGGTTTGTCTCAAAATATTGCACCCAAAAATTGCTTTCTTGATCATGCATTGTCCTAGTATTTTGCTGTATTCAGCATTCCACATTTTATAAAACATGTCTGTGCAAATGAACTTAGCCTAACTAGAATCCATTCTGGAATGATTCTCCTTGTTCCCCATCAGGTATGGTGATGTGGTTTTGAGGACGCTAAACCACTAAACCACTAAACCACTGATTCATCATCGGTTTCCCTATAAAAAAAGAATGCCATCCTGGTGGATCCCAGCCATTTGTTTGGGCTGATTTATCGACCGCAGTCATGGTTTATGATTGGCTTGGAGAAATCCTCATGAGACTAGTTGGTTGATAGGGGAACCCATGGGAAGCCTAATTCCACTGGATCATTTTCAAAATGTTTCCTATGAAATTTTTGCACTTTGCATCCCCAATTTTCAAACCCCTGTGGGTTCTCATCTTCCCCAAGAAATCAGGTCGTAGAAGTCCCCAAGGACCTTTCCGGCTCCAGGTTGGACGCCCAGCCACACATCTCCAGGTGTCCGCCCAGTGCGGCCAAGGTCATGGCTTTTCGCTTGGTCCTGGGGTGCTGGTTTCGCCACCCAACCATGGAAGCGGATGAGTTGTTGGACACGGATGTAGACTCACACTATACCACATTAATATCCCTCAGTGATTGAAACACATTTGATTTAATACTGAGTGATTGGATAGTTGTTCATGAGTTATGGGATATTCATACTTTTTTTGGGGTAACGGATCCAAATATTGGCTACTATACTGAAATATCAACTTGTCCGATGATTATTCTGGACTTATCTGAGATCATTGGATAAGTTACTGGCATGTTGCAAACATTGGAACGTGTTTGTTCTCTAAAGTCAGGTGGGATAAGCTGGGAGCGTTCAACAACACAGACACAAAAAACAAAGCATACAATACAAACATGCTGTTCAAAAGGCTCCTAACATCCCCCAAGTAACTCTATTGAAATAACTAAACTGGTCTGGGGGGTGTCTGGACGGAAAAAAATTGATTTCAATCATCAAAATCCAGCTTTTGTTGGTGAATTCTATGATTTCTATGGTTCTTTTTCTCGGGTCAAATCCTATTCAGGCAAGGCTCAACTCCAATCTCTGCTGCTTCCTTTGAAATCCCATGGGTTTTTCTCTGGGTGACATCCCAATTTCTTTGGTGTTTGTATGTGCTTGAGTCCAGGCCTTTTTTGCCCCCAAAAAGATCCCAGTCCTGTCTTCTTCCTTCGACAAGTCAATACCCTGCGCCTCCGCCGCATCTCGCAACTCTCGCGCGCACAGCAACTGACCATTACTGCAGGCCACCTCAGCTGTGGCCCTGTGGCCTACCCGGCCTACCCAAAAATATCACTACCTTGACTCTCAAAGTACCTAAGAACATGGAGAGAGAGAGAGAGAGAGATGAATGTTAATATACATATATACATAGTCAAAAAAAACAATGATCATAATAAATAATATAATAACAAGAATAATAACACTAATAATAACAACAATAATAACAACAATAACCATAAAAACAAATGTAATAGTAGTACTGTATGCATATAATACATATTACACACATATATACAAATATGTATTCATATATTATATGATATATATATATATATATCATATTCAGATACTATATTGAATATAATATTGCATGTTATATTATATAATATTATATTTATTATATAATTTCAATATTATTTATATTATATAATATTGTATAACATTATATTTTATAGACTATATTATATATATATATATTATATATATATTATTATATTATGTATAATGAAAGAGTACTTGGAGGGTCGAGTGGGTGCAGTTCCACTTCATCAGTGGGTGCAGTGGTCTTTGATGAAGTAGGGGCCCCATATCCCAACTTTTGGAGGTTACGACGATGGTTATCCCCAATAGTAATCCCGACTGCACCACAAGGATTAGATCATGAGGAAGAAACCATCACTTGGATTTGCTTAGATTCGGAAAAAAAAAAGTGGGTTAACCAATGGGACAATACAAAATCATCTTCAGCAAATTCGAGATCCAAATATGATGATATAAATGGAAATATAAATGGATAATATTCATGGGGGGGTCACCATCAAATTCTTTTTTTTTTACTCTCAAAAATTGCAATTTCCCACAATACCAAAGCAGCACTGGTCTAGTATTGGACCTATTATACCTATTCATAGTGGGTATGGAATATCAGGGCGATGGTATTCTCAAACATAACAACTAGAATTACAGTTGCAAGAACCGTTAACCTACTTGCCAACCACAAATTCTGGATGTCCAGCCATGATCTTCGATTCAGAGATTCAATCGCAATTTTCTATCGGATTCTATCGCAATCTTCGATGATGAAATCGCAATATTTGATTGCGATTTATCCCCATTTTTCATGGTGAAATCCCAATTTTTCATGATACCATCCGCATTTTTCACAATTCAATCCCCGTTTTTCCATGGTCAACTCCAAATCAACCACATTTCCAGGGCCAAAAATTGGCGTCCACGGCACCAGCCACGCGCCGCGGCCATCCCCCTGACGTCCCGCCAGCGCCCGGCGCAACGCTTCGCCATCGCCAGCCAGGTCCGACAGCAGCAGCCGAAGGACCTCCTGGTGACCCTCCGCGGCCAGTTGCAGAGGTGTCACTCCTTTGGAGGCGCCGGTGTTTCGTTGTTGTTTTTTTGGAGAACAAAATGGTAGGTGATTCAGTGATAGGTGCTTTTTGTTGAGGGTTGTTTGAATGATGTTTGAAGTCAATGGTGTATTCATGAGTCAATGCTCAATCATTGATAGTTGTTGATAAGTCAATGGGTAAAGTGATGGGATGTTTAATCGGTTTAATGATATGATGGGATTTAATATGATTTATCATGGTATCTTTGAATGGATTTAATGGCGTACCATGGCGTACCAATGGTACTTACGGATTAGACTGCGCCGAGGTTCCAAAGTCTAAAGCTTCTTGGGGATCAGCCCTTGCTTCCATCAAAAAGCGGCACACTTCAGCATGGCCGCCCTTGATGCCCAAGTGCACTGCAGTGGCACCTTCCCAATCCTCACAGCGAAAGCGAAATCAGCCGGAAAACAAAATGAAACACAACTTGGGGCTGCAACGATCAGCAGTTCAATAGAGTAAAGGACATACAACGATGTATAAGTATACATAAATATATTCATGATATGCATAGGTTTTTTCAATTTCAATTTTCCACTTACAACTCCCTTTTTTCCACCCCGCAACTCCCAACCCTGGAAAACAATCACCGCAAATCATAGTATAGTGTAAATATCTCATGAGTCTCTTGCATTCACATGGTTTTCCATGGTTCGCTTGTGTTAGCTTCCTCTTTTTGAACCAAAGCCCAAACCCCCCAATGAATTGTCCCCCCAAACCCTAAACCCCCCTAGGAAAAAAAAACATGGACATTCCAACCGCCACCCAAGGTGAGACACAATAATAGATGGTGATGTTAATAAGACCATTCGTAATTGTGAATCTTGAACATGCAATATAGATATTATTCAATCTTCTCATCATTAAAAATCTATTGGCGTAATCCATTATCAATATGAAGACGTACTCGTTCATTTTTAAGCCCCTTTCCCATCAAAGGTAATCCCTCCAAGTAACGGCTATTTTTTAATGGCTTATAACCCAATTACTCATCAGTTAACTAATCCCATGGCCCATCTAAGTTGTGACCCATGAACATTGCCAATCTTAGATACCCTGCACAAAGAATTAATCGCTGGTTAGTAGATACTCATAGATAAGACTCTTTATAGCATATATATATATGCGTATAAAGGATCAGCAACTTGGTCATGGTCATTGACTTGGATGATTTGGGTCTACCCCTACCCCGATTCCTGAAACCTCCAAATCACCTCGCAGCTCCTGACTCTTGATCAGCACCTCCGATGTCGCCGCCGCCAGCAGGGCTCGACAGGCCTCCAGCGTGCCCTGCTGCGCCGCCGCGTGCAGCGCGGTTTTCTCACTGTCGTTGCACTGCTCCGGGCGGAGGCCCTGAGGTTTCAAGAGGGTCCTAGAGGTCCAAGAAAATTCAGCACGGATGTTTTTTCTGAGATTTACCCGGCCTGGTGAACTAACATTTGCTATGGAAAATCACCATTCTTAATGGGAAAATCCACTATTTCTATAGCCATTTTCCATTGCTATGTTAGTTCACCAGAGGGTAATTCAATGTCCTTTTTGTTTCCAGCAGTCTGCAGGGGTGCTGTGGTTTTGAGGAGGAAAATTGGAACTAGAAAAAATTAGCATCTTAACCGACCAAAATTGTATAAGACAACAAAATCAGGATGTTAAACAGCCAAAAATCTAACTAAAGCCCTCAACAACAATGCAGAATTTGAAAGCAAATGCAAATTAGTACATCTAACATGGCCTTGTCTTAAAAATATAGGGTTCTTCCAAAAAATGCCCAAGACTTCGAGGGATCCCCAGCAACTGGCATATATTCCATCATATTCCCACATCGACCCTCACCTGCTCGGGAAATACCCTATATATGGCTAGCTGCTAGCTGCTCCGGCCATGATTGATGACTCCAGAGGGTAATCATCATCTTTGGTGCTTCTTTGGTGGTTCTTATCCCATCATTATCCCATTATATCCTCAATGTTTCCAATTTTGCTGGTAAAACACCACCATTTCAAAATCCCATTTCCACGAGAAAAAAAACTGGGTGTTTTCCCTAAAATGGCCATTCGACTTGGGGGCTCTCTTCATCGACCCATGGCCCAATGGCCTGACTCAGCAAATACTGTAGCATCTCCAGCTGCTGTGCTTCAGCTGCGTGGAATAACGCCGTGCTGCCAGAGGCATCCACTTGGTCCACCTCACGGCTGCGAGACTAAAAAACGGGGGAGATGATGGGATCATGATAGAGTTTTACCATGTGTTACCAAGATATGTGTGTCCAACATTCAGGGTGATTTAACATGATTTAAGCGTTTATCATTATACAACCCGCCATTCTATGGCCAGATAATGGGATATAAATGGTCGGTCCACCTGAAGTGGGTGAAAATAGGCTATATACAACTACCATATGACCCTAGTCTATGTATGTAAAATGGCAACGGTAGGGTGTACCCAAGTTTTCACGTACATACATCTCCAATTGTCTGTGCATATGCACTATCAAAAAAAGTTAAAAGCTTTGGACGGTACGTATATATATATACATATATATATATATATTCATGCTTTTATATGCGTGCGCATATATGTAATCAATTGCAATCACAAGCATAGGCATGCTGAAGGTCATGGTTTTTCCCCCTTGAGATCGATCCAATTTGAGCCCCCTGGCCAAGGCTACAAAATTTCAGCCCCTTAAAATAGCGCCCCTGGCAGATCATCCCTGAATCATACCCAAGTAATTTTCTTCCAAGATGTGATTCCAATGCTGCAGCTGTTGGCGCCTGCTAGCACCTAATCAGATTAATCAGCAACTGAAGAGCACGCATGACATGCTAGTGTGAGATGAGCATGTTGCCAAAATGGTATGAAAAAGAGCAGGGCTGCAAGGCAAGAAAATCCGTGAAGGAGGAAGCATGCTCCCAGTGTCAAAGAATTCATCACAGGATCACTCAATTTCATTCTGTGTGTTCTGAGTGCACATGGTCTTTTGACCGGTATCATGCCTAAAAACCTTGAAATTCCAAAGTTGGAAGTGGGTGTCTGCCAAATGACGTCTCTTACCCGGTAAATCTCGCCCTTTACCTGGCAATTACGCCCCTTGAAAAGTTCAGATTTTGCCTAGCATGGAAGCTTGTCATGCAACAGTGTATCACACCAGCAGACTAATTAGATGATCCCTGGCTTTGTGGCCAGGAACTCATCATGCCATAAACAACATGGTTATGCCTCAAAACATTTGATTATATATGCATGTGTATGATTGTGTGTGTGTGTTTGGTAACCTGCCTATGTATATTTATATATATAATTATATATATATATGCATAAAACTATATATATAGTTATATGTATATAGACAAAAGGGAGAAAAACATGCTTATATCCCAATTCTTCTTAATGATCACTCCATCACCTCGAGCCCATCCCAATTTTCCCATCCAACGCTTTGACCCGACCCCTATGACCTGCGCTTTCCGCCGCAGCAACATCTGCAAAATCTCCATCCTGCCGGCTTGCGCTGCCTGGTGCAGTGGCGCCAAGCCGCATGAGGCCACGACTTTTTGCAGGTCTTCTGTGCACAACGGGTGGTCCAACCTTGGGAAAAAAAGGGAAAACAAGGGGAAGGAGAGTTTTTTATTTGTGATGTTTTTTATCTGTATTCTTTATGTTTCAACTGTTTTCAAGGATCTACTAAATAAATTTGGGTTTCTAGGCTTGAAAATCTTGGGTTTCTGTGACTGCCACATCACGGATCATCCACTAGTTTCACCACAAAGCGAATCCTTCACCACCAAGAATTGGATCTATACTGGGCAAGAGTTTGCTGATGGAAGCTTTTGAGTTTTAACCAGCCTCCTACAGTGCAAAAAGATTTGCACCAATAAACAAGTTAAAATCTCATACCAACTCTTTCCACCAACTAAAATTGGATTCACAGCAGCAAACATCTAGTAAAACCCCGAAGAAATCACATGTTTCATCATGTTTTCCAGATGTTTCCGACATTCTTCCACACTTTTTTCCAGATGTTTCCAACATACATATCATATATCATATATCCCACATCTTTCCAGGGATTTTCCGTTGCACGGCGACAAAAAAAAGGGCCCAGCCACAAGCGTTCCACCACCGCCTGGTGTCCTAGCTGGATAGCCAGCAGCAGGGGACTGCGGCCGGCAGAGTCCAGCGTCAGGAGCTCTTTCTTCAGCACCTGAGGTGCCATCGATGGAAACCATGGGGAAATCCATGTAGAAATGGATAGAAAATCAAGGGATTTCTTGGTGCTACTGTACCATATGATAGGAGTATCCCATCAAATTCCCGATTTCTTGGTGCTGATTGGGACATGGAAAATCGGGAAAATAAATGGGATAGAATATTTCTAGAATAGGGCTGCAATGGGATATAATGGGTTATATAATGGGATATTGGTGGTGCTGATTGGGACCCTTAATAGGGAAATAATGGGATCTATATATATAGGGATACACACAGTATTGGGATAATGAACATATGGATTTTTGGAAATTTAACATGATTCAATGGGGATATCAGTGGGATATACAGTGGCATTCCCGGTGGTTCACCATGGGTCACTGAGATTATGCTAGGAATTTTGATAGGGATAAATTGGGATGGAAAAGAATGGAATATAATGGAATATAATGGAATATAATGAAGATAGGGATAATGTTTTGGGACGTTTTGGGATGTTTTGCCGGGATCTCCCTGAAAAACGTGCGAATTTTCAGGTGCAGATCTCCAGGCGACTCTCTCATCTGACTTAAAGATGTAGCTGCAGTAGAAGGGAAGCCCAGAGGCAGCCGCCACTAACATCGAGGGCGGAGTCTTCTTGACGTCCTCAAGGGTGAAAAATGTGTTCCCTTGACTGGGCTCGAGTCTTTTCATATCCGTCCTTATTCTTGGGTTGGGTTGAAGCTTTACTTTCTTTTCAAGACATATTTTCAAGATTTTTCAAGATTCATCCCTCCTGTATATGTATTCACCTCATTAAAGCCACACAAATCATGAAACAAAATGGTGTAGTTAACTAGCTCACTGGACCTAAGCTTGTGGCACAAACGGCATTTTCATCTAACCCCGGACCCCAATTCCTTGACCATCTTGGCCCCTGCCGCCACCAACTGATCTCCAACTTCCGGCTGCTTCTTTCGAACGCAGAGGTCCAGTGGGGAGTAGCCATCGTTATTGGCAAAGTCCAGTGGAACCTTTACCCAGCGCTGGAAGTCCTGGTAGTCCCACTTGGAGGTAATAACCCTAGTTAGAAAGTACCCTAAGTGGGCTTATCCCATAGAGAACTAGGTTAGAAATATGGATATTAAATGATATTCACCAGTTATATATACTTCGTGGGTTGATCGTCCAAGCATAGACAGCAGAGTCCAACACCAAAACTCATACCTCTGTGTCCTGGGATGTCAAGTTTTGATGGTCACAATCACCCCCGGCCTGCTATTCTTCAAGAAAATCAATCAAAAGATTTTTCAGCAAGACGAGAGTTTGGGTATTTCACAGCCAGTCATCCCATTCCACCAACCTGAAGGTTCCACCCCAGCCTTCCGTTTCAATAGCTCCGCCACCAACGGGGCACACCCCGAGGCGCACGCGAAATGCAACGGGGAGTTGCCTTCCCGGTCCGCCTTCTGGGGATCGGCCTTCTTGGTCAACAAATAGCAGGCGACCTGGCCATGTGATCCTCCTTCCACTGATGGAATAACCAGCAATATATATATATATATATAATTATATATTATACATATCATATATTTATAGTATATGTACAGTATATTATAAATAACCAGTTCTTCGTTGGTTGAACCGAACGAAAGGCGATGAAATTCCAACTTCTGCTGGTTCAGATCCCACATTGTGCTAATAAAATGTGATGAGACCCCTGTTGAATTCCCATTTCTTCCGGATGACAACCAAATTCTTCATAATTTTCCCTCTAACATACTTGTCACTTCCAGTGTTTCTCAATTTGTCCCACTCAACTTGGGGAAGAAGAACCCACACTTTATCCCCAACCAATACACAACAACCTCATGATTCACATTTAAAAAAACAATCAAAATCCTTCCAATCTTCCCTAGAAAATCCCTAAAAATTAAGATGTTTCCCATTGAACATCATTCAACTATAGTAACTATAGATACATCCCATTTATAGATCAAACAATCCTCCCCCAGGAGCATCCCTCGAAGAATCGCCGGCACCTCGCTCCTCCCGCGCTCCGCCGCGCGGTGCAACGGGCTGCAGCGCCACAGGTCCACGGCCAGCGCTGTGGGCCACGCGTCGCGGTTCAGGTCAAGGAGCTCTGGGTGCTGAGGCTCTAGTAGAAGCTGTAGGACCTTGGCAGTGGAAGTGACAAGAAATGTGTGGAACACGGTTCTGCTTGTTTTCATGAAAATCGGAAGAAGCAAGAACGAACCGGGGGAGGCATTGAATCATTGGAAGTTTCGATGATTTCAATTATGAATGATCTGATAATATGTTCATCAAGAAAGCTGGCAATCTGAACCAATAAACATAGGAGTCCGCTTGGGTGAAGCTCCAAGAACTGTGCTTGAGTTAGGACTCAGGACCCCCCAAAAAATGCACCCAAAGTATCGTCAAAACTGACTTGTTTGGGGGTCCGAGTTTCAGACAAATGTTGCCCCCTCAATTTGATTGGTTTCCTGTGGGCCCTATGGTGATCGTGGCAGTGGAACCCAAGTTTCAATGGGGAAAAAACAGCTGCACGCAATTAAAGCGGATCAACATGATGAATGTTCCATTGAAACATGCACATGGATGTATGTAAACCTACAATTCGGTGTAATTAATCTAGAAATGGATCAACATCTACGGTGCACATTCATTCAAGAAGTCTACAAATGTAAACATGATAATTATATAATAATGGGTAATATCATCTAAAACATGCTCCACTCTTATAGATTATAGATTATATTATCATACCATAGGTTTTAATAGATTTTATACTGCAGATCTATGGATTCATGGGCCAAATGGGCCACCAATCCCCCAGTTTGAAAAAATTCTCAGATCTGCCTCGAGGTGCCCTTCTTGCGCCGCCAAATGAAGCGCCGTGGCTTTCCTTGCCCGGCTGCTGGTGGTGAAGATGTATGTTGAGATCAAATGTATGACTAAGATTAACTAAGGACATGTAAATCATGTAAATGACTTTTTTTTCATGAACATACTCCCCAGTTGCTGGAATGTCGCTTCAAAAGACTTTGGAATGTTGTTCTTAGAGAGCTGCCGGAACGCTGTTTTAAGAGATTAACTTGCCAGATAATTGTTTCCAAAGGAATATGCGTTACCTTTGTAATATTGTAAAAATATGTAAAAATGATGGCCTTCGGGAGAAAGAATCTATGGCGATTCCCAAAATAAAACGGTATCAATTAATGGCAAAAAATAACAAGAATTCAGGCCTATACCTCAAGAAATCTGGCCCGTTTACGGATTTTAACAAATGTCACCCACCATCATCATCTCCTATGCAGCCACGCATCTTGCGAGTGATCGCCTGGGCTTCCGCCCGAGCCGCCAGCAGCCAGCGACACGCCTCGACGTGGCCCTGCTGCGCTGAGAGATGCAGTGCCGTGCTGCGCTCGTCGCCGCTGGTGGAGTCCAGCAATGACGTTGCGCTGCCGTTGTTGGTGGCCAAAGTCA
Organism: Cladocopium goreaui; assembly: GCA_947184155.2. Classification (NCBI taxonomy): domain Eukaryota; class Dinophyceae; order Suessiales; family Symbiodiniaceae; genus Cladocopium; species Cladocopium goreaui. Next base: position 125,934 of record CAMXCT020001001.1, on the reverse strand, counting down.
CCTGGAACACCGGGCAAGAAACACTAAGATTCACCAGGTTTCAACATGTTTCACATGGAAAAAATGAAGAGACTCAAGGAATAAACATCTGTTATCGGAATTGGGTTGATTATCCCGAACATCAGAAAATTCTAATGAAACTCGACAATCTGTAGTAAATCTAGAAAGATGAACCTTGAGGCAATTGAAATTGAGATGGATATCATTAGGAAAAAAAAACTCATGGAAATTCACAAATAGTCTAGCCACCTGAATCCAAATTGTTGTGACAATTTAATTTGACCTTAAAATTTGCAAACCCGCTCTACGGATCTCAAGTGACCAAACCTTGCACACAAAAAACGGAAATCTGTGACATCAACATCAAACCCACGAACCAGTGGCATGTAGACTCAAGTTCCTCAGGTCACCCGCTGTCGCAGAATCAAACCAACTGAGCTCCGGTTCTTCGCACTTCACTTCCGTCACCTCTGGTTCTGCCTCGACTTCCTCCAACGGTTCTGGAGCAGTCTGGGCTGTAGGATCCTCCTGATCTTCCTTCGCCACAGTTTCCATGGTGGCAGCTTCAGTTACCTCGTGGTCTCTTGTGGTTTCCGAGGCCCCCTGCTAGAAATGATTTTCATGGGGATACTTTGCGTTTAATTCCCCCAAGAATTATATAGGAATTCCCGAATAGATGGCGCATGCTTCCAGTAAAATAAGATGGCATCCGCCAAATTTTAACCTCATAAGTTGGGGGTTTGTGTGCTAACTGCCGTCTATTGGGGCTGAACATAGACAGCTCAACATCAAGGTTTTAAATGGTTGTGAACTAATTGCAGAAGCCATCTAAGGGCACCGCACAAATATTTACGCATAATTGAATGTATCCGGACCTTTGACCTTCACCTGCGTATACATATACTTAATTTAATGAACAATCACATATACATATGTTTCTCGTTACTCGTGCTGTTCTTTTTCCCTTAAATATGGTAGGCAACTCCAATGCAGGTACTTGGTCGCAAAGTGCATGTTTGGAAACTGTTGATAAGGGGAAAAAAAAGGTACCAGTATGCCTAGCTGCCTAGCTTGGCATACGCATGAGTAAGACGGCATCATCAAAAGCAACAAAAAAAATCTACAAAATCCAGGTGGAAAAAAAACATGGCACCCCAAATCTCTCGTTTCAAGAATTTGTTCGAAGGAAAAATTGCCGGCACCTCCACAATTACTGGTGTACAAACCACAAGTAGTTTACGGATTTCCGCGGGCGTTCCATGATTTTCCCGCAATCCATCCAACCCATGAACATCATCTACTGGGACTGTGCGGAAATTGATCTTGAATTCCATATGACGTGTACGTACACACACATATATCACATCATATCATATCATATCATATCATATCATGTATATATATATATATATATGCGTGTACATATTTAACATTATTTAACATATATATATATATAATATTTATATATCAAATACAAATATCCATCCATAATTCCATGATCCATCATGATCCAAGTTTCCTCCTTGGCTTCGTCATCTTCCTTGGTTTCCTTCACCAATTCGATGATGGGCTCCGCCTCGCCCGGCAAGGCCGGCTCCGCAGGCTCCGCGGACGCCGACGCCGACGCCAAGGGCTTCAAGGGACTCCTCTCCTGGAGTTCCAGGGGGATGATAAATATATGAGGCTCGAGGCACAGACTATGTATATATATATATATAGTTATAAAAACTATATATATATATACTGCTATATTTATATATATATACTGATATTTATGCATTGTGATGTTTTCATGATGTTTCTTACGATGTTTCTTATAAAATGCTTCTCACGATAGTTCTTACAATGCTTCTTCTGATGTCTGATGATGCTTTATGGCATTTTATGGCTAGACTTGGCAAATCTAGCTGCCCTACAGAGGAGTCGATTTTTGGTACCACGGCTCTATGATAATCCTCCGTGTGATGGTTGAAAATCAATTCACTAACCTAGCATTCACCGAGGTCCTTCTATGACATTTCCAGGTGGAACTGATTGATCAAATCTCAAACTTGACGGCCTGCCATGCGAATCCCTGCGACATTCCTCCAGAATCCGTGAAACTTCGCTGCAACTTCCCGGCCATCCGGCCATCCTGCCTCTGTTCGAGCCTCCGAAGCTTCCGTCAGCAAATCCTGCGGCTTCACCAAGTCCGAGCGACTTCCGCTGCAGCCCATGGCGCTGGACCGCGGCGGCGGTGCGAAGGGCTCGGGCCGCGCCGCCATGGGGCGGAGGCTTTTCAGCTGCGGTAGCAGTTTAGCCCCATGAAACAACTCATGACTGACTGGTTGATGGTTGGCTTCAAGGCCCTCACAAACAGCCCTTGACTGTGGTTATGATATGTTATGATCATCATAGTCGTCATCATGATACAGGGTTCAGGCTCAGTTCAAAGCAAATTGCACCACAAAAGCTAATGGCAAGGAACTTTAGACCTCCAAAATCTTACCACATTTTTCTTCCTAAAGGTCAGGCCAGTCCACCTAGGATCTTCCTTGAAGTCAGTATATACTTCAAAAGTGGACCTGCCATCCGTGCAACAGTTATAGAATAGTTCCCTGTTGACCCAATCAGTTATACACATATATTTATAGTAGTATGTTAGAGTGTTGTTTTTGAGGTGATGTTGTGCCCCACTTCCCCCAACCTGTGGCAATCGACCAGCATTGAAGGAAGCCAACTCGGAACTCCAGTTGATGCCGTGCACATAAACACCTCTCGAATGGGGTGGTCCGGATGACACAAAGGAGGAACTCTGAGTGTACCCGGCCTGGTAATGACTAACATAGCTATGGAAAATGGCCATAGAAATAGTGAGTGTTCCCATTAAACATGGTGATTTTCCATAGTTATGTTAGTTTACCAGAGGGTAAACATTTCTGAGACTTCGTCAATTTGGATCATCATCAGTGAAAAAACTACGACACCATCTGCCATGTTTGCACCTGCACAGTGCTGGGCCAAGTAGTAGGCTGTGCCCCCAGCACCGAAGCCAATGTCCAACACAGAGGCACCTGCGGCCAGTGGAAGATGACAGTTCTATCGAATTTTACTATCGAAGAGTTCATCCCTACTAACGATTAAAAAAACCGATTGAAAGTACGGTATTACTAAATGGGTTGTACCGAATATAGTCTCTATATGTGGATGGTGCTTGGTGTTGTTGTTGTCTTTTCTTGTGGCAACCTATCAACAATCGAAAAGTCTGCAAGGTGATCTCTGGGACAACATCGAAACCTCATACTCTGAGTCTGTTGGACTGATTATTAGGTACCCTCTGGCAATTTAACATAGCAATGCAAATCACCCTTTATTTTTAATGAGTATAGATAAATAAATGAATAAACGTATATATATATATATATATATGTGTGTGTGTGTGTCTATAAATGGTACATCGGGAGTACCATAGCTATGTCAGATCTTCCTGGACGTTATTTGACCTTCAAGCCCTAGAGACCGTGGCGAAGTCGGACGTTCGGGGATAAATCAACTGACACGGATCTCCTGCATTTGAACAGAGTGCTGATAAACTCAGTATCAAGGATCTTCTGAATACATTCTACCATATAAAATCATATAAATTATGTGTGTAATCTAGTTTATTCACACATCCTATGTAAATCATGATGAAGCGATATTCTAAATATTTCTAAATATAATACTTAATAACAAACATATAATACAGTATATACCCTAACCTTCAAACCAACATTATTTTAATGTCCGTTCTCGGAACCAACATTATTTAAAATCCATCCCCAGAGCCCGCAGAGAGGTGACGCATTTTCCAAGGGCCATCAATCACAGTGTCATGAGCTACTGTCAGCGCATAGCATTTCTCATCAGCCTTAGAATCCATCATGATCCACCAAAATCAAATAAAGTTCACTGCATGAATACAGAAACCCAGTTGATGTAAAAATTCTGCATGGCTAATATGACTATCAAGCGCGCCTAGTGTTTCTTTCCAAAAATCATCCAAGCAACGAGTTGACTTTGTATTTCATGGAGAGGAGCCTGCCAGAATAGGCATTGTCCCACTGGCGTTATCGTAAATCACCAATGTGAGAGTTTTGACAAACAACCATGTCCACCAAATAAAAAATGCAAGGGATGCAGAAGCTACTCATGTCGGTATGGCCTTAGTCGCTGGGTTCGCACCAGCCACACTGCACGTTTACGCGGATGTGAAAATTTTGACGCTCCTTAGTTGTGTATCATATGTTGTATCCAGCCTTAGACATGGATAACAAAACTACTAGTACTAGACGCGCAGCCACAATTCCAAGACATAACAACTTAAAAAGAAACATAATATCAGTCATGTCCTAGAATCCTTTGGCCCAACGCATAGCATCTTCGTCAGTATAGCAATGTGTGAAACGCGGATTGCGTCCTTGCATGAATCTGATTCACAAAGTGGCAGGTCAATTCAAACAAAATGTTTTTTAGACGCTGACGTCCCAAGAAAAGACCCTCAGTGCTACTTAGCCACTTGTTGCCCGTATCTCTCTGCAAACGTGTATCAGAGCCTAAGCTGCATAGATGCAGTGACCCAAATTGGTGCAGCACTGCACTGTACTTTTTTTTTACAAATCTATTTTATTCTATTTTTGCAGTGGTAGGTGACTGCGCGGCCTCGGCCTGCTTTTGAATCGACAGCATCATATGACATGGAAAACACTGCAGTCAAGATGCATGTATTTTCGGAACAAGAGAGAACTCCTGTCGTTGTTGTCGAATGGAGATTACACATATCGACTTGTAGGTGCGCAAGAACAAAAATCCTTCGGCACACATCTTGTTTGCGACAGCTTGTGTCCTGAGTTTAGGCTAGCACGGGCACATAAGGTATCCGCAGGTATTAGCAATTATCCGTTCAACTAATATTAGCCTAGATTCAAGTTCCTGGGGTTCGACTCCATCATGTGGAAGAATTTGGCCATGGATGTCCTTGGTCGACAGCATCAAATCAGGCAGTGGAACTGCAGTCCAAGGGAAGGGTGCTCATTGCGAATGGGGCCTTAAATGCTGGTGATATTTATCATCAACACAAATCAAAGTTGGTCTCAAAAATAAACTCCGTCCAGTATTGCAACTTGATGACTGGTTACCTTTTTTTCCCTTTTTGAAAGAACAGTTGCATTTGAACAAATCTGGGAAAAAAAACAGATCCCTGGTAATGCCGGAAAGCATCATCAAAACTTTCGCCAAGACAAAGCGACCAGAGTCATAATTTGGATCCACACCAGCAGATGCTACCGTGAGGGTGTCTGCAAGCCACGCGCAGATCAATCTGCCATTCCAGGCCTTCGCAGTGAGCAAGATGTCTCCAGATTTTTTGTGAACCTGGGCCGGGTCAGCCCAGAAACTCTTCCATACAACTCGTAGGAAGTTTCGACAGTGAACAAAACTCACATGCACTTGGTTGCGGAAAAATAATCGCATCACCTTTGTTGTTTATATGTTGATCCTTTTGCCAAAGAGCCATTTTGACAGTGAAGGGAGCCTGTGAGTGGCTTATTTTGTTTGCTCGGCACCAACCCACGAATCCTTGATAAGCTCGATCCAGTTTCTGTTGTAAAGTTCCTGCTCCCCAGTAGAGCAGCTGCTCCGCCAGCATGTTCCTCAGGACCATGTTGGACTCTCATAGTTATCAGCTACCCGACAGGGGTGTTATATTATATTGTTAGGGTTATCAAAATTGAAAGCTCATAGGATTAGCATTATCATCGGCCCCCCAAATGTTCCCAAACACTACCTGAACATTTTTTCTTATTCTTTAAAGTTGTTGTGTTGATCATGTTACATGCAAGCATGAATACATTTTTGGTACATGCATTGTGTGGATCATGTTGTTTTAGGATAATAATGGATGATAACAAGATTACGTGTGAGCATGTCAAATCCCACTTCACTGGGCTTCAAGGCGCTGAAGTTGTGAGTGCCTACATGGAAACAGTATCTTGGTTCAACATGTTCCTGGCGTCAGGTGCCCACCAAGCATCAAACATCCACCGTTGATTCGAAATAAGATTCCAAGGTTGATCACATGCATTGTGCACCACTTCAATAGGGAAATTGAGAATCCTCGAAGGTTGATCAATGGACCTGGGTCAATTCAATGAAGGCTTCAAGACCACTCAAATTCCATCAGCACATGAACTACAAAATTCAAATCAGTTGGGGCAAACAAAAGAAAATGCAACCATTATGCGATTGAGTTGCACACGTTGGTGCTGGGAAGCCTTTTGTTGATAAAGTCCGCTCTTGTGAAATGGGTTTGATTCCATGAGTTGTCTTCATCCAAGTTCCAGTATAACATACCAGGGTCGCCAAGGTCTTTTGAGACAGCGTCGCACAGAAAGCATACTTGTGTAGAATTCCAAGAGCACTTGAATTTCCAAAGGAGCTTGTGGAATTCCCAGTCCCCTCGAATTTCACCCACCTGAAATGTGTACTGCATTGTGGTGATTGACATGCCAGCACGCCGTTTTTCAGCCTGAGACAACTCTCGCCCTCCTGGGCGCCTGTCTGGATTGATCCCTGTATGCAAACAATTCAGGGACCATACTACCCACCTTAACACTTGGTTGACTGTCTTATTCTCAAGTAAAACCAGGCCGTCACATGACCAAATCAAGAACCGGGAATACCTGACGCTCTTCGGTCGGAAGACCGGTATGTTCAACCAAAGGCAGAACACCTTCTCTGTTTTGATTTTGGTAACAAGCTGTGCTCCGTCACCGTATAGTCCTAACGGAACCTTTTGCCGAGCAGGGGATCCAGGACCCCAATAGGCTTCGAGAATGTCAGGTTCGAAACGAAGTCCAACATGGTCTATGAGATACCAGATAATGCGATGGGGAAACAGAATGGGTTGTTCCTGTAGGCAGTAGCCGTTCGGGTTCTTCTCATCCGCCACCGGAACCCAGATTTTTTCAATCTCCTAAGCTTCATTGTCAGAAGATACATTGATCAGAAAATTCTGAAGTTGTTTTATGGCGTTTGATTTTCCAACTCAATGTGAAGCCAAACCATGATCTACATATACTGTTATAAAAATCTTATCAACCAAGTTGGACAACCAGCCCAAGCCCAGGTATTGTTCCTACATCATATTCATCGAGTTCAAACTTGGTTCGTCTCTCCAGGCCAAGCAGCGACAGGGACAGATGTGAAGCCAAAAAAATCACGAGCATCATTGTGACCACTTTTGGTTCCTAGCTTGACGCTGTCGCTGTGCACAGCAAGGACACCACTCTCCTGGCAAACACCATAAAATTGGGTTGGACTTGCATGGGTATGCGCTGTCAAAGAGTGAATCTCTGAATGTTTTTGTATGGTAACTATGAATCTTTGATATCAAGAATCATAATTTAGTGTTTTTAATTTGCCAGTTACCAAGTTACCACTGGTCCTGTATGATATCAGAATGCAGGGAATGGCATGTCAAGGATCCAAACTAAGTTAAGTGAGGGCCACTGCACCACAACAGAGGCTCCTTCACATGCGCTCGAATTCTCTTCATTGCCCGGTGGACAGAGCTGATCTCAGCTGCGAGTGGGCACTGGGAAGTGGGTGATGTTGACATCACATTACTTTGAGAACCTGATGAATCCCAACTTTTGGCAAGCTAGTAAACATTCGATTTGAAAATGGTGAACCCAACATATATGATTGATCGAAATATGAATAAATCTTAATTATAGCTCGATACCAGTTTGTGCCATAATTGTCCCTCCTGTGCTTCGTTAGAGGCAATGGTAAGGAATCAGTATCTAATTCTCATCCCAAGTTTTGGAATTAGAATCGACTGTATCGTCATTTCAAAGAAGTGTTCCCGTAGGCTAGATGGACAGAACCCTGAACTGTGTTTGTACAAGGGATGTAGCCGAGACTCTCCCATGCTGACATCTTCAACTGCTTGTTGAACCACATCATTGTTCTTCTCGTCCCGGTAATCAGAACCTGCGTTGGAAACATCCCCACAACATCATGTTGAACTTGAACAGATACGGTTTACTAAGATATCTGGGCTAGGCCGACTGTATATAATATATACACTTTTCTCCTTGTTTCTTTGAAAAACAAACAGCTAACTATACTATACTATAGTCTCACTTGATGCTCAGCTCAGACAGAATATGTTTCGATGCATCTCCCATTGCACAAACCCTGAAGCCCTTTCTCCCAAGCGTTCACGTCCATCACGCAGCACACTGCCACAAGGCGTGTGTACTGGCTGAATCAAAACTCAGATCCCGCCCAGGGCTCAGCTCAGGATGCACGACACTCATGTCTTACATACATGCAGTTTTAGAAGTAGGACGACCATCCAAGAATCCAGATTTTTTCTCATTTGTAGCGCCTCACAAAAATCGGTTTTGTGATGTTTTGTGTGCTTCGAGCTGGTAATTCCAAAAAACCTGAACAAGACATGCATGTGGTCACTACCACCCTGCTAAAGCCGACTTCCATAGGCGATGCTCATGTCACACAACAGGCCATGGGTCTTCTTCAAATATTGGTGAACGTTATTAGAAATTCTATAAATTATAAATAAGTCTGTTGATTGATATGTGGAATAGAACCTTCAACATTTTGAGAAATGGAAAACCCCTTGGGCCTTTGGCCATATCCCAGGTAGGCACTCCATCCCACTGAACCGAATGCATTTCAGCATTCGCAGATATGCCTACGTACGTAGGGTCAGACCAGGCATCATTTGATATTGTGGTTAGCTGCGAACTCCAAAAACAATTTGACATCCTGCTCAGCAGATTCAGCGGCTGCTTCCATTTCGTCGATCATAGTATCGGTCGCTTTACCACCCTGAACGAAGACTGGGTATTGATTCGATGCCAGGTTATTATTTTGGTTAAGAAGTCAATGGAATCGCTGATGAATGGTGATTCTGGTTGTATACAAATTGGATGGTTCAAAGAAAATAATTAATGGCAGTAGAAAAATGAATTTGAATTGGGACAAACTTTAATTCACTCCCCGTGGACCTCAAATGGTAGTGGATGATCAGTAAATGGACCCAATGGCCGACAAGATGATACCCCAGGTTTTGACCAATCGCCACAATATATCTACGTGCATGACAGCCGTTACCATTACCCAAGAAACATGTGCAATGTGATCGAATTTGTTGTTTGATTCACGTTCTCCATAGGATCCAGAGTGCCCAAATTTACTTGTTGGGTAATAATGTTGGGTTATAAATTATAATATTAATATGTTGTTTGGCGTGGATGTGTCAAATCATGCCCTCGCCTTGCAAGAGTCGATTTTCATCGACAAGCCTTCTCGGTCCTTCTGCAACTTTTTCGTGTGAGGCTTGATCTCAGCGATCAACATGTCCTTCATGTTCGTCGACCTCGATAGCCAGCTCCAAGGAGAACATGTTGGGGAACCCTGCCAGGGCTGCTAGGTATATAGTAATGAGGGGTCTTGGTGAGTGGCTGATCGAACATAATAATATAATATTATTATAATCGAACCAAAAAAACAATCGAACAATCACTGGGGTTTACTTAAAATATATTTGAATATAATAGCGGATTAATCCATTGATGTGTTGGTGCATGTATGTGCATGTGAATATCTGATATGATATCTTAGGTATCTTGTTTATTATGTCTTTGACTTTGATCGACAGTATTCCAGTCAGTGGCCACCACAGCTAGAACCTTTGAGGCAGTTACATGCTTTGAGCTTTCACTTCCGCAAGGGATGCTTTGGCAAGGCAGTTTGCCAGTTTCGTCACCACCTGATTGGATGTGAGTGCCCGTAATATTCCTGCAAATGAAAATTAACCCTGAATTACCAGGCTACAAGTTTCAATTTGAAATCCCTCTTACATATCGTATATCTATACTCAGTATTGGGTGTCCATGCCAAAAAAAAACTCAAAGTTTAGCTAGCCACTTTCTGAGTAAGTCTCTTGATTGAAGTTAGACAAGACAATCACGAGATGTGAATTGAATCGTTTGACAACACATTAATGTTTGGCCAAATGAAAGAGGATCGGTGAACATAGCCAACTCAGGACCAGCCTTGTTAGCAGCAGCGCATTTCTTGCGAATGATCTCCTTGGATTTCTTTTCAATCTCCTTATTTTCACGCTTGTGTTTCTCCTCCTCGGTTTCCTCCTTGTGTCCCTTTCTTTTGCCATTGTCTTCTGTCTTTGGCTTGCCATCTTTTCCTTTTGACTTCTTGTCCTGCTTTCCATCCCCTGATTTCCTCTTACGCTTCTTGTCCTGGCACATGCACAGCCAGCATTTAGCGAGACGTAGTCTGCAAATTGCAAGTGAGCGACAAAGACAAGAAACCCAACAAATCTCCATCGATCCCAAAGATCGCCAAATTAGCTAACTTGTTCAACCCTCAAACGCACACAAGCAGCAAACATGTATTTGTTTGCCTTGCGACTCGGCGACGAAGAAGACTGGGAACTTGACTTTGCCGCAGACGACTCAGATGAGCTACTGCTGCTGGACTGGGAGCTCTCCGAAGATGTGGATCTTTTCTTTGTCTTCTTTCCCTTCTTGGGTGCTTTGGAATCTTTCTTTGACTTCGTTTTCTTCTTCTTACCTTTGTCCTTTCTACGGTTGCTCCTCGTCCTGCTTCGCCCACGACGAGTGTCCTCCTGGTCATCATCCATGGCACTAAAGAGGCTTGTGGTCACGGCATCTTCCAAATCCTCTTCGCTGTCGTTAGTCCAAACCAGGAACTGTTTCATATCCTGAGATGATGTCAGCTATGGATCTTTCATGGTAGCAGAAAAACATGAGACATCACGTGTGACTTTTGAATGGTTTGATACATAATGTTTGAGTTGGGATATTAATATTTTATCCCATTGAAACTATGTCAACACGTGTGGAAGCGGTAGAGCCAGCAGTGCCAGCATTGTTTTAGTATCCCCAGGATTTTTTAGTCATTGTAAATTGAAATTAAGCTGGTGCATGTGGGGGCTAAATATCAGCTTGGGGTCAGCCCCGTGTGGGCAATCCGGATGGGGACGCACATGGCTTTGCATGTCTGGATCGTCCAGTTTGGCCTGCACGATCTTTCTGGCCATGTCTGTACTTCCGTAGCGCATGGCAAGTTCTGATTCCGTGAGCCACTTCCGGGCCCCCCTCTTCCGAAATCGCTTCTCAGTCTTCAGTTGCAGGAACAGGCTTGACTGTCGCCAGTGCCCCTCGCACGTCAACCACTGATCAAATAGGATCGCAATCTTATCTGAACCTGGGAAAGAGGCAGGTCAGGTATCGTCTAGACAACCAGGGCTCATTGTTCCCAGATACGTGTTACTCAAGATGTAGCAATATCAGCACAGGATTCGATGGTTTTGTGTTCTTTCGTATCACCCAGTACCCTGGTCACTCATAGAAGATAATCTCTGGAAAAGATGATGAAGTGATGGACATTGGATTGAGTAGAACTTTCCTTTTACGTAAGCCCGGTGTTGGTCCAAGTTTAGATTTTAAGCATGGTTGTCACAAATTAAATGACACAAAATAAACCAAACAAAGTAGTTTAAATGTTTGTAACTAAGAAGCAGCGATGCGCCGCCTTAGCGGCTTTCTGGATCTCTGGTGGGCACGTCTTGCCTTGGCAAGAGACTTGCATCCATGCGTAATTACCCCCCACGGGATAGAGAACATGCATGCATGCTTATAACAAAATAAAACATATCATTGGACACATTGTGGTTGGAAATCATTTTGAAACTCACATCACTGAGCCACCATGGTTTTGGAGCCAATGAGATCCCAATAAGATTTTGTGAACCCGTGAATGTGTTTAAGGAAAACAACAACAGTTATTATATATCATATTGTTATGCTATCATGTTATCAACTAACAGTGGAGACTGAAAACTGAAATGACATGGCATTGAATGATCGATAATAAAGCCATGGTACTTCTGGTAGATCGAAAGAACCGCATATAGCGAGCATGGGCCCTCTTCTTGGCTGCAACCTGCTCTGCAGTCGGTACATTAGGGTCCGGATCCCCACCACCCCCATTCTCCTCAGAGTCTGACTCAGAGGACTGGTATGCAAGCTGCTGGGCCTCGACAAATGTCGGAGCTCGATTGAGGCTCTGCTGCACGGCACTGGCAGTGGTTGGATCTGGGGTGGTTACTTCGATCTTGGGCGAGGTTGCCCTGGTCGGCTTAGGAAGTGCCTTTGCATCCGGTGTTCTGGTAGCATTCTTTTGTTTCTTTTCTTGGCCTGCATCTTGAGGAGGCTTTGGCTTGGCCTTGGAAGCCGTGGCTTGTTTCTTCTTGGCTGGGTTGGTCTCCTCCTCACCTTCATAGTGTAAGGTTGGCTGTGACTCAAGGATACGCTTGGATTTGATATCTCTATGGAGTCCTGGCTGAGCAGAAGTAGTGACTGCTTTGGCATTTCCCCCTCCAGTACCTTCAGTTGGCCCATCAGTGCCTGGAATTGTAGCAGCACTGGCACCTGAGCCACATGTGGGTATGGATCAATACCTATTAATACCATTTTTAGTGGGATGAACATCCATTTACCAGCTATTTTGATGTTCACCAGGGGTACAAGGTTTTGACCCACTGCCATGTGTGAACCATGATATATTATATTGCTTACTTAATTTATTTTCCTGATCAAGGTGGAAAAAATGCACGGGTTGGTAAGTCAGGGGAAGTTCATGGAACTTCAATCCAATTATGGTTGTTCAGTTGTAGTGCTCATTGACCACACTCAGAAATGTCAAATTGGTGATGTGAAAATCGCAAGTTTGGATCTATCCCCATGCCTGTGATTCATCCCAAAGTCTCCCAGCCCAGCATGTGGTTTCAATTCACCCATGAACCCCGTGCCAGGCCTCGCTCCACTTTGGCCACCTTGGCCTCCTGAACTTCCTTTTCAAGGCTTTTGGTGGCCGTTGGGTCCGACCTGCCGCAGGACATGCCACAGATCAAGAAAATAATATTCACAATTATTCACCATCTGGTAATCAAACATGGCAATGGAAAAATTGAATTTTTAATAGGAAAATCACCTATAAATGGTCCATATGTCATTGCCATGTTTGATCACCGGATGGTATATCGATCAGTAGCCCATCAATAGTCCAGCCAATTCAGGAGCCGATAATCCATGAAAAAATCATCGACACCTAGCATATATGTGGAATTGACTATGCATGGTTCATCACACATCATCACACGTGTTGATTGTTCTCCCGATCCCCAAACCTGGTAATAGAACTTGAGCATGTTGAATTATGATATGAACTTTGTCTTTGAGCCTGGATTGCTCTTTTGCTTTGGCCAACTTCTTCTCAGCCTTTGACATGTTCGTGTGTTCTTTTTCAGCAGCTTCATCCTTATCCATTGCCTCATCAACCCTTACCCCTGCGTCATCCTCAGCAACGGATGCAGCCAATTTGGCTGCCCTTTCCAGGGCTTGTTGCACCTTCTCAGACACCGGCATGATATCACCAATCAGGATCCCAACAACCGAAATGGCTATGATAAGATCCAATGTTGTATGCACACCGAAGAAAATTGTCGCTCAGAGAAATCAAGGTTACAGGATGGCATATTTTCCCAAACTGGCATTTTTGTCGGTTACGTTTTTTTTGAAAAAAAACATTGTTTTTGGGGAAATGGTCGTTCACGTTTAGAAATGGTCGTTCACGTTTAGAAATGGCCGTTCACGCACCATTCACGCTCATTCACGCTTCATTCACGCTATGTAATTTTCCTGATTTGCTGGGAATCTATGCCACCCCATAGCCCTTCGTGAGTGCTACTGGCAGGCATTCAGCTGTACACGCTCGGGCACTGGCAGGAGTCTCAGTTATTTTCCACGGCTCAGCTAGGTGGCACAGCTGTCATTGGGTGCAACGACTAGCTAATTAACATGATACTGAATTTGTGGCATCTTACAATGCTACTCTCATAATTCAGGTTCCCCCAACAGCAAAAATAGGATTTGCATTTGAATTAGGGACCCAATATATGCATGGTGTATCGCTACCATTGACCAGCGGGAACCAGAGTCTCTAATCAAGACCCCCTTCAAACTTGGGGTGGAAGAAGCCTTTTTTGGTTTCCTCCTTCAAGAATGCCTTGACATCGTCAAGCGCCGCATGCCTCCATCCATATGGAGCCTGGATATGCCGGATTCAATGCACGCAACACATATGCATATCCATGCATGGATTGTAACCAGCCACCCTTTGGCCAATGGTAGTGCATATTAATAAGTGACCACTGAAAACATGCTCTGGCAAAATATTTCCGGCTAGGTTTATGTTTTCAAGACAGGGTTTTGTCGCTTTATAGAATTTACTAATTCAGATTACATCTTCTGTTGGTCCCCTCTAATTTATGTTCTACATTGATGGGGCACCGAACAAACCATGAAGACAATTTCATGATTGTGGATGGAATGTTGGAAATCCATAAATGTGAAATGGTCAGAAATCGGTTGCCATTTGCAATTCCAGCCCACAACCCCAGCCTTCAGCACTGTGTTTGGCTGAGGCTTTGGTGCTTTGTCTCCATACATGGCCATTTTGAGGACCTGATCCCCAGAGTTTTTCACCTGGGCCAGTCAGCGGGGGTTTGATTGATTGAAATCCAGAATTTGGAGGGAGAAATGGTTGGTGAAAACACTTTTCCCTTACTCAAAGTGTTCGGGAAAGTCAACATTGTACTATTATTGTGGTATATATCATACAGCAGCACTAAATTCGAAGATGGTTATTTGATGCCTACTTCAAAAATCAAGTTGGTACCAAAGCTTAGGCTTAATTTGTCATGGTTCTTCAATCAAATCCAGTTACACTGAATGACTTACCAGCCAACAAATCAACGGCTCACAATCCTAGGCTCCTGCATGCCAGCGCACCCCCCACAACAAGTTACGGAATGTTGATTCATGGCTTCTGTAGTATCACCCATTATCTTGTACTTGTAGGACAATCGAATTATTGATGTGGTTCCCACTGATATCTTGTAAATCGGAATTGGTATCATGGTATGTCATTAAGATTCGATTCCCTGAATGTCCCTGGGACCAGCACATATTTCTTGTGGTAGGATGCCACAGCCTTTCCATAGCGCAGTGGGTACACGGCTGAAGCACGTAGACCTTTTGCCCCTGACCTCAATGGCAATTCATTGGCCAGTAATGTGCATTTTATGCCATCATCACCCAACATAGTTGTTGAACAAGAGGTTTAAAAAGTTCAATGATCAAGTCAACAGTCGCTGTCGATACATGCATGATGAAAATGTCTTCAAGAATTGAAAACACATCTGAGTAGAACACACAACGGTCTTGCCGGTCGTTTTTGATACCGTTTTTTTCACCAGAGGCTTTGTGGTCGTCTTTGCTCGTGCGGCCACCTTTGCCCTCAAGGCCTTCGACGTCCTTCGGTACAACTTTTCCAAGTAAGGACTTAGCAGCCAGTGTGGGTGTCTGGGTCGGTTGTGGTCCACTTTGCATGTTAGAGGTGACATCCAATGAGGTGTGTCTCAGATTTCAATTTATATTCAGAGTGGGTGTTCGCAAATCTTCTTAAACTTTAAGACCCCTCAGAGACATTTTTTCGGGCACCCCGTTTTGAAACACTGGTACCAGTGGTAGTAAAATGAACTTGCTTTTTAGCTGTAACATGCTTTTGCAAAAGTATCCTTAATTATAAATTTATTTCATTCTGATAAAACCTGGGTCAGCATTGTTTAGCATCCTTGGCCCCCCGACGCAACTCCGAACAACTGTGTTGGCTTGAGAGATGTGTGGCCGTACGAAGCCATGTTACTCAGTGAGACGGCCAAGGTGTCGAAGGAAACATTTTGGGTTGTCAAAAACATATCCCATAGGATCCATGTATGGTATATATGCTAACATTGGGGGATATATATATATTATATTAATGGTAAATGTTACCATATAATATAGCATACATGGATCCTATGGGTATGTAAGCATCCATTGTTCAAAGGAATAGATGATACTGTCACTCCACAATCCAAGGCTGGCACAAACTGGTGAATTTCCAGTCAATGAACATGTTACAAACCTTCTTGAGCCACTTCATATAGGGGAAGGACTCCATGACGCTGGATCGTGGCTGCTCGATTAGGAAAAAACATCCACGGCAAAGTGCCAGACACAGCAATAGAACCAGACGAGTTGTGATCCTTAGTTCGGTGGATAAAGCATGATAAAGCTAAATTATAAATATCGAAGAGTTATAAGAATAAGTAGTCAGGGTAGTACGCCAAATCGCAACAGAAATTGAAGTGTTGCTATGATGGTTCACCTGCAAGATTCCGGTTTGCTTGCCGAACATACAACCTCAAAGTTGCAGCACCAAAGGGATTATACCTGGTCCTACGTGAAGTAGCAGAATTCAACCACACGAAGCTCCCACATGGTGGGCCGCAGTGAGCCACCGCGCCAGGCTTGAGCTTCAGTATCAAATGCACTGCCGTCAGCCATCCACACCTCAGCCAGAGGACATGTGAGGGTTGGGACTTAAGGTACAGGGTATTTTGATAGGTCACCATGTGAAACAAGAGATCAAAGAGACCAAAGAAAGTGTATCAATTTTAGTGAAACACATTTTAAAATGATCCTAACACTTGTACAAGCCATTCCCTGGGTTGCCAGACACCGAGAGTATGTCATTCCTGTCACCACCACGTTCTTTGTCGTACTGACGCCTGAATCATCACATTTGACAGCTGTCGTTGACTTCGAATCTTCACATCTATCAATTGATTGATGATTCCAAGGTGTTTCCTGGGCAATCCTGACTAAGTTAGTTGATGTTAGTTGTCAGTACCTGAGACCCCAACGCACGAAGGTTCTCTCCAACTGGGCAAGGTCACAATGAGGAATATTTGGTACGTAATATATTGCAACATGTGAAGAGTACAACTTATGTTCAGGTTGGGGTCCCAACGAAATCCCTTTGTCACACTCGCCATTCCACTGAAGAGATCGACGCAGTCCAAGTCCTGAGACGGAGTGAACTTTTTTAAATTTTTCAACACAGATCAGCCATTCAACTTCAAATTGATCATACTATGATTGCATATATATGATATTTGACTTCAACATATTTCAACTATCCAGTCAAAGGTAGTATGGTCGCTGTTTTCCATAATGAAACTGGGTGCCCCACTTGCTTTGTCGCTTCAAGGGTTGTGGCATGCTCGATGACATAGTCGACCGAATGTAACCTCAAATCGATACCATGGGGGTGGACAAGGCACATTTAAGAGGCAGCCCCCTTCTAAATATGTTCAGCACTGAACATCTTGATGATTATGATGATGTTACTGTAGCGGCATTCAGCCAAAGTACAGCACCAATGGCAGACCCAAGTAGATCAGCATGGACGCAGCACGCTGTGACAAGAGCAAAGGGGAGTGGACATCAGCACAGCGACGGGGCATTATCACTAAGCTCTGGTCTGAGGATGATTGTCTCCCTTGATTGTCAATGGCTGTGGCTAATGACCACAAGTTGCAAGATGAAATGATCCTTGAATGACACATACAACAATCCAAGTAAGTACCATCACATGAGAGTGCAACAGACTAGTTGTTTTGTTTCTCTTTCGAAGGAATGATTAGAATCTTAGGAGACCACATAAACAACACCTGTGTGATTGGCTGGACATATTGTAAATGCATATATCATTGGTTCAGCTGGGACAAACAAACACCATCAACACTTGCGCACTGAATAGTCGTTGATCTGTTTTCCCTTCTTGACGCCCAATCACAGATCTCTGATTCCTGCTCTAGCCATAATGTGAAATCCACACATGGGGGCAAGAAATATTGATAAATCATCAATGATGAAAACTTGCCAATGCAGCTTCTCACTAGTGGATGGTTGACAGATTGCTATGTTGGAATATGATACTTCGGTGGTATGAGCCTCACATGCTTTTCGGAGAAGCCGCAGTCTCAGCCACCCAAACGGTCAGGACTCTGGCACTGCTTCCCATCCAGCCAAGAGCTGAGCACAGGACCACCTCGGGAAACCAATTAATGGGGAATTCAAATCATTGAATAATCTAACAATCAAAGTTTGGAAAAGGGAAACTTGCAAAACTTAGCTCTCTACGCCTGGCGGATCCCCTCATACTTACGCCATCCAACGGATACTCCATCCTGAGAGTTTGCCTGCAGCGTGATGATGTAATGGTTGGACCAACTGGTGAAACAGTGAAACCTTTAACTAGGTCATGCTGTAAGTAGGCTTCGATTGTGATTCTAGAGGTATGTTTTGATATTTAAACAGCCTTTGATCAACCATAAATTGAGGATATATTATATGATCATAAATGATAGCTATTCATGCTCTTCAGGTATTTAAAAAAAAATCCCCAAACTGACTAAGCAGCGGTTTCTGGCCTTGAACCTCAGCTGGAGGTAGGCGTTCACCTTTTCCACTCGGGGGATGTCTTTGGGGACCGGGTAGACATAGAAGCTCCGGTAGGCCAGCCTATCCCAGCTAGGTCCAATCGAATTTGACGAAACCATCAATCAAGTTAGCACCATCCAAGTTTAAGAATTTGAATGAACAAAGTAGGCCCCTGACACTGGGGAAATGGCCGACAGCTCTGCACCATCTTTCGCCGGGTTGGGCAAGTTGTCTGGTGCGTAAAGGGTGTACGACCTGGACAAAAGGTTGAAAACAGCGATGGCGATATCGATATAATTAGCTGGGGCACATATTATGTAATATTATATATTAATTATATATCATCCTCTTGAAGCGCACTATTATTATAGAGAATTATATGTATGCATATGCAAAATTCCCAGTGGCACTGAAAATGATCAGCTGAGGGCGGGGCTTCTGACCCTCCGGAAAATCAGGGAAACTCGAAGCATTAGGCAGTGACTTCAGAAAGTCCATGAGCTCCCGTCTGGCCACATCCTGGGAGAACAATGATCGATCAACTAGCTATAAGACTTGATTGAATGCCCATAAAAGAGAATCATCATGGGAGTGTGTGTAAATAACTATAGTGGTTGAGACGAGCTTCAGCGGTTTCTGCTCTTTTTTTCGCCCTCCTAACCTTCAAAGGAGTCTTCTCAGGTTTGCTTTCCTCGCTCGGTTGACTTTCCTTTGCTTTGCTCAAACCATGCTTTTTTTCTGTATCCGCCCCCCCTTCAACTCCATCCTCCGCTTCCTTGAACTCTCGGTCCAGGTTTCTGACTGCTGGGTCTGTTTTTGCCTTCTTTTTTTTGGGGGGGTTTTGTTCTTGCTTCTCAGTCTCATCCTTCATCGCCATCTTTTGCAGATGCTTGCCTACTTCCTGCTCTGCTTTGTCCCGCTGACGGTTCTCACGGGTCTTTTTCACAAATGGGCTGTCAGCGAGCTTCCTGCTATCCTTCTTGGGCTTGCCTGCCGGTTTTTCAACCTTGCTGGACTTGCTTGTTGGTTTGCCTTGCTGCTTTTCAGGTGTTCCTTTGCTACTCATGACCTCTACCTCCTCACTCTCCTCGTTCGATGTCGCTAGATCAAGATTGATTGCAGGGCTTCGTTTCTCTTTCTGTTGTCCTTCCTTCGAATCATCATTCGGTTCATCCTTTCCAGAATGTTCCTTGTTCTTTCCGTCTTTGGATCTCTTTTTGTGGGCCTTGTCTTCCTTTGCATGTTCATCGCAATTTTCTTGATCACGTTTCTTTTTCTTGGTTGGTTTCTCTTCTGGCTCTTCGTTTTCATCATCCTCATTCGCTTTGTGTTCATCTCCTGTGCCCCTCCTCCCTCCTCTGCCCCTGCCCTTGCCCCTAGCCCGACCTCGACCTCGGCCTCGCCGAGGTTTGTCAGAAGCATCTGAGGCTTCCTCAGCTTCTCTGAGGAATTTATCGGGATCCTCTGCCTCCTGTTCTTCTTCTCGGACTGCCTTTCTCATCTTTTTCTGTGCCTACCACATGAGGACATTTTTTCATACTTATAGTCCATGATATATACCTATAGCAGTACATTACATGCATGGGCGTTAATCATTAATCATTAATCACTAATGCGTTGCATGCATGCCCCTGGACACCTGCCCGATATCGATCATGTCATTGTCTTTTGCAAGTCCACTTGAAATTCTCTCCACTGAAGCCACGGCATGTAGATCATGTTCCGGCTCCTTCCTCAAAGGCTCCGTGTCCTGACACAAATTGCAAACCCACACACACACACACACACAGAAATACACACACACACACACTTGCTTTGGTTGATAAATTAATCCCATCATTTCATGTCCACTCAAAAAAGAGTTGTTCAGAATTGTCTATTTGTCATCTCAACCAATCATTCCTAGAATGCTTGGGATTTTTTAAGTGCTATAATTAGCGAAGTGGAAAAAAGATTGCTACTACCATGTGATCCATATGTGTCACATCCCCCCACCCCTCGCCTTGAACGCCTGCTTGTCGGCATCGTCATCATCACTGGCCAAAACGCTGTACGTATCATTTTTTTGCTCTTCACCCATATGACTTGACCCCGGTTCTACCTTTTCATGGGTATTTTCTGCATTCTCGGGACCTTTCCCTGTATCCTGTCTCAATCGCTTGCCTGGCTTGACATGCGATGGCATGCCATCTGGGCTCAAGTTGAAAGCAGCCAGCTCTTTGGGAGTGAATTTGTACCCTTCCTCTTTCCAAGCCACCATATCTTCTTTTGTTGGCTGGGAGCCAGCTTCAAACCAGTAGTCATCCCATGACCATGAGAGGGTGTCAACAGCATCGGGATTCACCGGACCAGTAGCTGAACTAGTGCAACCCTTCCCAACAACTTCAACAGTGGGTTCCCGACCTTTTACATCATCATCATCATCCAAGGGCTCATCAACCACCTTCACCTCTTCCTCCGGTTCCTCTGCGGGGGCATCTTCCAAAAGACCCAGTTCTTCGCTGTTGGCTTCCTCCGTTTCATATGTTTCTTTCTTCTCCTTTGCCTCATGGTTTTCATCCTGGTGGTCCTCCTCCTCCTCCTCCGATTCTTCAGGTTCTGTGGGTGTTATCTCTTCGTCATTGTCATCATTGTTTTCATTGTCTACCCCTGCATCAGCTGTGTTTGCCCCCAATTGATGGGATGACGCGCTCCTCCCTCTGGTAGCTACTTTCTTCCCACTTTTTGTCAAAAGTCCTGCTGCCTGTCAGTGCTGCACTTTGCTGAGATACAACTGTTTGCAATCGGTTCACTGATTGATTTATGTTTGCTTTCCCCATCAGAATGTTGAAGCGTATGATCAAATGAAGTCACAAATCAATTATTGGTTAAACTCTTTTAAAAGCAAGTATTTGAAAACATAATTGAAATCACAAAACTGATCCCCACTAGTAGTAGTCACAAATCCACAATGATGTGTGAAACTCCGTATCATAGTGACACACTAGCACACACAATATTTATACACATGCATGTCCCTGTCATCTAATTTACATAAATGACTCATCCTTCACCTGTCACCACTGTTTTGTTTTCACCTTCACTCTTCCAATTTCCCAATCCCTCTGTTTTCTTGCGCCTTGAGCTTGTGCTTGATGACCTCCTTCAACTGGGGCATTTGTTCTCTTCCTTTCCTGTCAGGTGGGTGTGTTACTCTTTGGCTAAATTGAATTAAATTTCACACCTTGCTGCTGGATTCCGTTGGAAACGCGTCATCACGTAGCTAACAAAGGAGCGCAGGATTGCACTTTCACCCTCTGCCCAAGCCTTGGCTGAGACCAAGGCTGAGTGAGCTCAAATAACACCGGAGGATGATATAATATGATACATGATGATGATGGATAATATATTAATTCATATTATTGATTTTCATTCGCTATATTATAATTACTAAAATCGCAGCCCCAAACGTGACTGAGTTCTTCGCTTGGTGTTCTGCACGGTTCCGCAAGTGCGGATTGAGGCCCAACTGCAGTGATGCCCACACCAATGCTTCCTGAGCGAGGCTGGGTAACAAACTGCTACATTTGACTGTGGTTGGCTATGGTCCAGGGGTTTTCAAAGCTATATATCATATCAGCTATACTAGTCATAATTTGGTACACTGCAGTTTTGTTGGAGTTGTTGTTGCGTTCGAGTCGCAATGAACTCAGTATCCACCGGCAACTGGTCGGCAAACATCGCAAAGAAGGTCAACAAAAACATTCCATTGGACTCTTCTTCAATCTGGCACAAGGAGGTAATTCCGAAAAAGAGAATCAAAACCAATGTGGGTACCTTGTGCTACCCTCTGGCAGTCTCGAAACAATGTTCAAACAAACTTCGATGTTAATACTAATTTATTATGACTAATAGCAGGGTATGATAGCATAATCAAGTAAAACATTATCACAGTATTGTGCATTCCCACTTTTGGGCCACTGCCTCACTCTCCTTGACAGCTTCCGCTTTCTCGCAGCGGTTCATGAAAGTCCAGCGTGGTACCTAAGTGAGAAAAATATATGGGCTGAACTGAAAAAATCAAATATTTGACCCATTAATTAACATTCGAATGGTAATGAGCCCACCAGCATTTAAGCAAAGGTGCTCTCCTGTCATGTATGGACCATCCCCTTGCAGCCCTAAGATCTTGTCGACGCTTCTTCACATAGTCTTTGTCACATAGATCTTCAAAGAAAGTCTGCAATGGCGAAGTGAGATTTCACTTAAACAATTCACCAGGGAACAGAACGATGGTTGATCCACTATTCAGCAATGACTCCCGGCCAGGCCTTCAACAAAACGATCTGCTCTTTAGCTGTGCGGGACATCGCAGATGCACAAAAAAACCGCTGCGGGATGGATGATGGATTGGTGAGACAAAGTGACAAACTCTAATCTGCTTCCCCCCAAAGGCAACATCCATTGATCTTTTATTTTAATTAGCCTTTAATTGTTTAAACGTTTCATGCTCCCAATAAATCCTCACCAGATGAAGGCTGACTGGGGGATGTTCCACCTGGTGCCAGTCCGCTGTTGTAGTCACCCTCAATGTCTTCAAGAAGGCCTGAGAATGAAGGATGAACCATTATTATCCATTATTACGTTTGGTAAATCAAACCAGCATGCCATATTTAAGGTTCGAACACTGACGTAGGCGTTTGTGCATCTCATGGGTCCATGGTATCTACCTTGGCCATTGCTTTTGGGCATCCCTGGGTGTCTCTGACATTGGTAAACGACATAAACAATTAAGCCGTGTCACATATCCATCAGCGGTTTTCCAAATCACATAGCTGAGAGATCCAGTTGCCCACATGCCATGGGCCATCAAAGGCAAAGGAAGTGGTAATGCCACTGGATACCCTTTGAAATTTATGGTAGCAAAATCATTTGTGTGATGTATCTTCTAATTGTGTTGGGAGTGGGACATATTCCTCTTGTTAAGATAGCACCTTCAGGGTCCATTGCTTTGAGCCGTGTAGGCCTCGGCAAGAGCGGGGACACAAGAATACATCATGTTCAGATAAGATTTCACTGAAGTACCATTTCGTAGAACCAAGAAATGGTCCTTAGCTCATTAGAAATGGTCGCCCATGAACAACCATTTAAATAATGGTCGTCGACTTCCAGGGTATATATATATATAAACCCGTGTGAAATCACTTTGGTGTTCAAACATTTTCACAAAAGAGCAATGTTCAAGTGCCCCTGTCGTCCCCTCAAAAACTGCTTGCTTGAGGACGGGATTTCCCCGTGAATGGATTGTGATAATCCTCAATATATGAAGGATAGTTCCACGAACTAATCATCAACCAACCACCATAGACATCAAAGATATCCCGACATCTTTGACAAAGAAATTTCCCTTTTTTGATTCCCTATCATTCATAGATCATTCATAGATCATTCATAGTTATTTCTCATGATATTCCCGTAAATTATAGGTATTTTATGGGGATTCTATTTCTCATTCATTGATATTTATTCCCCGTGATTCTATTGATCATTCATAGGTATTCCCCATAAATCATAGTTAATTGGATAGTCCCCATGATATTCCAATTAAATTATGAATCATTCCATTTTTTGAATATTATGGGGAATACGATTTTTTAATTGGACTATTCCAATGATACTAAATCTATTATGAATATCCCGTTTTTTGTCACTGCTGCCCTCCCAGCTTACCTTCCCTGAGGGGCTGAGCCAGCTCCAGGATCTTCTGGGAAATTTCATCCCCTGCGGACCCGGGCCCTCTGCGAAAAAAAAACATATAGCTGGGGATGTAATACATATATCTATCTCTATCTATATATATATATATACTGTATGTGTGTGTTGTGTGATAATACTAAGTCTGTATATTCTAGGGCTCTATCATATTCTATGATATGATTGTCTCTTTATATCCCAAAAACAAACAGCAAAATCAAACACACAAGGGCATGGTTAACCTTGGATGCCAGTTCAGATTGAAACAAATGATGACCATTTGCCAGTTAGTGCTGCTATATCGCATGACAATCTATTACCACTTGATCTTCGTGAATCTCAAAGAAATAAATGGCATTGGTTTAAGTCTTAAGTTCGGTACAGCAGTAGCATATAGATATATGATGCATATAAATTTGTACAATAAATGATGATACATGTATAAACAAATATAAACAATAGTATACTCATCCGTTCGCTGCAAGAGATTGTCCACTGCAACGATGCATCAATCAAGAAGATCGAGCATCATGGGAAAACCCATCCATCAGGCGTGAGATATGCCTTGCACTAGGGCAATTTACGCTGCCTCCAGTGTAGACGTAGCCGCGGCCGTAGATCTTCTCCTCAGGGTCCCAAACGCCATCGAACATGGCTGGAAAATTCCTTGTTTCAAGTTTTTCTCCACAACAACTTCCATGTATATATAGGGGATTTTCATCTTTGAATGTTACCACAGCGAAATTTGCCTGGCTTTCACATCAAAATAGCGCGCAACTGGATGTTCATCCACCCAAAATTAGTCTCTATAGGATGTATTGAACCATCCTTGCTTGGCTTGAATCAGGATTCAACGGCGAAACTGGGCAAATATAAGTGGATCAGTGGATCTGCTTGACAAACAACAGGCAACCACGTACAGTAATACAACTCAGTTTGCCTAGAATTCATGCCATGTCTTTAATTTTATATCCTCTTCCTAATGTACAATGCACCGGCTGCACCGGTCCTCGAAACCTCAGCAAAATTACACTCAGCCCAAGGGTCATAGCGTAGAATCTTCGCCGGCGCATACTGCCCCGTTTGCAGCGTCATCAAATGTCGCTCACTCGCCGGGCTCACCTGATGAAGAGACCCCATACATACATGATACATTTGAGATCATTTGAATGTCATAAAGATTCTCATATATGCATGGAGCATATAGGCAATAACGCCAAAGAACGCTAATGCCAAGGGAGCCTGGGGCCCATGTTCCAACATTATTTCCCAAGATCGATTGGATTTTGTGCGGTTGCATCTGGGCACGACCTAGCTGATGACGCTTTAGAGTCCTTTGACTGCGATCACAGGTCATAAATGTGGTTACGGTTGCAAAATCTAACATACCATAAATATCCATAAATTACAATTCAGCGGTCCATTAATTAGAGTCCATTACTGCAGAAGATTGCCATGATTCATGGGCCCATATTCACAGCTATGGTCCAGCAGCAACTTTTTCGATTCAAGAGACTTTCTGCCAGCGGAACCAGTACTGGTGCATATTCCCTGGCAGGACAAATGATGGGATTCCAGCGGCTGATTTGTAGCGACTTTTCAGTTTTAGGGTTCTATCATGTTCTATCTTAGATTGCGGGGGTGAAAAGTGCCAAAAGCATCCAAAAAAAGCCCCTGCAAGAATCAAGGAAATACATCACCATTCGAGCAATTACTCATCAAAAATTGTTAACATCACCAAACGTGTATATTTCCCCATTTTCTTGGCACTTGGAGGGTCTCAAACAGACAAAGGGATATTTTTTTGGCAACCCCCACGCCCGCGGGCCTTTCAGCTGCGCGTAACTCTCCACAAAGTTGGTGCCACTGAGCTGGTAGCGAAAGTCGCCTGCCTCTGCATCGCTGAAGAAACCCGAATACCTCGCGACTCGTGGAGTTCGCGCGTTTTTTCCCAACATATGGAGGGCATTTCCTCAAATCATCATATTATTCTTACCGAGTGGCACTGGAGAGTTCTTATATCATTTTATGGGTATTATAGGCTTCTAGGCTGGGTATACCTCGTTCTCGAGTCCCCAGCTGGGTTTCATGGATGACTTCCCCATTGGACCCCAGACATGCGATCTAGGAAATGAAGAAATGGAAAAAACAAATGGAGAAACATGTCACTGGTTGGTGATTTCAACCCTCTGAAAAATATGAGTTCGTCAGTTAGGATGATGACATTCCCAACATATGGAAATTCATAAAAGCCATGTTCCAAACCACCAACCAGGACATGTCCAATTTAGCGCATGATATCCATTCCCAGATCTTCCCCGGTGTTGAGTGATCGGAAAAAATCCCGTTCCCTTCACGGCCAGTGGCTGCTCGGGTGTTCTGTACTTGGTGGGATTGAAGCGCCGTGCCGCGTTGCCTCACCATTGAGTAGCGAAGGTCGAGCTGAGTAGCGAAAGCTGAAAACATTGAAATCATCGAAATCATGGAGGTTAAACATGGAAATAAACCATGTGAAGCGGTTAAAGACATGTTAAAGACATGTTAAAACGAGTTATCGGATTGTCCTGTGCTTGGGAAACTCAATTCGTAGCTCCAACTTGGTTTTCCATTCAATGGGGAATATGTAACATGTATGATGTTTTATCTAGATACCGCAACCCGAACCGATCCCTCCTGTCCGCCAGAACGAGGGCTGGGTCCCAGCTGAACATGAGCACGGTGAGAATTAGACCCTTTGTGGCCATGACCGGCTTCCAGCATCGTCCAATCCCATTTTCACAGGATACACAAATGACCTGTCGACCCACATAGAACCCCACAAAAGAGGCCTCCAAAACAGTTACAACAATCAGCCTATTTTCATCTATTTTCTCCCAAGCAAGAAAAACCATGTACCCTCTGGTAATTTAACATAGCTATTGAAAATAGCCATTTATAGTTGATTTACCCATTAAAAATGGTGATTTTCCATAGCTATGTTAGTTTACCAGAGGGTATCTTAAAAAGCATCAAAAAATCCACCGTTTTTTTTGCCCAAACATCCACCGGAAATCACTGAGATGCTGCGGATGGTCCGAGTCGCCTGAGGCGTGAAAACAGGACTCGCGAAAGAAGACATGGCCTCCTGGCCGTAGCCAACGAAGGAGCTTGGCGGCCAGTTCCCGACATTCCTGCGATGGCCGCCATAACGAAACTTGTTAGAAAGTTTTAAGTGGGGTGGCATATGAGCTTGAAGTACAAAGTCTATCAAAGTGTTGGCTTCAACCTAAATCATTTATGTATAATATGTATACATCCGCACATCCCGGTGACATGTGCATGTGAAAACGATAGCTGTTTAGAGTACAAGCGACGTGACCTCTGGCGCCCCTATTGATTCGTGGTTCAAATCGCCAGTGGAAAGGTTCACTTTGGCAGGTGCGGTCTGCAGGTCCCTTAAATCCCCAGTTGCAACTGCAGCTTCCCCAAAAAGGACAAAAATCGAGCCTTTGCCAAAAACACAGTCCATGTTCAGCAGGATGTAGATAATTCTATGATATTCTATGTCATGACTGAATCCATGTTCCATCTAAGCCAGCTCAAAATTCACGAACATCTCAGTTTGACGAGTAGTCAAAAGCAAGCAGCCAAGTTTCCCGGCCGATGTGCAAACCCCCTCCTCATCCGTCAGGTACATGAAGAGCCAGTTGGAGAAAACCAGGTCAAAAGATCCCGGCGGAAAGTCCCTGAGACTTGACTTTGATATCTTTGATCATTGATGGATGTTCCCAGGGCAAAGGTGCAGGAATCCAAAGGCTTTTCAACTCGAAACATAAGGCTTTCCATGACTTTTCCATCAAAGGTTATGAGCCAAAACCCTGGTACCCTAGGTACCCTAAAATAGCTGGTTAATGGATGGTTTTCCCGTCCAAACATGGCGATCATAGGTTTTGACCCATCCCCAAAATGTTCATACATGTTCCCATAAATTTTCAACAATGGTCTCTTCCCCTTGAAACGATTCTGGGTACTTTTTGGAGCTCCAATTGAGCTGGTTGGGTAACAAATGTGTATCGGGCGGCTTGACACTGCTGGACAAGCGCACCAACGGAGGGGGGAGAGAGAAGAGGGAGCGGCCTAGACATATCATATGATATTAAATGTACGCACACGTACTGCGGCATAATTATACATATTTTTGCTATATACATAGTTGTTTTTTGCTATATATTATATATATATGTCTAAACACGCAAAAAATACGCATGAATGCTTTGAAAGCAGATGTTACCCCAAAAAAGTTCAAGGCCAGCAGCTATGCTTTGGGTGATGCAGCCATCAACCCAGTGCCAAACCTTTGGTCACCCTGCAGCCCAGCCACAAAGTTGTCACATCCGCCTGCCGTTGTTTGGAAACGCCCCAGATTTGTCGCCCCATGGACCGACCATCCCTTCTGGACCCCAATCCTGCGAAACGAGAACAGACACAACTTCTTTGGTAGGCATAGTTAGGCTATCTTAGGTGAATAATAGGTGAATATATCCCGACTTAAATGACTTCAATCGCAGAAAATAGTGAATGAGAACTCGTGAGAAATCGTTTTTTCAATTTTCAAACATATCCCCTTAAAAAGGAAAAACAGAATAATCCAGTTCAGCCAGACCCAGAAAAACCCATGGCCTGTATCACCTCCAAATTCTTCTCCGCGTTGGCCTTGCGATTCTCCACACAGGAGGTCGCCACAAAATCCACCGCTGTGACCTTCCGCGCTTTCCGCGCCAAAACGCCGCTGAAGCGTCCGATGCCAGCACCCAACCTGGACGTGAACCCAGAGGAACATTGGAACTTGGGAAATGCCAGGGGGGTTATGTATGCCATGTATAGCCCACGTAAAACTGATGACATTATATGTATATTTAAATATGTGTATATATATAAAGACTTTGCACGACCCCTTTTCACAGCGCAGCAAGATCTGATTTGTCAAAAGTTAAAAACTCATCAGACAAAAAAGAGAATAATACCATGCTCCCTTGAAAACTCGCCTCATATCCCCCTTTTACATTTCCCTGCCAAGCCAAGGAAATGAAAAGCCTCAGGGAAATGAAAGTACCCCCCTAACTCCAAACCGCCAAGCCGGTTGAAGTTAGAGTCCCAAGTACTTGGAAAAGAGGGCCCCTGCCCATGAGTCTTCTTTTTTGGCCACCTTTCTAGGATTCCTTCCTCTTTAAGGGTGGCTGAGGGTTGGGAGCTTGGAGCCGAGACTGCGGGAAAAGCAGGTTACATGCAAATTCTTTATCCCCGAGGACGTAGGAACAAAGACTTTGCACGACCCCTTTTCACAGCGCAGCAAGATCTGATTTGTCAAAAGTTAAAAACTCATCAGACAAAAAAGAGAATAATACCATGCTCCCTTGAAAACTCGCCTCATATCCCCCTTTTACATTTCCCTGCCAAGCCAAGGAAATGAAAAGCCTCAGGGAAATGAAAGTACCCCCCTAACTCCAAACCGCCAAGCCGGTTGAAGTTAGAGTCCCAAGTACTTGGAAAAGAGGGCCCCTGCCCATGAGTCTTCTTTTTTGGCCACCTTTCTAGGATTCCTTCCACGTCCCCCTGATCTACTCACTTTGTGAGTATGCTCAAGGCTCGGGACATCATGCTCGAGCGATTTACGGTAAACACTGAGGAAACCACGCAGATTTTGCGGGGGAATTTTGATTTCAGCCAAAGTGGCTAGACCTGAGTTGATATAGATTCGGGCGGTCTTTGGAGCGTTCCATCGCCCTTGCACTAACAGCCGATCCAAAGATCCATGTTTTGTGAACCAAAACGTGGCGCCACCACGCCTCAAGCTATAGGGTCTAAATTGGAATTCTTCCAGCCCTAGCTCTGTGAGAGTCTCAGCGAACTGTGCCCTCCATTTACTGGCAGACAGAACGAGTGGCTTCTTAGATGTCAATTTCCAAGCTAAAAGCCTGCGTGCGACATCAAAAACTGAGACAGTGATGCTCTCACTGGCACCCTGCCTTTTTCCACTCTTTGTTAAACCTAGTGAAATGACGGCGGGGCCAGCTTGCCCTGAAATGGCCACATCCTGGGGTCGCACATTTAAAAGTTCACCAGTGCGCAACATGCCATAAAACCCCAGCAACGGTGATAGTGCGAAGGCTGGATCATCCTTTAAAAGTGATCGACCAACCATGGCATGAACCACAGTTTCTGGAAAAGGTGGTGCACGGTTAGGTATCTCATTCTGATTCCAAACCTTCAGCAATCTCCACACAGTGGGAAGATGATTCTTTAGCTGAGGCTCCAGGTTTTGCAATGCCGCCACTGTATCGGAGGCTAATGCTCTCCCTTCACCTGAAGCCCACAGATGCTCAACATAGTCGGCTAGGAGGCCATCCATCTTAGTACGCTGTGTAGGCAGTTCCATGTTTTCAAACCGAAGGAAGTCAAAGAATTTATCCAAAGCTTTGTCATAGCGTCTTCTTGTTGCAGGTTGTACTGTTAACGATTGTAGAGTCCCTAGTTGCCGTCGTTGCTCAATGCGCTCCTGCTTGGTCCGACCCTCTAGGTGTACTTTCTTTTTCGGCATACCTTAATGACCGGCCGCCGTGAGGGCCGATCGGCAGGATTTTG
Organism: Cladocopium goreaui; assembly: GCA_947184155.2. NCBI lineage: Eukaryota > Dinophyceae > Suessiales > Symbiodiniaceae > Cladocopium > Cladocopium goreaui. Next base: position 95,092 of record CAMXCT020001001.1, on the reverse strand, counting down.
CTTTGTTCCGATGTAGGCCCAAATAGGGACCACACCGGTGGCCAAGAGGAGGGCATTGATACGCGACAGCACAGACCGCATCTTGCGGCTGCTTGACCTACCTCTACTTAAAGAGTGTAGAGCAACTAAGGAATCAGTTAAATGTACAAACCTACAATGCATTTGACGCTTTCGACAGATCCTCCAGCGAAGACATGTGTAAATTGCATGGACTTCCAAGACGTTGATATGGTACCCCTTCTCTTTCCAGGGCCACCCACAGACGGTTTTCCACCTCCACAAACGCCCTGGCACTGAGGACCTAAGTCGATGGAATTTGACTTGATTTTCGGAATCTGCTTGTAACAAAAGATCTTCACCTTTGATAGACACAAAGTTGACGAGCTTCCTGGCCAGCAGCCCCTCTCCAGCCACAGCTTGACCGGCCTTGACTCGCTGCAAACTGGGCCTCCTGAGATACCCTTGCAGCATGGGATCCCCCCCCGGAGACGTCACCTTTACAACATCTCCCAGTGAGCGGATACTAGTCATCCCCAAGGGACCAAACAGCTCCTTCAAAAGCCAGGAGATCACCATGACATGCCACGAATTCCCAATGAGGCTATGCCGCACGTCCAGGTAATTCTCCCCTTTTTGTTGGCCTTTGGGTAAGCACGCAGCGGTGTAGTCAAGCGGGAATCCCATGGCCACTTCTTTCTCCTGAATGCTGGGCAACCTGAACTGACCATCCTGACTTCGTAGGCAATGCTTGTCGCGGTATACGTAAGGAGGATAGCGATGCTTATCCTCCCACCAACGTTCCCGCTCCCAGTCAGCACACTGCCATAATCCCGCCGGTCTATTTCCAGGTTTTTCCCTGGGGCGAGGGGTTGTGAAAGTAGGTAGTTTCCCTTCACTACCCAATTCCCATCCAGACAGTAGGAAATCCTTAACCGCAATATCATTGCTGAGCACCACTTCGGTGTAACCAGCCCAACCATCTTTAGGATGATCCTTGAAAACAACCCCCGGAGCTGCTTGGAGCTCCCAGCTAATCCAGTAGAGGCGCGGCCTCCTGCAAAGAGAAATCCCCGCGGCATCAATGAGGTAAGGGCAGCATTCCATATGCTCGCTCATCACCCTTCTGTCCTGCTCGTCCATCGATGCCACTGATTCCATCAGCGAATGGACCTGTGACCAGGGAAACTTGGCCTTGACCAGCTGGTAGACACGCTTGACATGGACAAACAGGTTGCTTCGGGCATCCTTCAGTGCCCCTTTCCGGTCAGCGTTAAGTCCAGAGACCCCCTGACATGGGGGGCCTCCACCAACCAGCACCACGCCCACATTGCTGTATTTGGCTGCCCATTGCGTCACCATCTCCTCTGTGATGTTCGCAACGTCCCCAACATGTTCAGCATCAGGAAAGTTGCTCTCAAGGACTCTGCTCCCGGGACCGGAGACCTCAGCACTAATGTGGCCTCCCATGGGCAGCTTCAAGGCATCTGCACTTACCCTGAGTGCCCCAATCCCATCAAAAAGCCCCACTGTGAGGACCTGTATGTGATCTTCAGGTTCCGGTAGGTCACCTCGTACCTGGCAATGAGCAGCATGGGCACCCATGGGGGTCAGGCCATTGCTGACGCAGAAACCACCTCCCCACTCGGAGGCGTCACTGACAGTGACATCTCCCCGAACCATGGCCCGCAAGTTCATTTGGGCCAGAGGCACCGCACAAATGAATCTAATGAGCTCCAGCTTCACGACAGTGGTCAGAGGTCGCTTGACAATCGGCGGCTCCCCCTCAAATTGTGTAATGAAGGCCCAAACTCCATTGAGCATCCCTAGCATGGGCCTACGGAACATCGCACAATAGATGAGTCCTCCACAAACCACCTGCATCTGTTTCTGATTCGCCTGCCCTTCCTTCAGAAGGTTGATGGCAAGCTCTACATACTTCATAACCTTGACTGGCTTTGGCCGAACTTTGCCTGTCCTGCCATCCACCAATGCTCCCTGAATCTCTGCCACCAGCTCTTGCTGGACAGCTTTCTTGGGGTGCCGTGGCAGGCCCCAAAACTGATATCCCTCACGCAAAGCTAAGGACTCTGCAGAGATTTCCCCCCGAATACGAGCAGCTAAATGGGCATCCATTTTTTCCAGGGAGTCAAAGTTATCAAGGTAAATTCTGTAAAGCCACTGAGCACTTGAACCTGGCCTATCACGCCTCATCTCATTTTGAGGTCCTATACCCTGTCCAAGTCCATGAAGGGACATCCGTGCAATTCGCCGATGAACATGCTGGGCAATAGATACACTATTGATGAATCCCATTGGCAACACCAACGAGCACAAATAGCAGGGCTCCTGCACCCCCCTTGGGGCCAAGGAGGCAGGTACCTGCCTCCCAAAGGCCAAAAACTTGTGCCAACTAGGGGGTACGCTAAAAATGTAGAAAAAACACTTGATGTCCTCTGAACTCATGATCAGAAACTCTTCCGGCCCCAATACAACACCTCCCATCCCAGTAACTGCCGGCAAGGTGCTCACGTCAGCGCCCAAGCTCCGACACAGCTTGTTGACCGGGACCAAATTCATGATCAACCTGTGCACTGCAATTCCATTGACAATTTCATCTTTGGTGACCCCGAATAAGCCGTTCAGCAATGGTTTGTCTTCAATGTGGTAAATCTCTGACTCTGAAATTACTCGACAAACCCCTTTAGACAGGAGTCCGGAGCAAACCTGCTCCCAATCATCATCATGTACAAACACCTTTGGCGGCTTTGTGTAAACATGGGATTCAACTGGAAGTAGATAGTTCTCGACATGAACCACATAATCAAGGGTACCCATCTCACAAACCTCAACCAATGGAATTGAGCCTATCCCCTCAGGAAGTGCAGGTGAAATGTTTGACCATGAAAAAGACCTCGCCAATCTAATCTCATCCCCTTTATAGTCCACAGTTCTTACAGCCATAAAGTCGTCCCACAGAAGCCCCTCAAACTTTTCCTCGGCCAACTCGGACTCCTGCACAGTCGACGCCAGACCCGACAGGGCCATCCTAGTCGCCACAGGTGCCAAGGACATGTCAGTCCACAGGCTCCCATGATAGGAGTTCAACGCCTTGCAAACTCCGCACAGCAGGCTAAGCTGACCTTCAGGAAGATGGCCAACAATGGCTTCAACTGCCCTTGGGCAATCAGGTAGGGGAAAAGGCCCCCCTGAGAACTGGACCTTGCTGCGTGTAAATCCACATGTTTCCTCGAGCATTGAAAAATATGAAACCAAATTGGTGGCCATGTCTCCCAAGGTCTTCCCCTTGGTGGTGAAAAAATCTGGCCCCTGCTCAGGTCCGGTCGGCCCCGATCCAGCAGCCTTCATGAAAGAAAGCGGCGCCGGTGGAGAGCCACAGGCTGGCCTGAAACGGCTCTCCTCACCCGCACCCGCTGTGTCGCATGCATCAGCCTCGGAGCACATCGGCTCCCAGCCAAATTCATCCTCTACTTCTTCTCCTTGTCCTTGTCTTCTCTCACATGCCCTCCTTTGTCTCCTTTCGATTTGCCCTTTCCTTTGCCCTCTCTCTGCTTGCCTTTGCCCTTCTCGCCTTCTTGCCTTCTCTCCCAATCGTGGGGCCGGCTCCATGGACGAGCTGAAGCCGACTTTGCCTTGGCCTCCTCCTTCTCCAGTCTGGAAGCTTCCAAAGTTTCCATTGGAGTTGACATCACCGCCACCTCTTGCGGGACCAACTCCTGTCTCTGCGCCGCGCCGTAGTAAGATCCCTGTGCGATCTGTTCTAGGCTTTTCAGCCTCTGCGTGATCGTGTCGCAGGTGGTGGCTATCTTGCCTTGTAATAGAAGATCTTGTAGAAAGCACAAAGTTTGTGCCTCCCTGTTCATCGGCCCTGACATTCGTTTGGTCAGATTCAGCCTCCAATGCTGGGAGAACAGGGGCGGCAAGGACGACCTGTCGATGTCCCACGGCTGTCCCGACTGGGATACCAGCGCCCCTTGTATCATCTCCAGGGCATTGAGTGTCAAAGCGCCTGGAAAGCGCTTTGACACCATCTTCACTTTCACCTCTTCTCCAAAAAGGTGTCCTGGATCTTCCACGGAGCCCTGGCTCCCAGATGAAGTCTCCTCCGAACTTGTCTGGCTCGACGATCCTCTCTTGGTCCTCCTTCTGGCTGCTCTCTTGGCCTTCCTTCTGACTCTTCTTCGTATCCCTGGCGTAGGATCCAGAGCGGTGGTGCCAAAGACCGCTAGTAACTCCTTGGTTCCTGTAATCTTGTTCTTGCTTCTGGCTTCCTTCTTCTTTGCCTTCTTGGCCTTCTCCTGCTTCTTCTTTTTGCGGCCTTTCCCACTCTCGGAGCTGCTGGAGCTCCCCGGAACCCCAGGGGTTATCGGAGCCCTCTGCTCCCCTGTCGTCTCGGCAGCCCTCTTTTCTGCTCTCTCCCGAAGCCTCCTCAACTCGTCGACTTCCATCGCTCCTCTGCCTGCGGCCACCTCGACCAGATTGTCCATCCAGGCTTCTTTGTAGCTGGGGGTCAAAAGCCTGACCTTCAATCCATGCAGGAGTCCATCCTTGGACAGCTTGCTGCAGTCCACCGGACATAAGTGGACATCCAGCCACTTGCCCGGATGTGCCCCTGACCATTTGACCAGGGCCTCTGCTTCCCTTCCAGCTTTAGCCTCACGAGCGTCTGGTCCTCGTCCATGTGCAGTCCTTTTATCATTCCGGCAACCTTCACTTTCTCTTCCCAATAGATTGCCTCGGTGAATATCACTCGAATGCCCACCTTCCATGATGTCAGTCCAAGTTGATCTACAGCAACCTCCTGGCCACTGTCAAATACCTCGGAGACCTCCTCGCCTCCCCGAATGCCCTCCTCTTCTGCCGCCGGGCGACGTAAACCTCTGCCCAGCCTAGCTCCTCCAACTGCCAAGGCCTTTGCTTTGGCTTTGACTTTGGGGGCTCCTCTCACCCCTCCAAGTCGTGGACCTGCAGCAGCAGGCCTCCTCAGACCTTTTGGTGGCATCAGTAGTGGGGGTGACCACGATGGTTCTTCCTCCACGCCTTGAACTCCCCGAAGAGAGCTTGTTGCCTCCTCTTCTTTGCCCCTTTGTTGCGGGCTTCTCTATGTATCCTCCTCTCCGGATCCCTTGGCCGGTTCTGAAAGGAAGGGATTGGCCCTTCCCACCGCCCGTGCCCACTTGCTCGGGGTGGTGGTGGCCCTGGTGGGCTCCTGGGTCGTAAAGGGGACCGACGCCTGGCCTCCCTTTCGTCCTCCTCTCTCCTATGTCCTTCTCTGGAACGCGTCTTCCGCTCAATCCTCTCTGGTGACAGCTGCTCTGGTGCAGTCTGCCTGGCCTCAGGCCTTCTATACCTTGGCAAGGCTTCCCGACTCCTGTCTGTCCTCCTGCTTCTACTCCTTCTGGGCGATAACCTCCTTCCTGAAGGTGCTGATTCAATGAACTCCTCTTCTTCTCGTTCTCTCCTTTTCTTCTCTTTCTTCTTGGACTTTCTTTCTTCTTTCTCTTCCTTGGCCTTTACGTTTCCTTCTGGGCAATGTGATGTATCCTCTTCTTCCTTTGCTCCACCTGCTTCAGCTCCGACTCCTCCTGCTTTGCTGTCTCCGGACCCCTCTCCCTTCACGGCAGGCTTTGCCTTAGGAGTGGTATTCAGCGGCAATGGCGCTGCTTCCAAAGGTCTCTTATCAATGACCCCCGGAGGGCACTCAGATGCACCTCCCAGCGACCGGAGCTCCGCACTCTTGGCTTCACCCTCCTCCAGGACCTTAAAGTACGAGTCCCTAAGGGTGACCTCAGCGAAATGCCCAGCCTCCTTGGGGAAGTTCTCCGACAACACGAGTCCGCGCAGTCGGAAAAGTGTGCCACACAAAGCACACCTCAAGTCAGAGCAAATTGCCCCAAACTTGCCTTGACAGTCAAGGCACCGGAGACTTCCGTCTCCCATTCAAAGAGCTTGGAGCCGAGACTGCGGGAAAAGCAGGTTACATGCAAATTCTTTATCCCCGAGGACGTAGGAACATGTGTGTGTGTGTGTATGTATGTGTATGTATGTATGTATGTATGTATGTATGTATGTATGTATGTATGTATGTATGTATGTATGTGTGTGCGCGTGTTTTTATGTGGTTATAAAATGTTATAAACATTTATATATAAACAACAGTAATTCACCAACCTGAAAAGTTAAGCTATTTTTTAAGGACACAACTTAGCCCTTACTAACCATCAGTCTAGTGGCATCGCATTGGAAACAGTTTGCAAATAGATGGGTATGGATGAAGAAGAACCCTTGCAACTGGGATGTTGGGATGGAATATGCTATATAAACTCATATGATGCGATTCATGTGAGCAATTGGTGGCAAAATACGAAAGAAACATCATCTTTCAGGATCATCCCAGTTCCAGTGGCTTGCTGCTATGGCTTCAAAAACATCACTAGGCATGGTCCGCTGCCCTAGCTGAGCCCCCTGACTCCAAGACCTCTTTGCCTGTAAAGCTTGGAATCTGAGAGAGGATCCTCAGTGGAGGCCCTGCTCAACGATGTGAAAGTTACAGCATCGGGGGAATCATACCAGGTACGTGGAAAGAAATATGTTGGACAACGTGAAACATGTTGAAATATGTGATTGGGAGAGGATGTATATATATATAATTGATTTACAGAAAGGACTTTCATGGACTTTCTATACTAGTCAAACCGCTGCCTGCATGGAAGCTGTGTCTTTCCTACTATAATGGTGTTCTTCACTTGACATGTGCACATTCATAAAGGTGCAACTAACCATTCGACGAGTAGCTCCATACTGCTTCCTTACTTGTGGCTTCTGGGAGTTTCAAGCATGACAATGAATACAAATTCCTGCATGGATATGATGTGATGAATATAATGATATGCATATGCTGCAGCAAACAAAAGTGCGATGTGAATCGTAACGTTGAAATGATATTCATAAGCCCCTTCAAAGAAAGAGTCGCACTTGCTAATAACCCCTGGGGAAATCCCACAATAAACTGACTGGAATGTGTTTCGAATTGTCTTTAATTATCTTTAATTGATAATCCAATTTGTCCTAGGAAAGCGCCAAATCGTTTGGCAAATACATTTTGGACATCTCTGACACGAATTCTCGCATAGGTGCGGAGGAGGGAGGCTTTAATCCCAATGCCATGTCAATGTCACAGAGATCGCATCTATACTCAATTTTCTTTTGCCCCAAATCCCATGGTTTCTATTGGTTTCTCGTCATTTCCGAAAAAACAATTGCCATATTTTCGGAAAACATCCCCAGGTTGACGATGTCACCGGCTGCTTTTTTCCCGGCAACCAGGAGACTCAGGCCTTTCCAACTTATCGATGGAGGCCGCATCATCGTCCAACATCATTTTCTCAATGGTTGGTGCCGAATGATCCGCCCAATATTCCTGGCAGGTTGAATCTACTCTAAATGGTAAACGTTTACAAAAAACTATGGAAAGATCCACCATTGTTAATGGGTAAATCCATGTAAATCCACTATTTCATACTATTTCTATGGCCATTTTCAATAGCTATGTTAGTTTACCAGAGGGTAATATAGCATACCTTCTGGTTATTTAACATAGGGAACTGGAAAGTCGCCATAAAACTAAATATCTATAAATGGGTAAATTTCCATAGCTATGTTAAGTATTGTTAAGTAACCAGATGGTAATCATCCCCATTTCATATGTTTTTCATCCCTCCAGAAACCTTCTTGGGACCATCTAAGGGATGAAGCTCACATCATTTTGGGACCACTTGGGGGATAGGATCCATCGAATCCAATAATCCAACCGATCATCGGAAGCCATGTGTAAAAAGCCGATTTAAAAACCAGAAATCAGATGCTAACCCTCTGGTAATTTAACATAGCTATTGAAGATGGTTGTTTATACATGTTTATACTGTTTATAGGTGATTTACACTGATGTGAAAGTAAGTGGCACCGCTTTCACTTTTTGGGCTCACTTTAATAGATGGCGCAGACAACGGTATTTGGAACAGACGGACACTGAGAAAATACCCGAAATCTGCCCAAGTGTAGATGGCGCCGCACTGGGAGTTGCGCCATCTACGTGTGCCGGGTTCTATCCAAATGCGCAAATGATGTTGCTTCAAATTATATTATGAAAGCAAGCGCCGGATCAAAAATGGTGATTTTCGATAGCTATGATAGCTATGTAAACGTTTACCGGAGGCCAATCAGCACCAAGCCATGCATCCCATGCGCCAGGGCACAGCAAATTCAGCTCGCTCTTTGTCAAGCTTGTTCCTCGGGTCCGTCCAGTTGGTCGAATTTTTTTTGGGATCTGACAACCGGACCTGCCATTTTTGGGGGCAGCTTTGAGCGGAAAAATACATGAAAAAAGTATGAAAAATAGCCATTTTTATGTGGGATAATGTGGGCAATCCAATGCCAGCTACCACTTGGAGATGGTGAAAAAACAACCCATTGATTGGGGGATGGTTTACCATTGGGATTTCCACATTTATCTGCAGTGATTATGAACCATTAACCATCGATTATTAACCATGATTGTTAACCATTAACCAGTATTAACCATTATTAATCATGATTGTTAACCATTAACCATTATCAACCATTAACCATTATCAACCATTAACGTCCATTAACCATTAACCACTATGAAGCATCACCTTAATTGGATCGATTCTCAGTGTCTTGTCACGCAAAGCCTTGAGGTCGGTGAAGCAGCTGCGCCAGTCGATGCTTTTGTAAAGATGCGTCCTGGACGGTCCCCAAGTTGAGGCAAACTGGCATGGTATAACCTTGGGAACTTCAAGTCCATCATTTTTGGAATATGGACCTCCCCCCAAAAGCTATAGCATACTATAGAAATACGATAGCTATATATCCAAGTATAGATCTCATGTTGTGATGTGTTCAGCAACATAGGCCATTGCGAAATAGATGGAGTATATCATTCATGGCACAAAGCTGGTGAGGAATATGTGAAAAATGCTCAGGATGTTTTTTGCGCCAAGGGGCAACTCTTCCCCCTTCTCGATATCTCTGATGGCGTAAATTTCAAAAGTGTCCTGGTGCGCAGCGAGGCAAAAAAAAAAAAACTGGCTGTTGACTAGCGACCCAAGATGTTCCAACGTGGTTGCCATGGCAAACCCTACGATATCTTAACAGATCTTAACTGGTTGGTGGTTTTAATCATCTTGAAAAATATGAAAGTCAATGGGAAGGATTATCCCATATATTATGGAACATAAAAAATGCTTGAAACCACCAACCAGTTAATGTACTGGAATCTGGGAGCAAAGGTCCACAATGGATTTGGCTTGAATGGGTCACAACCCCTGACACCACCATCATAAGCGGGGTGCAGGGTTGCACCCAAACCAGCCCACACCAGCATGATAAGTAGGTTACATTTCTAACTACACCTGTAGTTGCTAACAATCAACATAGGAAACTATAAATCCGCTGTTATGAAATTAAATTACATCATATAATAGAAAAAGTATAAACAGAATAACCCCCTACCAAACTACAGATTTTGTTTACACAAAATACTTTTCATAGCTACTTTTAATAAAGAGCTGTTAGTCATTGACTGCAGGGTTCATCCCATGTCTGCCAGGACTCATCATCCAAATTTCGGGTCATCGAAGTATTCTCTGACCTGGCGACCAGCAAAACCAGAGTCGGTTTCGCAAGTAATTTTGAGTGTTGAACCATCCTTTAATTTGCGGGAAAACCAGACGTTGCGCCACGGTATAGTCTGATATATGAAAGGCCACCCTGGTTTGAAAGACTGCCACTAGAAAAAGACAGAAACAAACAGTGTCCATGGTGTGATGGTCAAACCTCTATGTAGGCCATCCCCATCACCGAGGGACCCATCCAAGGAGGCATTGTAAAACACGGAGCATCCACTGCCGGTGGCCCAAACTGATCGGTCCTGGCGCTAAACCGAGCGAAATCCAGGCAGTACATATGCTAGGAATTAATAGAAATTAGATATGCCGTGAGTAACGGCCATGAATTTCGCATGAGTGTCCGCAAATTAATAGGATTGTTTTTTGTTTCCTTAAGTACTGTACTGTACTGTATGCTAGTGTATGTAGTATAATTACAATGTTCTGCATATATTGAAAGAGAGAGAAAGAGAGAGAGAGAGAGAGCTGTGCATGTGTGCAGCGTGTGGCAGGTGTGGGCTGGAAGATTTGTGAAATACAAGCAAGATCAAGCAAGTACTTAATAGATCTTGACTGGATATGCTGTCAAAAACGATTACCCATTGGTCATCCAATCTTATTCCTCATGCTAGCTGTCTGAGTCCAGGTGGGGAAAATCATGAAATGGATCGAAATGGGCGGGTGTTGTGCAAAAGGTGGTTACAAAATAACGTTCTGATGCTAAAAGTAGGGAATGGGGGAATGGAATGGAACGGGATGATTGTCAATAGTTGTTATGGATCGTTCCCCCATACGTTTAGCACCGGATAGTCTGGCTGAATTCTAACCATTCACCAAGCTGCAAACTTTGAAAACTTCAAGTTCGGCCGGCACTTCCCCCCAGGGATTCCGGGATTCATGGCGCCTCACTCCAAGTGAAGACATAGGGACACTCGTTCCCATCCACAGGCCTCGAATACTCACCCTGGGGAACTTAAGAAGTTGGCCCGGAAATGGAGGAAACACCGGAAACACCATCCATATACCACCCTTTTTCTGAAAAACTTTTAAGCATCCTTTTGGTGGTTAACTGAAACATCTCACGAAGCAAATGAACCACGTTTCTTGATCCTATTTATTCTGCCCAATTGGTTGCTTTACCCAAAATAACTTGGATCTATCACTGTTTAGGCTGCCCTCAAATGGACCCCCAAATCCAGCAATAATTTATACGTAATCATATGAAAGTTGTAATTTTACTGGTGAACCCCCTCTCATTTTTTCGGGCAAACTATCGCGTCAATCCCTATGTTTGATAGTTAAATGCCCATTTTGGCTGCTCAAGTTCCCCGCTCCAAGACAAACCCAAAGATCTTAGGCCGTTATACCCCATGAAATACCAGCCTGTAAACTAATATATCTTGGGAAAATGAACCATTTCCAATTTAAAATGATGATGTTATATATGATGATTATGATGTCCATAGTGATGCCAGTTTACTGCGGGGTATTTGGATAAAGTTGGATCATCGCGGTAGATGGGCGATGGGATTAGCTAACTGGAAAGGTAACTGGGTTATAAGTGGGTTATATCACAGTTACTAACCAGTTACCGTGGGGGAAGCCCATCTCAGTAAATAGGATTTCATTAGACTTTTTGACACTTATAGCTCAGAATACCAGGTATAAGTCAGTGAAATAACCCCCATTTCTGGGGTTCGATCAACCCCATTTCCAACCATGTGGAGGTTTCCTAACTTGCGGGGACCCCAATTTTTCTCGTCCATCTGATTTTCGGATTTTCCATAACCATCCAGCTATGGGCTATAATTAGCGGCTATGGGGGTAGGTTACTGCCGAGCTGCAGTCGCTGCACCACACCGCGCTCCACCACGTCTCCCTTGCGAATGGGCTCTGTGGCATAGACGCCTACACCGCCCCAGGCATCTGGGCGAGCCTCAGCTGGAAGATTTAGCAACCAACAAATGGCAAAAATATATCAAACTGATCAGAAAACACTGGTTTCGGATGATTTTGGATGGTTTTTGGATGGTTTTGGTACTTTCAAACGATCATGTTTTGGAATGCGTGAGGAAAAGAAAATGAAGAGTTTGTGATACAAACCCACCAACATCAACCAATTATGGGCACACAGTCTACAAACTATATTAATCCAGTCCATGTGGAACGTGAAGCCTCCAAGCATTCAACCTCTTCATGTTCAGCCGATTGCTTCACAACTTTTCCCGCGGAAGTTGTGATTTTCTGCTGAGGGGCCTCCACTTTGGAGCAATCTACGAGGCTTGGCTCCTTCTGGCAGCGGGGGATGAACATTGCCTTCACAACTGCCAGCAACCACCGCGAAGATAGTAGAGTAACACCTTACTAAAATGGGTACGGTCAATGATAAGCCCCAAAAAAAAGACTAAATGGATATCTGGTCTATTTGAGGCTTAGTTGACCCCTCCTCCCTAATATCAAATTATCTTGCCCGGGCCTCCTGTCCATGATAATACGTAATGTATTCCCTCCTGTAATCAAACATGGCAACGGAAAATCCTCCATGTATAATGCATACCTCTTAAAACCTTCGTTTGGTTCGGGGATTTTGAATTGCCATGTGGTAAACTCATGAATATGTCCATGATATCCTACTTATAGTTGATTTTAGATCCCATAAATCCATGTTTTATCCTATCCGTGGCTATATCACTATGATACATCCATTTATATCACTGTAGCTACAAGATTATCAGATGTTACAAGTATCATAAATATCTATATATATCATATATATATCATATATATCATATATATCATATATATCATATATATATATCATATATATCATATATATCATATATATCATATATATCATATATATCATATATATCATATATATCATATATATCATATATATCATATATATCATATTATATCATATTATATCATATATATCATATATATCATATTATATCATATATATATTAACCCAATATAAACCATTGCCATAGTTATTGGAGTGATTGATGGTTCTATCATGTTCTATCACTACTATAATCACATAAACCAATCAGATAAACCCCGGACGCTCCTGATGCTGCGACTGCGGACGATCGATCTTCGCTGGGCCTGGGTCGAACCCCCCCCCCACGGTATCTAATGTTTGAAAAATCATGGCAAGATATGGAAAATCCAATCTTAAAATGATGCAAATGAATGGAAATGATGGTCACTTTAGCTTTTTCTATCATTTTTGGGAAGTAGCTACAAATCAAAGTCGTGCATATGATAGATTCTGATAGACAAAATCACTCATGTCACATCATCCGCTCCAATTATCTAAACGAAGTATAGGAGAAGAGACAACAAATCGCAGAAACATTGGTCTTTCATCTCATTTGGGGGCGGGAGTCCAACCGTAATGCGGGAAACCATGGGAAACCCCATGAATCCAATGATAAACCTATCATGTGGGTTATGCTTTACACAACTTATTGGATAATCCTATGGTGATTTTGGCCATGACATGGCTGAATCTGGGGATCTCTGGGGGACGATCATCAACTGATCATCAACTCCACGTCATTGCGGCAATTCCATCACTCCATTGCGATGTGTGTGTGTGGATGACTTATTTTTCTGGTCACAGAAAAGGGGCATTTTTATCACATCCCTGAACTAAATGGAGGTTTCTAGCTGGGAAAATGGTCTATAAATGGAGGTTTCTAGCGGGGAAAATACGGAAAATCATCTACAAACGGATGTTTTTTGGAGGATTTTCCAGCCAGAAACCCTGTCATTGACACCGGAGGATATGATCAGGACAACCAACATCAACAAATCCGCCCAAAAACCGGTCCTTTTCACTGGGCAAGTATCTTAAAGTTGAACATTCCAAAGTACCAGCAAAATAAAAATCCATTGGAACACCAGTCTACGTTTCCTAATGGTAAATGTAAATGTTTGTTGTAAAACAAGCGCTGAAAAATGCTGTAAGCAAAACAACGCCGCCTCTCCAAGAGAGGCTCTCATCTAACCTGAGGCCATCTGACGCTCCACGTCTTGACAAATATCCCCGGTTTCAAGTTCTCAATTCATCCGAATACATACCGTAATTATATGCAATCATATGCAATCATATGCAATCATATGCATATATCCGGGATATCCGGGGATGGGAGGTATTACTAACAGTTGTGACATCTGACTGAACCACTTTTCACGTTCGTTGGTCACGATGATTTGGTCGGCCATCATGCCGTTTATGGCAAGGTCACTGCTCAGCTTGGTTGAACCCCCCAAGTTTCGCTGAAACCTGTTTTTTTAACCTGTCGAAACCTGTTGAAACCTGTTGAAACCACGTGAAATCTGAAGTTTGGCCCATCAAATCCCTTTTTCTCATTCTCCCATTCCCGCTGTGATTTAAGGGGAAAACCTTCACCGGTTTTTCCACAGCCTGTTTGGGTGTAAAAATCATGTTTTCCCAAGTTTCCTACAGAATTTCCCTTCAACTATTGATTCTGCCAAAATCACGGTTTCCCGTGAAGAGTTTCTCAACAAATCCAAGTTTTGCTGATCAAATGCCCACTCAATTCTTGGCTTTATTATCACCAGTCTTGGCAGGTAAATCATCATGTCTGATGATTAAATCACCATTTTTGTTGGTAGAAATGACCATTTCTGAGTCCCAATGTTTGTTGGTGAAATCTCAAACAAATGGTGCCGGAATCCCATGACCAAAGCACAGGGTCAGCTCCTCATGGGCTTCGATATCTCGCAGGGCCAGCACCTCGTAACGCCCGGCCTGCGCGAAGAAAATATGATATGGATTGATATGGGGGGTTCTTAAGTCATGGAGGATCCCCAAATTTTAACCATCCTTTAGTACCAGAGGGAAATTCATGAATATTCCCATGATATCCTAGCTTTTGTTGATTTTAGATTCCATTAATTCCACTTATTTCTATCCTACTCTCGGTGGTTATATCATGTTATATCACTATGAAATGGAGGTTTCCTATTTTTTTGGGTGCCCCAGTCGTCACCATGGTCATCCATGACCTGGGCGATTTGGAGCCTGGATTGGAAACCTGATGGGGAAAGTGGTGGAAAATAACCAGTGGGAAAAGAACCCGAAAAACCACCATTTTTAATAGGTAAATCAACTATAAATGGCAATTTTCAATAGCTATGTTATATTATCAGAGGTTAATCTGGTTGGTGGTTTTAACCATCTTGAAAAATATGAGTTCGTCAATGGGAAGGACGACATCCCATATATGATATGGAAAATAAAAAATGTGCCAAACCACCAACCAGACTAATATGATGGGAATAGGTTTCAATCATGTCCAAACATTTAGGAACAAATCCTAAACACACATGATGATACTTAATGATAACTATCATGTGGCTGGGAAACTCTGATTTTAGTTCCTTGGCCCCCCATCTAATCTGCATAATTACGCAAAGTTCCGCAGCTCTGTTTGTTTCCCATGTCCTCGTCCGCACTAGGCACCAGTTTTGCCGACGCCTCGCCGGGCCAACTGATACTGTCGCAATTATTGGGCAGCAGCAGCAACAACACCGAAAATCAGCAGCAAAGAAGCACTGTAACACTGTAAGCGTTTACCATTCAAGAATTCAAGACCTTGAACATGAAGAACAGCACCTAATCACAATCTTGAACACCAACATTGACTCAACTTAATGTTACCCGATCCAAAAGGTAAAAAAAACACCACCTAAATGCAACATTCAAAGCTTACTGGACTCAAAGTTACAAAATGATGCCCTACAAGTAGATGCTCACCTCGAAAACGAGTTCAGAAAATCGTCGCGTCTTGCATATGTTATCAAAAAATATAAATATATATATATATACCCTCTGGTTATTTAACGTAGCCATGGAAAATCACCATTCTTGATAGGTAAATCACGATGAATCATCCATAAATGGGCCATTGTCCATAGCTATGTTAAATAATCATAATCAGAGGGTACATATATATATATATATATATGTAATATATATAAAATTGTTTGAATGAAATGTCCCTCACCTTATTTGATTTCCAGGACTTTGGTGACTTTGGTGATGGGATCTGATGGGAAAAATTTAGGCACGATGACATGCCAGCTGTGCCCGCAGAATCCCATGGGCCCATAAGCTTCTCTTTGTAGACACGACTTGTTGTTTCCTGCAATAGTTATAATTGATGGTAAATGATGGTAATAATATGTATATAATAATTAGATATAATTAGTGGTTAATGATTACTCATGGTGGTAAACAATGTCATAAAATTACCATCCATGACTGGGAATGGTACCACCTATAAAAATGGTGATGACTGGGGGATGGTGCAAATGGCATTGTTTTACCCACACTATTGGAAGAAAGCCCCTGTGGAAGAAACCCCCATGAGGGTCGGTTTTCGGCTGCGGGCTTCGGAGGGCTTGGTGGTGTAAAACTGCACACAGCCGCTTCCTTGGCAGCCACAGAGGTCCTAGGAGTTATCACCAAGAAAACAACAACCCGCATAAATTGCAGTAGCTCACAGACCTCAGATAATTCAGAGTAAGGCTATTTATGGCTATTTGGGGGTCATTCCCCATATTACACTTCATTCCAGTGACGTCGCAGTGAGGTCGTTATAATGCCTGTGCTGAAGTCATCTTCTAAGCCTGAGTTGCTGGCATTTTTCCACTGTCAAATCTGCCAAGCTTTAATTTCCATAATATTACATATGATGCACATGTGAAGACATGTGTGTGTGTGTATTTGTGTGTATAGCATCCCCCCAAAGAAGAAAAGTCAAATCCCAATCTACAATAGATGCAATAGGCATAACATAACTTGAAGCTTTTCCAACAAAGATGGGGGGTTTGGTGCTGCCCATCCTCTTGAAGAATAGGCTCCGCTGGCCCAGGTCGACGAACTACTCGAAGGCCAAGGGTGGACCAGGGTACATTGCTTCCTGAACGGGGAGCCCAAGCGCGTGGTGCAGTGTGAAAGGCCAAAAAATGGAACTAGGGATTCCATGGGATTCCCAATGTTAGATCTCCTGCAATTTTTCGAAGGGGTTCCTAGAATGGGGGTACCCCAAGTCACCATGGGTTTTAAGACTAAAATGATCCACTGAATTTTGGATGATTCGTTTTGCAGCTGGCTCAGCCCTTGCAGCCTGGCCACCCATCCACGGGCAAGATGCGCACCACACCCTGTTCCACCTGTGCCAGGTGCTGTTGGACACCGGTGCTCAGCCAGTAACTGTAGGTTCGGGATGCCACTACGCTCACTGCCAGTGATTGGCATCCCTGAAAGTCAATTGACTCATTCTACCCGTCACAGTAGTCTGTCTCTCTCTCTCTCGCTCTCTTCATCACCATCTGTCAAGACTGCCAGAGGCGGCGGCGGGAAAGAAAGTAAGAGACAAGTTCTAAAGCGGGGGCACAGCAAATGGCGTGCTGGAAGGAAATTATACAAAATAAAAACATGAAAACTGAATTCTTGTACAGCCATGCACAAACCCGCCAAAAGTACATATCGGGGACAGACTCAATCCTGGCCCTGAAATGACATGTCTTGACTCTAGAAGTTATTCAGTCTACAGATGCACTGGGCATTGCCAATGCAACAAAGGAAAGCGCAATGAAGGAAACACTCTCAACAGAACTGGCTGCAGGGCCCTAGCATGTACATGGAGGCCCCGAAGACCGAGCTGCCGGAGCGGGGGCATACGTGACCCAAAAGCCAGAAGGCAAGCGGGCCCACATGAGCTGATCCGAAAAGAAACCAAACAGCCACAGGCATCTTGCAGAGTGGCTGAGGGCGCGAGTCAATCCGCGCGCTCCAGCTGCTGACAGCTGAAACAAAGGTGAAAGTGAAACCAAGGGGTGAGAATGGCTTGGCTCAGACGTGGTCAGAAGAGCAAGAAGAGCGGGTAGTGAACCCATCAGTCCAGGCGCCGTAAGACAGCTCTAGCGTTTTCGCGCTGCAGCGCGATGCCCAAAGATTGAAGGAGGCGCTGCGATTCCACAGAGCTGCCTTCACCAGTGCGGGCGGAAATCGCCTCACCCAAGGAGCGCCAGGTTTTCAAAGCAATGGGCCCCCAGCCACCACCGCACGCTTCAACAACGAGCGGGACGAACTGGAGCCCTTCACTCGTGCAGGCTTCCAAAGTGCTTAGATGCTGGCATTTCCGTGCTTCATAGTCCGTTGATGCTCTGCTGCCATCTGTCACGGATGCAGTCAGAACACTCTGTCTCATGCCCGAAGTGACGGCAATGTCGAACGCAGCTGGACCATGTAGGTGCCAGTTGGGGAGCCAGACATCGGCTGGCCGGCGACCACCGCCACAGGGTTGCTCCCCATCTTCTGGGCCACCTTGAAGTTCAGGGCGTGGAGGTAGGAGGTTGGGCTTTTCAACCTCGGGCTGAAGGCCTGCTGTTTTTGCCCGCCCTGCCAAAATGTTTCTGAGCTGATGGTGCCGCTTGACCCGATCGCCGCCACAGGGACAAACGCGCGCATGGTCACCAAATCTGTCACAGGTGCCATCGCAGAGGGGGCAAGGGGTGTCAGAATCAGACACCGGCAAGCGGAGCCGCAAGCGAACCATGGTCCGAAAGAGCGGGGTCACCACGTGAAGCCCCAAGGCGGCGCTTGGGAGAGCATGGAGCCACGCCCCCGCGCCTTCTTGCTGCAAGAGCTGAAGATGCGCCCGAAAGGCTTCCCGACCAGGAGCAGGGGCTGCGAGCCTGGCGACCACAACACGGTCCAGCGCGCGTGACAACCGGGAGGTGGTCGGCCGGCGGAAGGGCCATGTTCACCAGGTTGAGAGCAGCATTGAAGTCAGGGTCGTAGCCTGGATCCATATCTTTGCACAGTGGCGCAGTAGCCCACAAAGACGCAGCGTAGCCGGCGACACTGTGCCGGGCCACGCTGCGGAGCCCGAGCCCACCACACCGAGTGGAGAGTGTTGCTTGGAGCCACGCTTCCGCAGTGAGGGGCCCGCTGCAAGCCACTTCGAGGCATCCTCTAACAGCATTGTCAAACGCTTCCAGGGAGGGGCCGAGCCCATCAGGAGGGGTGACTCTGATGGAGTAAGCCATCCGACAATGGGAGGCACAGTGGCGGAGGAGCAGGAGGGCAGTTTGGGCATCCGGCAAGACAGCCAAAGCGTCTAACAGTGGCAAAGCTTTGGCAACTCGCTCCGATGTTGTGAACTGGTTGCAGAAACTACCGTCTCCAATGGGCGCCCCCAAAAGGCTGAAGGTCCCGGTTTGGTTGAGGGGAATGCCGGGTGGGAAGAAGCTCATGTCCACAGTGGCTGCGGCCCCTCCACACGCCACAAGCTCGCATTTGGCAGGGTTGACTTGCAATCCGACATGGCGTGCGGCCGCCGTCAAGCGGACCAAGCCTGCGCTGACTTGACGATATGAGCCAGCCAAGCACACATCATCCAGGTAAGCCACCACCAGCGAGGGTCGAAGTTCCGGAGGGCCTCCACGGGCAGCAGCTTGGAGGGCCGGCTGTAATGCCAAGGAGAACAACAAAGGGCCAAGCGGGTCACCTTGTTGCACCCCGGTTTCAGAACTCAAAGGCGAGCCTTGGAACAGCAGCCGCGAGTGGAGACCATAGCACCACTCTGCCCAAGGGGACAAGCCTGGCAGGCGGAGGCGAGTCTCGCGGAGGAGAGAAGCCCGGTCGACCGAGTTGAAGGCATTGCTGAAATCAATTTTGAGGAGAACCTGTTCAGCCTGCCCTGCATGCCTCTGCGCCCAGTGTCGGGCAGTGTGGACAACTGCTTCAGTGCCATTGCGGGTGGCCACCCCAACTTGTAAAGGGCATAGAAGATCCCGGGCAGAGTTGCGCACGTCGGAGCAAAGGCACGTGGCAGTCAGCCGCCGCAAGACTTCCCCAACCGCGATGGGTCGCACATCGTCAACCCCTTTCGGCAATGCGTGTAAGGAAGCTCCAGCAAGGTGGGGCGCAATCTCGGCCAGCGCCTCTCCGCGGACGAGCAGCTTCACAACATCGGCAAGCTGGACAGCCATCTCGTCTCCATGAGGGGAAGCGAGGGCCTCGCGAAGGTGGTCACCTCGAAGGCCAGTGGGGCCCGCGCCACTCCCACGGCTGAAGGAGCGGATGGCCTGGATGACGTCCTCCACCGCCAGCTCGGGCACAGCAGCTAAGGCAGGCAGCCCTAGAGCGACGAGAGCCGGGCGGGCAGGGGCGGCGCGGGGGTGTTTGGCTTGCAGCTTGGAAACAACATCAGTCGTGTTGTCCGAGAGTGGCGGAGACACCAGGGCAGCACAGGCACGTGAGAGCTCCCCTTCAGCGGCCAAGGCACAGCATCGGGCCTGCCTGGCAGCCTGCGCTGCCTCTTCATCATCGTCCCGAGGCCGGCGACGGCGAGGACCGGGCAAGTCTCCCCAAAGTTCCTCGCGCTCACCAGCCAGCCATCTGGCACAGCGCCGCTGGGTGAACTGCGCGGCCTGGAGGCGGTGCCGGCGTCCTCCACGCGGAGCAGGGTGGAGCACCGCCTTGGGGAGCATGAAGAAGTCCCGCCACGCTTGCAAGGTGTTGTTGCCTGCCACTTGCCCAAGGGCGCGAGAAAGGCATTGTGCCCAAGCGGCTCGCGCAGCTTTGGGGACATGCCGGAGGACTGGGGCAGGCTCAGCGAAGACGGCTTCAATGGACGGCCCAGGCAGTGCCAGGCCTGCGGCAGGGACTGGCACGACAGCTCGGCGAGCTGCTGGCCGACAGCGTGGGTGCGCACCATTGAAGCGGGATGCCACTAACCCCCCACAAACCGAGCACAGGTCAAGGTGATGGCGAGCCCGATAGGCCTGGGGGACTTCCCCTTCCAAGGTGCCAGCGGCGTGATCTTCGAGGTGCGGTCGCATGGCTGCGTGGGAGGTCCAGCCACGGCCAGACGAAGCAGCGGCGGGGCACCCTGGAACAGGGCAGAAAACCCGCTCAGTCCGGCGAGCTGCCGGCCGGGATCGCTCACGCGACCCTGGCCCGGGATGCTCACGCGACCCTGGCCCAGAGGCATCAACCACCATAGGTTGCCGCTCGCCGCCGACAGGGGTGCCAGGGGCTGGAGGCCCTGGATTTGATGCCTCCCCCACACGGATCCCGATGAAGCCAGTGCGGCGGCGTAGTCGCCGGCGGACCCTTCCACGGCCTCGGCGGGGCACCCAGCAAGCCCGGCGCCGGCGCCAGCGGATGGAAGGGAGCATTGGATCAAGGGGCAGCGCAGAGCAGGCCCATGCCTGCAAGAGGATGGAGGTGAGCTGGCGCCGCTGATAGTGACTGGCTCGGCCGAGTGGTTGATGCCGACGTTCCGGCAATGGTATGCCGCCAGGGGCAAAGGTCGACTGGCCGATGGTTGGCAAAGGATGAGGGCAAGAGAGCAGGGACAGAGCCACTAGCCGGGGCAGCGCCCAAAGGAGGAGCACGCCGCAGGAAGCCATGGCGGGCCGCTGCTGGGCGGTGCAAGCAAGCAGAGGGGGCACACAGAGGTGCTCACACTTGAGGCCCACGGCACCGCTTGCCTGCACCCCCGAGCAACAGCCTTACAAAAGATCGTCCTCATCTGAAATTGCTGAGAAACGGCTTCCTTGAGCCAAGGCCCTGAGGGCCAGTGATAATCCGCAATCTGGAGCTGGGCACCAAGGGCACAGAAGGGAATCCATGGGAATCCAACTCAAAATCATGTACGATTATGTACGATTAACATGGATGGTTTCAGCATCCCAAAAAAAACTCACAACTGATTGTTGCTCAAATCCCGAGTGTTAGTTTATCAAACCATCATGTTCCCTGCTTTCACCGGCTAGGTACCCACCATGTTTGATCTTAAATTGCCCATTGTTGGTACTAAATTTAATGTTTGCAGCTTGAAGTCCAATGGCTGCAACAGCCTCATTTTGGCTGGTTTTTTTGACCCAAAATCCAACAGTCTTCTGCCTCAAAGCTGACATTTTTCAAGATCTTTCCCGGCTCTCACCCTGGGCGCCTGTTCTCCAGCGCGAATTTTGCAGGCAGCGCGGCTTACGAATGTGTCGCGGCTCTGGCGACTGACGTAGACCTCGTTGATCATGTTGATGGTAAGGGGTTTTGGAATGGGCGATCCAGCCTAAAATGAGGATATTGATATTGATATCACATATATACATGTACACATATTCAATCATGTGCATGTGCATAAACATATTGATATGTGCATATATATATATATATATATATATGTATATATATACACATATATTCACATTGTACACATAGATCAGCATAATATTGAGATAAACTGAATTATCACATATTGGAACACATATGGAAATCCCACCATTGTAGAATTATAATAATTGTTTCGCAAGGGAACCCATGGTATTTGGTAAGGGGGAAGTGAGGCATTTCAACGGAAAAATAAAACATGGTCGGGAAAAAACGCCTTTTGGTCGGCAAAAAACGCCGTTTGGTCGGGTAAAAAAAACGTTTCAAAAGCATAAATGTGTACACATTTCTGACAAACATACAATTGTTGGGAAATTGTTCGCAGCCAAAAATAAATGCATTTTGGATGGAAAAACAATTTTCCCTGAAAAAACAAAAAATGCATCTTTTCGAAGATGCAGGCATATATCAATATAATATATATTTATATATCAATGTAATATGTATATATATAAATATATCAATGTAATTTATATATAAATATATAAATCAATATATACTTATATAAATATATATCAATGTAATATATATTTAAATCAATATCTACAAATATACAGTATATATATATATATATATCATGTTTTCATATATTGATGATATGTATATTTATATATATATATATATCATGTTTTCATATATTATACTAGGCGCAGATGACACGGGACTTTGCGGCCAATTTAGCCGATGTTTTTTGGCACATGACATGGGATTTATGTATCGATTTTGCTATGGGTTTTTTTTACACATGACATGGGAGTTATGCGCCGACCTAACGGGCAGGTATTTTTCCATTTTATTAACAGATGACATGGGAATAAGTGATCAAATTTACACATGACATGGGACTTCCAGGAAGACACAAACGTCCAAGATGGGAAATGGCAGGTAAATTCCTTTAAATTCCTCTAAAATCTTGTAAATTCTTTTAAATTCCTTAAAACTCCTTAAAAGTCCTTTAAATTCCTTTAAATTCCTTAAAATTCTTGAAAATTGCTTTACATTCATTCAAATTCCTTGAAAATCCTTTGAATTCCTTAAAAGACGAATTTACCACATGACATGGGACTTCCAACCCCTTTAAATTCCTTTAAATTCCTTAAAAGACGAATTTACCACATGACATGGGACTTCCAATTCCTTTATTATTTTTTTTTAATTCCTTTAAATTCCTTTAAATTCTGTTATATTCCTTTAAATTCGTTTAAATTTTGTTAAATTCCTTGAAATTTCCTAAAATTCCTTGACATTCCTTCAATTTCCTTTAAATTCCTTAAAAGACGAATTTACCACATGACATGGGACTTCCAGTTCCTTAAAATTCCTTTAAATTCTGTTTACACTCATGAAATCTAACGTGGATATAAATGCTATTCCCACTGTCAGCTAACATGGACCTCCGTACCGTCCTGGTAATATCTGCGTTCCCCAGGAACTACGCGTAACTTTTTTTTTAACATGGGAAGCCAAATTGCTAACATGGACTCTGACCAGAGGCAGTTGGATACAGAAGTTGCAGCTTTGTTTGTCAATCTTTTTGATTTTTCAACCGTTTTTCAATTAACCTGGACCAGATATGGTTTTTCAAGCCTCGTTCCTACGAGTCTATGTTAGCCACATTTTCTGGAGATATCAAAATGCGGATTTTTGGGAGTAGATTTTTGTGTCAAGATTTCACCTAACAAGGACCTGAACCAGCTTTGATAGCATGATCTCCTCACATCATGACTGGCACAACTGTTTTTGGATGTCTTTGTGACTCTTTGTGGGGTGAACCCTTACTGGACCCAAAAAAGCTTCAAAATCAAGAATTTTACATAATAGATTGAATAAGGAAAAAACTCCTGGTCGATGTTGCCAATCTGGCTACTTGCTGAACTAACGATTATGATATACTATTGGAGGTTTTGGGAACCCTGGGCAGGATCTATGTTAGTCGTCCTGTTGCCAAAACTTTGGTTTTGGATTGGAAATCATGACTGGCACAGCTGTTTTTGGTATCTTTGTGACTCTTTGTGGGGTGAGCCCTTACTGGACCCAAAAAAACTTCAAATTCAAAATCAAGAATTTTATATAATAGATTGAATAAGGAAAAAACTCCTGGTCGATGATGCCAATCTGGCTACTTGCTGAACTAATGATTATGATATACTATTGGAGGTTTTGGGAACCCTGGGCAGGATCTATATTAGTCGTCCTGTTGCCAAAACTTTGGTTTTGGATTGGAAATCATGACTGGCACAACTGTTTAGTAGTAGTAGTAGTAGTAGTAGTAGTAGTATAGTAGTAGTAGTAGTAGTAGTAGTAGTAGTAATAGTAGTAGTAGTAGTAGCAGTTGTGCCAGTCATGATTTCCAATCCAAAACCAAAGTTTTGGCAACAGGACGACTAACATAGATCCTGCCCAGGGTTCCCAAAACCTCTAATAGTATATCATAATCGTTAGTTCAGCAAGTAGCCAGATTGGCAACATCGACCAGGAGTTTTTTCCTTATTCAATCTATTACAGTAAAGAAAATTGTTGATTTTGAAGCTTTTTTGGGTCCAGTAAGGGTTCACCCCACAAAGAGTCACAAAAACATCCAAAAACAGTTGTGCCAATCATGATTTCTAATCCAAATCCAAAGTTTTGGCAACAGGACGACTAACATAGATCCTGCCCAGGGTTCCCAAAACCTCCAATAGTATATTATAATTATTAGTTCAGTAAGTAGCCAGATTGGCAATATCGACCAGGAGTTTTTTCCTTATTCAATCTATCATATAAAATTCTTGATTTTGAAGCTTTTTTGGGTCCAGTAAGGGTTCACCCCACAAAGAGTCACAAAGACATCCAAAAACAGTTGTACCAGTCATGATTTCCAATCCAAAACCAAAGTTTTAGCAACAGGACGACTAACATAAATCCTGCCCAGGATTCCCAAAACCTCCAATAGTATATCATAATTATTAGTTCAGCAAGTAGCCAGATTGGAAACATCGACCAGGAGTTTTTTCCTTATTCAATCTATTATGTAAAATTGTTGATTTTGAAGCTTTTTTGGGTCCAGTAAAGATTCGCCCCACAAAGAGTCACAAAGACATCCAAAAACAGTTGTGTCAGTCATGATTTCCAATCCAAAACCAAAGTTTTGGCAACAGGACGACTAACATAGATCCCGCCCAGGGTTCCCAAAACCTCCAATAGTATATCATAATCATTAGTTCAGCAAGTAGCCAGATTGGCAACATCGACCAGGAGTTTTTTCTTTATTCAATCTATTATATAAAATTGTTGATTTTGAAGCTTTTTTGGGTCCAGTAAGGGTTCACCCCACAAAGAGTTACAAAGACATCCAAAAACAGTTGTGCCAGTCATGATTTCTAATTCAAAACCAAAGTTTTGGCAACAGGACGACTAACATAGATCCTGCCCAGGGTTCCCAAAACCTCCAATAGTATATCATAATCGTTAGTTCAGCAAGTAGCCAGATTGGCAACATCGACCAGGAGTTTTTTCCTTATTCAATCTATTATGTAAAATTCTTGATTTTGAAGCTTTTTTGGGTCCAGTAAGGGTTCACCCCACAAAGAGTCACAAAGACATCCAAAAACAGTTGTGCCAGTCATGATTTCCAATCCAAAACCAAAGTTTTGGCAACAGGACGACTAACATAGATTCTGCCCAGGGTTCCGAAAACTTCCATTTTTCCCGTCCCTCCAATGCGCGCGCGCGCCTTGGCGGAAAATGACAGCGGATGAAATCTCAAAGGTTGCTACTGTCATTTTCCGCCAACGCGCGCGCGCATTGGAGGGACTGGAAAATTGGAAGTTTTGGGAACCCTGGGCAGGATCTATGTTAGCCGTCCTGTTGCCAAAACTTTGGTTTTGGATTGGAAATCATGACTGGCACAACTGCTACTACTACTACTACTACTGCTACTGCTACTGCTACTGCTACTGCTACTGCTACTGCTACTGCTACTGCTACTGCTACTGCTACTACTACTACTACTAAACAGTTGTGCCAGTCATGATTTCCAATCCAAAACCAAAGTTTTGGCAACAGGACGACTAACATAGATCCTGCCCAGGGTTCCCAAAACCTCCAATAGTATATCATAATCATTAGTTCAGCAAGTAGCCAGATTGGCAACATCGACCAGGAGTTTTTTCCTTATTCAATTTATTATGTAAAATTGCTGATTTTGAAGCTTTTTTGGGTCCAGTAAAGGTTCACCCCAAAAAGAGTCACAAAGACATCCAAAAACAGTTGTGCCAGTCATGATTTCCAATCCAAAACCAAAGTTTTGGCAACAGGACGACTAACATAGATCCTGCCCAGGGTTCCCAAAACCTCCAATAGTATATCATAATCATTAGTTCAGCAAGTAGCCAGATTGGAAACATCGACCAGGAGTTTTTTCTTTATTCAATCTATTATGTAAAATTCTTGATTTTGAAGCTTTTTGGGTCCAGTAAGGGTTCACCCCACAAAGAGTCACAAAGACATCCAAAAACAGTTGTGCCAGTCATGATTTCTAATCCAAAACCAAAGTTTTGGCAACAGGACGACTAACATAGATCCTGCCCAGGGTTCCCAAAACCTCCAATAGTATATCATAATCGTTAGTTCAGCAAGTAGCCAGATTGGCAACATCGACCAGGAGTTTTTTCCTTATTCAATCTATCATATAAAATTCTTGATTTTGAAGCTTTTTTGGGTCCAGTAAGGGTTCACCCCACAAAGAGTCACAAAGACATCCAAAAACAGTTGTGCCAGTCATGATTTCCAATCCAAAACCAAAGTTTTGGCAACAGGACGACTAACATAGATCCTGCCCAGGGTTCCCAAAACCTCCAATAGTATATCATAATCATTAGTTCAGCAAGTAGCCAGATTGGCAACATCGACCAGGAGTTTTTTCCTTATTCAATCTATCATATAAAATTCTTGATTTTGAAGCTTTTTTGGGTCCAGTAAGGGTTCACCCCACAAAGAGTCACAAAGACATCCAAAAACAGTTGTGCCAGTCATGATTTCCAATCCAAAACCAAAGTTTTGGCAACAGGACGACTAACATAGATCCCGCCCAGGGTTCCCAAAACCTCCAATAGTATATCATAATCATTAGTTCAGCAAGTAGCCAGATTGGCAACATCGACCAGGAGTTTTTTCCTTATTCAATCTATTATGTAAAATTCTTGATTTTGAAGCTTTTTTGGGTCCAGTAAAGGGTTCACCCCACAAAGAGTCACAAAGACATCCAAAAACAGTTGTGCCAGTCATGATTTCCAATCCAAAACCAAAGTTTTGGCAACAGGACGACTAACATAGATCCTGCCCAGGGTTCCCAAAACCTCCAATAGTATATCATAATCATTAGTTCAGCAAGTAGCCAGATTGGCAACATCGACCAGGAGTTTTTTCTTATTCAATCTATTATGTAAAATTCTTGATTTTGAAGCTTTTTTGGGTCCAGTAAGGGTTCACCCCACAAAGAGTCACAAAGACATCCAAAAACAGTTGTGCCAGTCATGATTTCCAATCCAAAACCAAAGTTTTGGCAACAGGACGACTAACATAGATCCTGCCCAGGGTTCCCAAAACCTCCAATAGTATATCATAATCGTTAGTTCAGCAAGTAGCCAGATTGGCAACATCGACCAGGAGTTTTTCCTTATTCAATCTATTATGTAAAATTCTTGATTTTGAAGCTTTTTTGGGTCCAGTAAGGGTTCACCCCACAAAGAGTCACAAAGACATCCAAAAACAGTTGTGCCAGTCATGATTTCCAATCCAAAACCAAAGTTTTGGCAACAGGACGACTAACATAGATCCTGCCCAGGGTTCCGAAAACTTCCATTTTTCCCGTCCCTCCAATGCGCGCGCGCGCCTTGGCGGAAAATGACAGCGGATGAAATCTCAAAGGTTGCTACTGTCATTTTCCGCCAACGCGCGTGCGCATTGGAGGGACTGGAAAATTGGAAGTTTTGGGAACCCTGGGCAGGATCTATGTTAGCCGTCCTGTTGCCAAAACTTTGGTTTTGGATTGGAAATCATGACTGGCACAACTGTTTTTGGATGTCTTTGTGACTCTTTGTGGGGTGAACCCTTACTGGACCCAAAAAAGCTTCAAAATCAAGAATTTTACATAATAGATTGAATAAAGAAAAAACTCCTGGTCGATGTTTCCAATCTGGCTACTTGCTGAACTAATGATTATGATATACTATTGGAGGTTTTGGGAACCCTGGGCAGGATCTATGTTAGTCGTCCTGTTGCCAAAACTTTGGTTTTGGATTGGAAATCATGACTGGCACAACTGTTTTTGGATGTCTTTGTGACTCTTTTTGGGGTGAACCTTTACTGGACCCAAAAAAGCTTCAAAATCAGCAATTTTACATATAGATTGAATAAGGAAAA
This sequence comes from Cladocopium goreaui, assembly GCA_947184155.2. Classification (NCBI taxonomy): domain Eukaryota; class Dinophyceae; order Suessiales; family Symbiodiniaceae; genus Cladocopium; species Cladocopium goreaui. The sequence continues at coordinate 66,754 of CAMXCT020001001.1, read as the reverse complement.
AACTCCTGGTCGATGTTGCCAATCTGGCTACTTGCTGAACTAACGGTTATGATATACTATTGGAGGTTTTGGGAACCCTGGGCAGGATCTATGTTAGCCGTCCTGTTGCCAAAACTTCGGTTTTGGATTGGAAATCATGACTGGCACAACTGTTTTTGGATGTCTTTGTGACTCTTTTTGGGGTGAACCCTTACTGGACCCAAAAAAGCTTCAAAATCAAGAATTTTATATGATAGATTGAATAAGGAAAAACTCCTGGTCGATGTTGCCAATCTGGCTACTTGCTGAACTAACGATTATGATATACTATTGGAGGTTTTGGGAACCCTGGGCAGGATCTATGTTAGTCGTCCTGTTGCCAAAACTTTGGTTTTGGATTAGAAATCATGACTGGCACAACTGTTTTTGGATGTCTTTGTGACTCTTTGTGGGGTGAACCCTTACTGGACCCAAAAAAGCTTCAAAATCAAGAATTTTATATGATAGATTGAATAAGGAAAAAACTCCTGGTCGATGTTGCCAATCTGGCTACTTGCTGAACTAACGATTATGATATACTATTGGAGGTTTTGGGAACCCTGGGCAGGATCTATGTTAGTCGTCCTGTTGCCAAAACTTTGGTTTTGGATTAGAAATCATGACTGGCACAACTGTTTTTGGATGTCTTTGTGACTCTTTGTGGGGTGAACCCTTACTGGACCCAAAAAAGCTTCAAAATCAAGAATTTTATATGATAGATTGAATAAGGAAAAAACTCCTGGTCGATGTTGCCAATCTGGCTACTTGCTGAACTAACGGTTATGATATACTATTGGAGGTTTTGGGAACCCTGGGCAGGATCTATGTTAGTCGTCCTGTTGCCAAAACATTGGTTTTGGATTGAAAATCATGACTGGCACAACTGTTTTTGGATGTCTTTGTGACTCTTTGTGGGGTGAACCCTTACTGGACCCAAAAAAAACTTCAAAATCAACAATTTTATATAATAGATTGAATAAGGAAAAAACTCCTGGTCGATGTTACCAATCTGGCTACTTGCTGAACTAATGATTATGATATACTATTGGAGGTTTTGGGAACCCTGGACAGGATCTATGTTAGTCGTCCTGTTGCCAAACTTTTGATAACAGGATGACCCACGCGCTGAACCCTCCATTTCAGCTAACGTGGACCTTCCTGCATGAGCCTCTCATGGCGACAAAAATCATCAAAAATCATCAAAAATCACAGCTTCAAAATAACAACTAACATGGACCAATTCCGGCTTTGTAAAAAACAACATAAATTCAACTAACATGGACTGCCGTTTTTTTTTCGTAATAAGTTAGATTTCGGGAGAGTAATTCCTTTAAATTCCATTAAATTCCTTGAAAGATACATGACATGGGCCTTCCAATCCCTCAAAATTCTTTAAAATTCGTTTAAATTCTTTTAATTTCCTTTAAATTCCTTTAAATTCATTTACATTCCTTTAAATTCTTTTTTTTTTAATTCTTTTAAATTCTTTAAAATTCCCTGAAATTATTTTAAATTCCTTTAAATCCCTTCAAATTCCTTAAAAGACGAATTTATCACATGACATGGGACTTCCAATTCCTCAATTCCTTAAAATTCCCTTAAATTCCTTTAAATTCCTTTAAATTCCTTAAAAGACGAATTTACCACATGACATGGTACTTCCAATCCCTTTAGCTTCTTTCAAATTCCTTAAAGTTCCTTTAAATTCATTAAAGTCACTTTAAATTCCTTAAAAGACGAATTTACAACATTACATGGGACTTCCAATTCCTTAAGTCCTTAAAATTACCTTAAATTCCTTTAAATTCCTTAAAAGACGAATTTACCACATGACATGGGACTTCCAATTCCTTAATTCCTTAAATTTCCTTAAATTTCATTTAAATTCCTTAAAAGACGAATTTACCACATGACACGGGACTTCCAATTCCTTGAAATTCCTTTAAATTCCCCTAAAATCCTTTAAATTCATTAAAAGACGAATTTACCACATGGCATGGGACTTCCAATTCCTGATTTTTTTTTAATTCCTTTAAATCCCTTTAAATTCGTTAAAAAACGAATTTACCACATGGCATGGGACTTCCAATTCCTTTAATTTTTTAAAATTCCCTTAAATTCCTTAAAAGACGAATTTACCACATGACATGGGACTTCCAATTCCTTTAAATTCCTTTAAACTCCTTTAAATTCTTTAAAATTGCTTTAAATTCTTTGAGATTCCTTAAATTCATTTAAATTCCCTTAAATTCCTTTAAATTCCTTGAAAGATGAATTTACCACATGACATGGGACTTCCAATTCCTTTAAATTCCTTTAAATACCCATAAACTCCTTTAAATTCCTTAAAGGACAAATTTACCACATGACATGGTACTTCCTATTCCTTTAAATTCCTTTAAATTCTTGAAAATTGCTTTAAATTCTTTGAGATTCCTTAAATTTATTTAAATTCCTTAAAAGATGTATTTACCACATTACATGGGACTTCCAATTCTTGAAATTCTGAAAAATATCTTTAAATTCCTTTAAATTCTTTTACATTCCTTTAAATTCTTTTAAATTCTTTAAAAGTCCTTAAAATCCCTTTAAATTCCTTAAAATCCCTTTTAATTCCTTAAAAAACAAATTTACCACATGACATGGGACTTCCAATTCCTTAAAATTCCTTAAAATTCCAGCTGCTCAGCTCCGACCCGTCCGGACGGTTTTCCAAATAGTTGCTGAATAGCTTCGAAATAGCTGCTAAATAGCTTCTAAGTAGCTGCTAAATAGCTGCTAAGTAGCTGCTAAATAGCTGCTCAATAGCTGCTAAATAGCTGCTAAATAGTTGTTGAATAACTACTAAATAGTTGCTAAATAGCTGCTAAATTGCTGCTAAGTAGCTGCTAAATAGCTGCTCAATAGATGCTAAATAGCTGCTAAATAGTTTCAAAATAGTTTCCAAATAGTTGCTGAATAATTGATAAATGGCTTCCAAATAGTTGCTGAATAATTGATAAATGGCTTCTAAATAGCTTCGAAATAGCTGCTAAATAGCTGCTAAATAGCTTCGAAATAGCTGCTAAATAGCTGCTAAGTAGCTGCTAAATAGCTGCTAAGTAGCTGCTAAATAGCTGCTCAATAGCTGCTAAATAGCTGCTAAATAGTTGTTGAATAACTACTAAATAGGTGCTTAGTAGCTGCTAAATAGCTGCTAAGTAGCTGCTAAATAGCTGCTCAATAGCTGCAAAATAGCTGCTAAATAGTTGCTGAATACCTGCTAAATAGCTGCTAAATAGTTGCAAAATAGCTTCCAAATAGTTGCTGAATAATTGATCAATGGCTTCTAAATAGCTTCGAAATAGCTGCTAAATAGCTTCTAAATAGCTGGCAAATAGCTGCTGAATAAATGCTAAAGAGCTGCTAAATAGCTAAATAGCTTCTGAATAGCTGCTAAATAGTTGCTAAATAGAACAAGGAGGTGAATGGATTCATGTGACTTTGGAATATTATTCTAACTGCTGACGTATAATTTTGGATTATTCCAACTGCTAGTCGGTAGTCATACCCTCATATACTATCTTTGTTCATGTGGGATGTGAAATGTACAGTGTGTGAGTTAGTTGACATGACATGTTTTGCATCTTTTTGGATGCAGAGGTCCCATGTCATGTGACTTTTTTTTCCGAGGCACTTTACAGATGACACGGGACTTATGCATTTTTCTGCTTTTTTCACTTTGCAGATGACATGGGAGTTTGCGTTTTTTGGGTATGTCCGACAACTCCCATGTCATCTGCAGGTACTATAATGATATGTATATATTATTATTATTGTTATTATTGTTATTATTGTTATTGTTATTTGATACATTAATATAATTATAAATTAATGTTGGTGTAAATGTTTTTAATATATATGTTTAAATAATTTTGTGTAACTATATATATATGGGGCCAGCAATCCAGATTGGATTACCAAAACAGGATTTTACAATTATTGTGTGGTCAACCCAACAGTCAACCCTAAGTGTTTGAACATGATTAACCCCCAAATACCACTAATTGCTACTCACGAACATCAACAATCAAACTTCGCCAGTTGCAGTAAACTTTTTGTTATATATACTCACCATCCGATGTTTGCAATCAGTCCGATGTTTTGTTACATATACCCACCAATCGTCAGAGAAACTGACCATCAAACTCAGACAGCGGCGCACCTTGCTACAATCCACAAGGTAGCCACGGCTAAACCTGACCGTGACACACTGTGGGAAGTCCCTAAATATCAAGAAAGCAAACGCGTCCGATTTTGAGATTTGGGGGACAGAGTAGAAAATAAGCCTCGCCATGAGTTTCCATGCTGGGTTTTACACGTTAGATTGTTAGATGGACATAGGCTTCCACTCCCTGGTACTAAAGGAGTATTCATGACCAATGTCAATCCCGCAATTAATCTGCAGGGCTGTTTAGTTGGGGGCTTCCCATTTCACCGTTTCCGCAAGAGATTTTCACTATTTGGAGAGAACCCCCTGATGAGTCAACCGAAATAGTTCTGTAATCATGTCAACCCCCTCTTTTGATTGATGGGAAAATGTTCCTCCCAAGTGGAGGTTGATTAACCAACTACTCTCCGGCAATTTATCATAGCTATGGACAACGACCCATTTGGTTTGATGAGTTTTACCTTAGAGATTTTAGGCTACCAGGGGAAATCTGAAAATATCAGGGTGGATCAATCCGTTGGGACCCTCAAAAATCACCCCACGAGTTTCGTAAGAGGTTCGTTGTCTGGGGTTATAATCCAATGACAAACGGGATAGCCCAGGAATGAAGGACTTATGATCACCAGGATTGTTGACCACTTAATTACTAAGTCCATGGGGATTTAACCACCCTACAAGGTGACCTTATATTCGCGGTTGGTGGTGGTTAATGAATCGTAATGAAGGCAAACACTGCCACTTTTTTTGTGTGGAATCCCTGTGATAAGTGGGATCTAGATTCCTTCAGGTAATCACCATTGAACGTGTCAACATCCCGGTCGCGGTACAAGGTCCGCTCGCCTTCCCCACGGTGCCCGGCCCAGCGCACGCAGTCTGGGACCGCCCAAGCGGCCCAAGCGCTTCATTTTTTAGACACGGGACTGCGGCAACGGATTTTTGTCCACGTGTTTTCCACTGAAAATGGGAGAAATTTGGCGTAAAACCAAGACAAAATTAGGATATGAGATGATATGAGATGATACACGCGAGGTTTGTGATGGGATGAGCTGGATCTAGCTGGGCGCAGCAATGGCGCAACTCGAAGTTGTCTATGCTTTACTGGGGGTTTCGAACCCAGCTACCAGTCAAATTTTCTGACTGCAAGGATCATCCAAGAGCTAGTCTACTACAGTGATCGGCCCTGCAGTTACATACTACGCCACAATCAACCCCTAGCCATTCACAGTGCTGGGTGTTTTTTAATCAAATGATTCAAATGGGATTCCTTCCCCGATCCGATTAAAGATACCTCTCCCCAAAAAAAACATGTGACCCCAACATCAACAGATTCCGTAACCTCTGGTAATTTGACATGGCAATGGAAAATCTCAACTCTTAGAGAAAATATGGGAAATCGTTCGTTGCCAGATGTTGCCAGATTAAATTACAAGAAAGGGACCCCACCATGCTGCGTGCCCGCCCCGGTTCAACAACCTTGACCCAAGAGACCTATCAAGCTTATCAGCACAATATCAATATATGTTCCCACCGCCAAAATCATCCAACAAATCACTTCTAGTGAATCAACATATGGAAAACCATCAATACGTAGATCATTTTCGCCGGAAAGTTCATGGATTTACCGGCGCGTATAACCCCTACACCTACCATTTTTCCAGTCGCTGTACCACTTTCTGCTTGCCGACAAAACATCCACGGAGGCGCGCGGCATTTCTGATGTGCACAATCGCCTGTCTCTCCGATTGCTAGGTTCAGGAACTTCATTTTCAGTTGGTTAACTTACTCACGGCCAGTCAAAATATGGACAAGACAACAACCATGACTAACCTACTTAAACCTTGCAATGAAAATATGGCTAACGACAATCACCATCGCCAACCAACCAAAATTTTGCGGGCGGTCTTCACATCGACAGCTGCGCAAAGCGCTTCTGACAGCGGTCTTCAAATTTCTTGAGGCGTTCCTGGCGATGGAAACAGTGGGGAGGGCAAATGTGGCAGAACATGGAACAAACTACAGTATGGCTTCTATCCCCAGTCTGCAAGGCAAAACCAGAATCCTAGCTGCAAGGGGGAAATGCAGAAAACCTGGAGGTGGATATGTATGGATATGTTTTTATCACACAAATCTGACACTGGTAAAGTTTTCGGCTAGCGAAATGCAATCCTGGATCTGCCATTTAAATTTCACGTCAGCAGCGCGCTATAGAGGAGCGACTACTATTTCACACGCTTCTACAAAAGACCGAAAATATAATGTTGCGCGCCAACATGCGCCCTTTTCGAGGGGCACATGCAGGGAAGCAGGGTGACAGTTTCCTTTTTTTAACCGTGCAGACTGCAGAAATCTGTGCACAAAACCTTAGCCCTTGAAATTGTGAAAAAATGAACAAAAGTAGAGAGGTACTCGGCTGAGGAAAAATGAATTAAGAATGTGTGAAACATCCTCGAAATTCTCAACGCCTTTCACATAGCCAGCACCCACCTTCGCGTAGTCATTCTGTATGAAGTTGAGGGTAACGGAAAGAAAATATATATTTAGTGCAGCAGAACCAGGAACCATTGTCTCAGCAAAAAAAGATCAAAAAAGTGAAGGTGAACGAATTATATTTTAGCTAGTGAACTGTTTAAGAACAAACAAGCCAATCAACTTAGAACATTCACCCTGACCTGAGTCAGGATGTGCATTCGGTGCCGAAATTCGGTGACGAAATTCGATGATGAAAATTCAGTGCCAAAAAAATGTGACAAAAATTCAGTGAGATCTTCGATTGCTGGGCGCGTATGATGCTAGTTTCGGTTCATTGATCATTAGGCAAAGATGCTCTGCCTATTGAGCGCATTTGTGATTACAAAGCTTTGGTGCTCTCGGTTGTTGTAGTTGTAGTCATATTCTTCATTGCGTCCTAGCATCCCAAAAGCATCTTGGAAGGATTGTAGCAGCCAGGAAGTTCGAGGTTTTCCGGGTCGTCGATGTTCTATGCGGGGTGTGGAGGAATTGTATTCAAACAGCGCTTGTCGCAGCGGATCGTCTGGATTTGTTCTCAAAATGTGGCCAAAAAGTTTCAACTTGCTCTTTAACCATGTACTGGAGAAGAGTTCAACTTCAGAGTCAAAATTGCTTTTGAAAGTTTCAAAGACTGTCTCGTTCGTGTATGAACGGTCAATGCATGTGGGCGAAACCTTGAGAATTCGTCGAAAATCCTTCATTTGAAAAGCATTACAGCCATTTTATCCTTATCTGAGGTTGTGAGTTCTATACATTCGGGTCCATACAATACTTTGCTTTTCAAGATTGAATCAAAAACACGGATTTTCCACTTGATGGTGGTACGAGCTTTGTTCCAAAACACTTTCAACCTATCACATATCATATCGCCATTGCCGCTGCCAATCTGTTAAGCACTTCCCGTTGGTTATTTGCACTATCTGAAAGCAGCGTTCCCAAATATATTGCTTCATGTTTTCGGGGGACGGGCGCTAACCGTTGGGTTCCGCACGTCGTTCTCAGTGGGCGTCGGCACCTGGGGACGTGCTTTCCGGCGAGGGGCCCGAGATACACTCTCGCAACATAGGTTATCCGATGAAACTCACTGGCGTTGATGTCCGCCAGCCGAAACAGAAAGGTCACTCCATGCACTGGTTCTTACCCGTCTGCCGCTGTCCTCTGAGGTTCTGGCTACCTCTGGAGCTGCCGTCTCCAAGAGGTTCGTCGTAGTCATCTAGACTAAGACACTTGGCCTCCCGCAGGTCAGCCTGCAGCTGCGCAGGGCTAGTTGGGTTCTCTTTCTGAAGGACACCTGTGCGATTTACGACATCTAGTCGGGGATCACTTACGTCCCGTTTCCACTAAAACGAGGCAGGACCAAACTTGCCGCGTGTGATTTGTTTTTGTCTCTTCCGGCCTCCTCTTTTTGGCGTTGTGCCTGCAGTGCCGCGGTGTCCAGACCGCATTCATTCTTCCTTTCTCCATATGACGCATGATCCGTGATGAATTCGGATGTATATTGTCTGCTTCGGCATGAACCCAAGACATAATGTATAAAGGCGCTTCGATTTGTAATTAATGCAAGCCTCTTCTTGACGCTCCTGTCGTTCGAACTCCGCCTGGCATTGTTGGCTGCGTATAAGCAGATAGCTTGGCGGCTGTTTGTGTGCAGAGATCTGTTCTTTTCTGTCTCTTTAATTTTCTCTTTCTCTCCGGTGCTCTGCTAAGCCCGATGCGTTCACGTCGGCTTGGAGCTCCTCGTCCTCGGGAATTGTGACGATTTGTGACGTGTTGCTATCCATCGCATGATGCTTCCGTGTCTGCCATCTGTCCATGTGTTTTGGGTTCTTTTTCCGTCGGTCTGTCATTGAGGTCTGTTTGACTGAGTGGCCCCGGGGCGCTGGTCACTGATGCAGCCTGGCAACGGACGTGCGGTTGAGAACGGGGCCCGAAAAATTGGGCACCACTGCCTCGGGTGCTTTCCTTGAGGCCGCGACCTTTGTGCGCACTGCACTCCAGCTCACTAGGCGCGGTGGCACCACCCGAGCCTGGCATGTGTGGCCGGGAGCACCGTGGGTGCGGTTCTGCTTCCGGTGGGCCCTCTTTTTCGATTTGGTTTCATGAACAACGAACTCGACACGAGGCGTCCGTCTGCAAGCCATGCTGGGACGGCCCCATCCAGATATTTGACGCTAGCTTGTTTCTGGTGGTGCATAAGGTTCAGTTATAGTTATAGTTCAAATTCAGATTGTAGTATGAGGATTCCCGCTGTATTGCGTGCAAATATTTATTGATTGATTGGGTATGTGTCCCAAAATCAAAGTATCATCTGCATAGAGGACTTCTGCATGTCGTATCCTTTAATGGGTTCCAATTGCTTCGGTGTGTTGAGTTTGGATTTGAAATCTGAAAAAAGGGCCCCCATAAGAAGTATAAATAGGAATGGTGATAGGGGGCATCCTTGGCAGATGCCTGACTCTTGTCTTCTGTACCTGGAGGAGATTCCTTCAGTTGTAATTTTAAATTTTGGGTGATCGTACCTGTGAGATACTAGTCGCAACATGTTTGGGGTGTCTTAAGGCGCCTCAAAACTCGTAAGAGTTTAGATTGATTAAATGATTAAGTTTATCAAAAGCTCTCTCCCAATCTTAAAGTACCAACGTCATATTCGACTGTTGTCGTTCGGCTATGTCCAAGAGCCGTCTTGCCACAAAAATGGCTTGCTATGTTGATTTCTTGGGTCTAAAACCAAATTGAATATTTTGAATCCAGGAGTCATATGCGCACTGGAAACGATTGCGGACTAATCTAGCAAGGATCTTATAGAAAACCTGACGTAGGGCTATGGGCCTGCAATTTTTCATTTGAGTGGCATCCCCTTTCTTATACAGAGCAGCAATGTTGGCCAATGTGAAACATTCAGGGTAAATGCCGTTGATATGAATATTAATATCATTGAAAAGATCCAACAAATACAGTCTGTTTATTCCAGAAAGCCATTTGACTAGTTCTGACCTACAAACGTCTGGACCAGGCGCCTTATTGTTCTTCAGCACCGTCAAGACTGCATCAAGTTCGTGAAGGGCGAACGGAGAATCATCCATGCTGCTGTTACCACGACAATTTCCCTACATGCAATATCATGAAGAGCTGCAGCGTATCACTTGGAGAGAATACAGACCCCTCGACGCACTGCAGGATCCGTGACCATTCGCCACATATCTTTGAACTGCATTTGCTTCGGATCAGAGGAGAATTTACAAAGCGCAGATTGTAAGACTAAGAGGAGGGATCCACTGTTGAAAGCTGCAAAACCCCACGACATGCAAGGAGATAGCCGTGGTCTCCCGGTCTGCCACTGGCATACCCCGATGGGGAAGGCGGCAAGCCAGTTTGTTACCTCTGCGCCCAGGTGGTGAGAATTTCGAACGCATGCCATCCTGCCAAAAAAGAAGCAGCCAAACAGAGAAGAGCCATGCCAGGGCCCCCCAAACCCTGTGTGAGGAGGCTTCGTGTGGAGTGGCCACGGCTTGGAGAAAAGCGAGAGGCAACCAAAGAGAGCGCAACCGAAATGCAGTACACGACACGAGCCATAGAGTAGATGTCTTGGCCAATACCATGAGGGGTTCAAGCCGGTCATTAAACCTTAGTAGACAAAGCTGACCTTAGTAGAAAGTTCAAACCGAAGTGCTGCTGCATAGCAACTCACATACCTGCTCACGCTTGTGCCAAGACCTACACTGGTAGAGTGTTCCTGCAAAATATTCCCTTCATCCAATTCCAGCATAAGCAGCACAGTCCAGCAGCGAAGGCCATGGTATATGGTTTCGCTCAGCTAAGAACTTGTCTGGGAGAATAAGCAATCACCAATGACAGGAGATAGATTAAGATTAATTAACAGTAACTTTAAGGTTGAGGGTAAGATTAAGATTAGTTATGTAGATAGATAAATAGGTATGAAGATAGGTATGTAGGTAAATATCAGATAAGATTCGGCAACGCTAGATAAAACCCATAGGTGGACAAATAGAGATATAAATTGATGGATAGACTGCTGATAGATAGATAGATAGATAGATACATAGATACATAGATAGGTAGATAGGTAGATAGATAGAAAGATAGAAAGATAGATAGATAGATAGATATATACACGCTTGTTTTGGGGTTGTGCGATGATACGCAAGTAATTAAAAATATCTTATATAAATATATAAGATACCTAATAGACATGTAGATATTGATATAAATATATGTTACAACAGGCCAGCAGCTAGGTGAAGTCTCCAGGTCATCGGTTCGCCGGTTCAACCCCCATGCCATTGGACTTCTCTGCAGTGTTCAAAGCCCTCTGTCGTTTCATTATACCGGTTGGTTAATATGGATTCCCATGATGTATAATAGTGATAACCCTAAAAATACTGGACAATATAATCTGCGAACTGATCATCAACCAACCATCACATTTGTCAGTGATATCTACGTCTATCCTACTATGTTGATTGGTAAATCTCTATTAATCAGCCTATCATCAACCAACAAGGGTAGATCATGGTAGATCGCAGGCACTCACCACGCAGGTCCTGGTAAGTATTGATTCTGTAGAACAGCCGCTCCTCCTCAGATTGCCTAAAGGGGCGGGGCTGTGGAGTTGGATGTAGCTTGACGTTACCCACCTGCATAGTTCTATATGGACAAATGCATCTGTTGGATGCGGGTATATATATATATAATATGTGTATATATATAATAATATATATATATGTGTGTGTGTCTGTGTGTGTAGACATATGTATTTATATATGTGTGTGTGCATTTATGTACGTACGACGTACGTACGTACGTACGTACGTAGGTAGGTATGTATGCATGTATGTATGCACAGATACCAGGACAAAACACCAAACAAATATGCGGATCCACCCAGAGAAAAAAAAGAAAAGGTGCTTGTGCCTCCCAAAGACATGATTTATCATTGCAACTGCAACAGGGGTACGTTTGATATACATGTGCGTATTTATATACGTACAACAAAAACAAAAATAATATGTAAGACTCTAAGACAAACTTAATTGCTACTAATAGTTAATAATCAGTATTAATATGCATGATAAATCACAAATTGTGATGAAATTTTATTAAACTTAATAGCATTCAACTGACAATTAATGCGTGTATACGTATATTTCCACAACAAATACAATGCGGGTATCTCATCTTTAATATGGACATGTCAGAAAAATTTGGCTGAGCGAATTCTCTGGGCCGGGGGCATGGGATGCCACATTCAGGACTAGTGGCGTAGTGGCATAGTGATTCCCAAATCAAAGGCGGAAAAAAGACATAAATCAACATACTATATTATAGTCTAGTATATAAGTAAATCATTCAATGTCATTTTTGGCATGATTCCCCCATGTACCGTGAGCTCGCTTGTCAAAAATGATCCAGTTCCCCAGTTCGTGCCGCCAAAGCACAGGATCACCATGGCCTCCTTCTGCTTTGCCAGCTCTTTGCCGTGCTTCTCGCGCATTCCTGCCATTTCCTGCCATCAGGAGTCCATCAGGAGTCTAGAAAACCAGCTGACCATGGCTGGCCGGCTTCGTGCAAGCCCACAAGCATGATTGAAATGACCCAGACAAATACTGCTTGGATAGCTTCAACCCAATCCAAATAAAACACCAATGGAACAGACCTAACTATTTATATGTTCTATTGTGTTCCCTTTTTTGTCCATCAACTGAATGGGACATAAAATCATTACCCTTCAGTGTCATCAAACGTGGCTCGGAAATCCAGGAGGTTTGTAGCTGGAAACATCATCGAACCAAATGAAGGGTTTTCCAACAACATCCAACAACCATGTTTGAGGAGGGTAAGGAATTCATCATCCGCGTTTCTATGTGCAGGGTGTGGCTGTAGGATGTTCACTCAGATGCAAGAGGAAAAGGGGCAAAATCCAGTGGCTATAACGGTCCCATTCTTGGACCCAAATAATTATCATCGTGTGGGTTCTGCCTGAAATGTTCGGCCAACTAATGGCATAATCCCCCGCCTAACTATGATTCGAGGGTTTGGTCGCGACGTGAGGTCGTTATAATTGATCCAGATCATTTCGGATCTCTATATATATATTTACATAATTACATATTATATATGTCTGTGTGTGTGTCATGAATAATCCCCATCATCTTCATCATCAATAATCCCCATCATCCCGCACACATATCATTATCATTGTCAACTCTCGTGGGTTCTTGACATATGCTGCTTTCCTAATATAGGGATACCGCCCCGCGCCTGCACGCAGCTCGTCATGACCTCCTACAGCAAACGCTACGACTGTTGTGCTACAAGAGAACGCTACGACGTTTATAGCTGGTTTGTAAGCCATCTATAACTGGAGATATTCCAGATATATAGTTATATATATGGTATATCTCCAGTTATAGATGACTCACAAACATGCTTGTTACTCATTATTTATGACCTCAACTGAGAGAAAAAAAAGATAGGAGTGCTTTGCAACTGATTTAATATAGATGTTGAAACAGAAAACGTTTCCGAAACCAAAACAACAACCAAATGGCATCATCTGTCGCTGGTCACCTTTCTAGCCATGGGTGTGACATTAAAACATGTTCCATCAATATCTGGGATTTCTCCAACCTCTCCTTGGCCCTTCCCCTCCTGAAAAGGCTTCTTGATCTGGGCCGTCAATTTGGTGGCCGCGTGAGTCATGGTGGGCGAAAGCCAACAGTCCTTGTAGTCGAGAACCTTCTGGCACACGGCACCTGAAGGGTGGGGCAACTGGGCGAAGGGCTGCAACAATAGAAGTCTGTGTAACTGACAATACGCATGACGGGTTAGAACATGTTATGACCCCATTACACATAGTTAGTTTCCATTGGATAACTTCACTGAAGGTCTTTTGCAAAAATACCAACTCATGGCGGCCCGTCCCATGTTCGCAACAAGACTGTTGACCTACACAAGCCTCAAACGGACGTGCACATACGAATGGTTGCCATTGTTGCAGCCCAATATGGCAACTTCATTGAACCAAACAAAAGCCTGCTTGAAAAAAACAATAAAAACACCAACAGCAAGAAACACATGGTGAAAATATGTGAAAACCAACACTTTTTCAAAATATGTACACCCAAGAAAAAGTTCACTGCCGATCCTGCCATACGTGAAGGACTGCAATAACATACACCAAATCAACATATCAGCTGTGTAAAACCTGTCTGAATTAATGCGGTAAAAGCCAAACCCCTAAGCCGTACCCCACTCACCCAATCATTAACCACTTAGGGGACCAAAATCATAAAGGGGATCCTAATCATAAACCACCTAGGGACACCCCAAAAGACAGGTTGATCACATTGGCGCAAAGCCAAATGACTCGTTTATTCATGTTAAAATCCAACTTCCACTGGTTAAAAAATTCCAACCGCAATAAACCGTGGTGAAATCCATCCATCAGATGCTAAATCCCATCAATGATCTATCGCTGAGGAGCTAAGTCTCTCTTCAACCTCGGGGAGTCGTGGCTGGTGGTTTTTTTCAAACCCTCTACGTGTATAGCGGGTAAATCAAAGGATGTAAAGCCAACAACTTGATCATCTTAGATCGAAAGTGACGGATCGAAGCTCTAAGCAATTTGTGGCCATATGTGTGGAGGAAAATAGCGATTAAGAAATGGATTTTGTTGTGTTCCTCTAAATTGTCACATGGACCCCATAACTCTGAGGTAGATTCAAAACATTATAAAATCCTGTGCAAATACATGTTGTAGCTTTCGAAACAGCTGATGGTGTTCCTGCTGGAAACCCATTTGAGAATGTGAAGATTTGAGATGTTTTTCAAGGAAAATTTAGGTCTAGGTGTGTCTTTGAAACAGGTGTAAATCTCATTTTATTGCAATTTTTCAGGGGAAACTTTAGATGTTTCAGCATTGGATTGTTGGGGGTATCCTGGGGGACTGTCATCCCAAGTAGATAGACCCTCAGCATCACCACTGTTTCTTCCAACCCCCATCTCATGGCAGGGGTCGCTTTGTTAGTTGCGGGGTTGGTAATCCATTTATAGATGCAGATATCAAGCCGAAGGGCCAGAGAAGAGGGCTTCTAACTGGGGAACCAGGGTTGCAACCCAGCAAACAGTAATTAAATGTAAAAAGGCACGTGGCCTTTGTGTTGCCTGTCGATCTGTGTATCTGCCTATCCCTCAGTGTCTGCCTCCGGTCAGCCTTCATCTGTCCTTCTGTCTCCTTCGCTCTTCCTTTCTGCTGTATCTGTCTGCATCTCTTTACGTCAATCTTCATTCTAACTCATCTCCAACTATATCACAGTAATCTTAGATACCCTACAAAGTCAGTTCTTAGCTCTCTTGTCTTGTAAGATAATTAAATGGATATTCTCATGGCACCTGAATTGGCACAGGTTGACCCACCCAGATAGCAGCTGACCCAGATGTCAGCGGCCACAGTGCCCCCGGCTGCAACGAAGCCACCCATTCCACTTCTCGGAGTCTCTCTCCAGTGGGATCTTCATCAAGGCAACCTGGGGAAAAAACAAAAACACATCGGAATCGGGGAATCTCCCCCTGCATCCGGCAACTAATTATGTACAGCATTATACAGCGTATCTACAGTATATATATATATATAGACGGGCAATGGAGGTTGTATGCCGTTTTTACCACTCTCAACATCTCATGTGGCACACCCAATCATGAAACATACCCAGTTGATCCTATTATAATCTTTAGCAAGATCTCGAAAACCCATAGCAAAGGAAGGGGCTCATAAATTTACAGTAAACCTAAATGTCAACCATCCCCCAATTTCAGCAAACACGGATTGTGTAAAGTATACATCGCCAAAAAATGCGGGAAAATCAATTGCTTTAGAATGCTTTAGTTTTGGATGTTATATGATGTTATATGTTTTAGATCGGTTTAAAAAATGTTGCATCTTTTCTTGAGGGTTTAGCCTAACCATACCTATTGGGCCTATTTCACCGACTTAGCCATCATAAATCGCTGGATCAATCCCATGAAATCCCCGTATTTCTGGTTTCAAACACCATTTTGGTGGGTGATACATCCCATTTTTCTCGGTGAAATCAGCCCTTTCCAACTCCAAAGGGGCCCTAAGGCCCCCCGTGGCCGGACTGTGGAGGCCAGGGAGCGCTTCACTGCTTCCCACGCTGAGGACAGGAGATCCAGCCAATCTGCGGATTGATCTCTGGTTATGGAGCAATATCACTAGATACTCAGCAGATAATCCAGATAATATGATAGCCAGATAATATCAAAATATATGTCAATCAATCAATCAATCAATCAATCAATCAACCAACCAATCAATCAATCAATCAATCAATCAATCCAAATACTCACTAGATAATATGATAGCCAGATAAAATCAATCAATCAATCAATCAATCCAGATACTAACCAGATATTTTTTACCTGATGAGTCTTAAAGAATCCAGATTTCGAATGGCTTGATATTATGGATTAAGAATCCATATTAATATGGAAGAATACGGATTGTGTAATTATGTTGACACATGAACATAACTCCAATGTCACTATGGATTATGATACTTATGACTACTGTATTCATGGGGATTGTAAACCAACTTAGAAAACTGGTCATACCCTCCGGTGTCATCAAAACTGGCGAGCTGGAACCTCCCCGAACTAAATGGAGATGCATAGCTGGGAAAATCATCGAGTTAAATAGCGGATGTTCCATTGCGGAGGGTAGTGAGATATTTAATAAAGTAATTGTGATATTGAACCGGATATAGAACCAACAATATGATTTAGGGCTTAGGGATTTAAGAATCCCATCCCCCTGATAAAATATTATAGATATCCCGTATCCCCCATTGTCAAACTCTTGGGACCCCCAATTCATGAATAATTAGTTCCGATACATTCCGATACATTCCACTAAGGTGTTCGAATTTTGGGTAACTTCTATTGCGGGAAGGAAGAACTACTTCCGAAATAAAACAAGAAAACATAACAATCAATAAGGGAACTTGAAAAAGGCATAAAAGGGTCATTTCAATTCCTCTCCCGATTTCAGAAAGGGGTGGTTCACCTATCACCAATTCGTTGGGTGCCGTTTCACTGGCACATTCTGCGAATTGATGAGTCGATATCCAATCGTCCCCGGAGACAAGTCAAATAAATTCTCTTGGAAACTTCAAGTAACATAATAAGTACCCCAAACCATGGGATAATCATGGGATAATCATGGGATAATCATGGGGTAATCATGGGGTAATCATGGATCATCTGAGATTATAATGGATTATAATGGATTATATTATAATACCCTCTGGTAAACGTTTACATAGGGAACTGGGAAATCACCATTTTTTAAAAGTAAATCAACTAGAAATGGGCCATTTTCAATAGCTATGTTAAATTATAAGAGGGTAACCAACCCAAACCACCACTCCATGATTCGCTGAGCACCTGGAATGTCAAAGTCGCAGTTCAGCTTCCTCAAGGGGCCAGATCCAAACTCAGATTGATTGAATTTGGCGCGGCTCCAGAAACAATGGGCATATGATGAGCGACAAGAATACCAGGCACACACACGTATATATATATATACGCATATTTTATGCATACTATCACAGAACAAACCATGAACCCCTAAATAGGGCCTATATTTCGATTCCAAAAATGGCCCCATCACGGCAAAGACAATGTAGCCAATCGGAAATAGTGAAGGATATTCTCGAAGAGCATGCAAAGGTCGGTGGAGCCTTCACAGGATGGCTGCAGGCGAAATGTTTCATTCCAGCTCCTCATTACAATCATAACATCTGGGCCAGTCCAAGTCCCCTGCAACCCCTGCAGTCAGCGTTAAAGTGACAAAAGCAAGGTGGGCCAGAGAACCCAAAAGCATGACGGCACACAGCACGCCTTTTAATCTTGTGGTGTGGGCAGCTGTGCTCTGCACGAAATCGACGTAAGATCTGTACTGAAGCATCGTGCGCACTGACGGTATCAGGGGCCACAATTCACCACAGCATGCTGTGTCAGCTACGTCTACATTCTTCTAGTCGCTTTTTCTGCTAATGTAATTAATTCCGTCCCATCTTATCTATTTCTGCGTTCTCATTTCATCTGCTAGAGACCCCTAGAAAAATGTGACCACACCCAATCCCCTGCGACCCCTGCGGTCAATGTTGAAATTTGTCAATGTTTGAATACCGATCGAACAGACATCAATAGACATGAAAGGCTTTCATTCTGGGAGGTCTCCTCGATAGACATCAAACATTTATTCTGAAAAGTCCGCGGCATGTCAACATTGACTGCAGGGGTTCAAGGGGATCCCCTGCGGCTTTTCTTTCAACTAAGCAGCTGCACCTGCCAACAAACAGTACTGGGCCTTCCACAAACGCGCGTCGTACTACGCAATCATGAAGAGACATGCAAACTCAGATGTATAGACATATATATATATATATATATCGCCGCGCTAATCGTCGGGTTACGCCACGTCGAGAAATAAAATCAAATCAGTCTCAAACAACAGTCCATCACAAATGAAACCATCGACTGAACAGGTCCGAGTTGCCAAAGAAAAATTGCACAACGTGAAACCACCGTACTGAAAATCAAAATCAAGCAACCAACACTCAGATGTATTCCCTCGGGCTGCTTCCTTTCGAGGATCGAAGCAAAGATGCGGAACATCCGTCTCTCTTAGGATCGACTAACCCATGTCTAATTGCTGTTTGCATAAACAACTATCTGATGTCCGAGTCCCTTTCGAGGATGGACGCAAAGCTTGCGTGTGCGGAACATGTCTTCGGATCGATTGACCCATGTCCAAATGAGGTTCACATGAAACCCTTCCCCACTTCATTTGAACCGTGCTACTGCTGCCACGGAGGCTGCTTCGCTCAGACTCACGGCCGCAATACTCAAGTAGTTTCTGCTCAGCGCAAACATCAAGACACCTGGGAAGACAAGGTGCTTGACTTGCAATTTTACTATAATCTGATTTCAGGGTAAACTGGGGTTAAGGAAAAAAAAACGCTAGGAGGCCGTTTCGAGGATCGAAGCAAAGCTGCAGAACATCGGTCTCTCTTAGGATCGACTAACCCATGTCTAATTGCTGTTCGCATAAACCACCATCTGATCCATTACGTCAAGTGCATCATCAAGTTAGTGAGCCCCTTACCGTTTTACATGGTTTCCTTTTTTACATATATTTTGGCAATATTTTACCTCTGCTTAAGCATAGTTTTGAAGCGCGTCCACTCGGATTCTCATCCTTGGCGATCTTTGTTTGCGCGCGTTGGGGCGCACTTGTGCTTTTGCCCGTGCCTGTCTGGTCCTCCTTCGCGCTGCTTGGGCGGTCTCTTCAACCAGCATGTCTGTTGGAAAGAAAATGGGTTGTGGCATGCTTTGGCCACTTACAGCTGCTAACCTCAAAATTTATCCAGCCGGGGCACAAACCTTTAGTCCATCACTACAACATATTGCCAACATCCACCACCGGTTCGGCCTTTTGTGTGACCAGTCGGTCACCCGGGGCGCTTTTGGAAAAAAAATACTGTCGTTGGTTGTCACATGCGTGCAAGACTGAATGAATAGTTCGCCGCGGTGTACCAAAGCTAGGCCAGGCAGCATGGAGTTGGCCACTCCTATACTGCCTGCGAATAGATGCATGGTTTCCGTAATCTGAGCTACTCGCTGCCGAGGTTAAGCAGCCCCACCTAGGTGGCTAAAGTAATGTAAAGCCATGTAAAGTCTTAAAGTCAACCCACCGCATGGGCACACCCATTCATGGTGAAGTGGATCCATCCGTGAAAAACAACCCTGCCTAAGCAAACACTATGCCCACACCACAAAACGCGCAAGCATGCGCAACCAAAAAACGTATCGCTTTGCTGTGAGTCCCCTATTGTTTTAGCGGGTTTCATGCAACAGTCAACATCCGATGCACACCCCAGTACACACTTAAGCAGCCCAAATTTTGACGGAATCTCAGATTTCGGGTAAACTGCGGTTGAGGGGAAAAAAACGGTCAAGAAGTTAAACCCCATTCTCTTCGAGGATCGAAGCCAAGAACATCCGTGTCTCTTAGGATTGGAAAGACATCAATAGACATCAAAGGGTTTCATTCTGGGAGGTCTCCTCGATAGACATCAGAGATTTAATTCTGAAAGGTCCCCGGCATGTCAACATTGACAGCAGAAGAAAATTCCCCACGGCTTTTCTTTCTGGGCGTCAAGGGCTTCATCTGCTTACATGGAATCCATTTGATTTTCATCTGCTGCGACTTCTCACCCGCACCTCTTGGTCTCTCTGCAGGATCCACGATGCATAACATTTTGTGCAACTGAAAATCTTCTTGAAAGCAGGGTCTGGATTGGGTAAAGTGTGCGGAAAATGAAGCATGGAGCCAAATCTGCTGTCCCAGGCCATTGTGTCCAAATGGGTCGGTCCCTGGATTGGATGCTGCGACGTCATGAACACGATCACATTTTCATTGTGGTTCACATTCCACATGTAGTCTTGGGCTCCTTCTCCTCCCTTGGGCACGCCAATCAGAAATGGCTTGCAATCCAAAATATTCAGGAGGTCACCCCAGGACAGTGGCGGATGTGGGAACCGGAAATCGTTCCAAACCAAGGCCTTCTTTCCGATGAGGGTGTGCAATGGGAAGGATGTTGCCACTTGCGGCTTCAACATGACATATTGCTTGAAAAGAGCTAGGATTGGCCGCGTCAATGCGGTTTTCCCAGACGAAGGAGCACCATAGTAGAAATGATTCATTCCTTTTCCTCCACCAGACTGGAACAAGCGCACAATGGAGTCCCGGTAGTCCGCAATGGCAATGCCGTTGTGCTCCAGCAAAAAGTTCCATCCAGGAATGGCGCGGCCGTTGCAAGAGCAAGTGTGGCGCAGACCTTGAGAAAGGATGTCAAAATGAGATGCATCTCGGTCCTGCCATCACAAACGGGCTGGCTCTTTGAGGGGTGTATCTCATGTAGTACAGAGTCCAGAAAAACTCATATTTAAGGTCGTTTCTAAATTCAGCTGGAGCTTCTTAGAAGGTTTTCATTCAACTGGGACACATGCCAGATCTGCTTGGGCTGACATATGACATATATAACAAAACCGATAATAATTTCTAACATGCACATCCAAGGATGGAGCACCAAAAACACTCACACCGAAGACCTTGCCTTTGAATCCTTTGCCTTGCTACATGCACTTCCGACCTGCTACCATGAATCCTTTTGAAACAAGTGTCCAACACAGTGCGCAAGACACAAAGCGGAGCCAGTTCAAGTCCTCCAATCTTCTGCCTGCGGTTTCGACAGCCCAAACAGCAGCAATCTGTTCCTGCAGTCTTTTCGCCTGCGTCCCATAGGCCACGCTCAACCACCGATCGTCGCCACCATCCGCCTGCCTTTTTGCAAAGGCATAGAAAGCATCCAAGGATCGAATCTCTTGTTGTCGAAGAACATTTCCAAGCTCCAATGGCTTCACACGCTTTGGACGTCTGTCTTTCACAAGCCGTTGCAAAATGTCTGGATGCCCACGACTCAAGAGGTAACAAGTGTCTAAGTGTTCCCGAGGCTTCTTGGCACTGGGCACATAACAATAAGCAAATGCACCCCAGTAGACCGAACGGCCGGAGCCGGCCGCCGAGCAGTGCATGGGGCGGTCTTGGCTTCGAAGAACCCGCGCAATTGCTCGCCATCGGTGTCTCTCATCGCTCTCTACGATGATATGGAAATGGAACTGCCGCTCTAGCTCAGACCGGGAGGTCGGGTGATGCTCACGAAACACCGAGTAGTGGAGAATCTGCACACCTGCTGCAGCATAGGCATTCGTAATGACGGTTGCAACATCTTCTCGGCTCATCTCTGGTGCTCGGGCATAGGTCCACATGTAGACTTGTCTGCGATCATCTTTGGCCGCACTTCTGTAATTGTCAACACGGTCGTGCAAGGGGCATTCATCTTCGGATTCCGCTTCCACTTCCGACGATGACCGTGAGGAGCTGGAGCTGGAAGGTCCCTGTTCATCAGTCAACTCAGCATCATTTTGATTATCTGCATCACCCATACCTGGCGGAGCATCAGGCAATTCTGAACCTTCATGCTGAGCATCACCAAGGCCGCGCTCATTAGGCGAGACTTGTTCCTGCTGATCATGCTGTTGAGATTGGTCACTAACATCTGCAGAAGGTCGCTCTGCATCAGTCAACTCAAGCTCTTCGCATTGATGATCACCAATGCTACGCTCCCCAGGCGACTGAGAAAGTGCATGCTGAGCATCACCAAGGCCAGGCTCCTCAGAAGAGGCTCGTTCCTGCTGATCATGCTGTGGAGGTGGGTCATTACCCTCTGCCAAAAAACGCTGTTCACCACTCAACTCAGGATCCTCATTCTCATGCTGATCACCACCGACGCAGTTCTCCTCCGAAGAAATTTGTTCTTGCTGATCATGCTGTAGAGGTTGGCCACGACTCTCTGCAGAAAGCCCATGTTCATCTGTCAACTGCGCATCATCATCATCAATGATAATTTCGTTCGCCCGCAACCATTGCAGAATGTCATTTCGCCGCATCCGCGGCCGGTGCGAATCCACATGAAATCAAACAAAGATGTTGAAGTGAACTCACGTGCTTCATGAAACGCCCAAAAACTCACATAGCAAAAATGTGCTGTTGCAATGGCACCAAATCGCGCCTACAAGTTGCCCTTATGAAGCTGTCAACATGAACATGAAAAGTCACTTCGGTTTCTTGCTGCAGCGAGGGATGCAACCAGAGTGGCAAAGGTTGAACTTGATCGAATTTGCACAACGCATGCGCAACATGCGGACATCAATCATATGCCGTGTCACAGGTCCCTGGGGTCCGAAAAAGGAAGAAGTGGGATACCACCAAATCCATGAGTCTCCAAATTAAATTGTCAGCATCTAAGATGGAAAACGCGGAAGGAGCGTGCGCAAGCGAAATACACAAGAAGGAACGAATCACAGGCTGAGAGAAAAACAGAGAAGGGCAAAAGAAAGTTACAGGAAGAAAGAGGCACCAACGCAAAACCAAATACTGTCGCAAAGCACAAACAAAGAGCCAAAGCAGCCCAATAATTTGTTTATTTTTTGCCTGATTTGGGCCATAAAAGGTGTGGAAAACTGGACCAGAAAACTTCAAGGAGAAAACCTTGGAAAGGTTGCTAAGATACAAGTTTGTTATTTTACTTTGTTTTTGTTTTTTCTTTTCAAGGTTTGTTTCTGGCCACAGAAAGGTTATTCAACAATTGCTGGCATTTTCAAGAACATATTCTGGGAAGGGCGGCCATTTAGTTTTGTGACACCAAGTTTCCAGAGTATTTTTCGCATTTGTTCGATTGATTTCTTTAGATGCGTGTTTTTGGTTAAAATCGCTTCTCAAAAATGGATGCACCTTTCAAGAACAAAATTTTGGCGATTGGGGCCAATTAAAATGGCATATAGTCTTGTGACACCAAGCTGCCAGATCATTTTGTCGCATTTTTTCGCTTGATTTCTTTAGATGCGCGTTTCTTGGTCACAAACGCTAGTGAAAAAGGGATGCACCTTGGGGCCAATTAAAATGGAGTATAGTCTTGTGACACCAAGTTTCCAGATTTTTTTTCGATTTTTTCGGTTTTTTTACGATGCATTGTTTTTGATCACAAACGCTAGTGAAAAAGAGATGCATCTTTCAAGAACAAAATTTTGGCGGTTGGGGCCAATTAAAATGGCATATAGTCTTGTGACACCAAGCTGCCAGATCATTTTGTCGCATTTTTTCGCTTGATTTCTTTAGATGCGTGTTTCTTGGTCACAAATTTAAGTGAAAAAGCGATGCACCTTTCAAGAAGACAACCTTGGGGCGCTGGGGCCAATTAAAATGGAGTATATTTTTGTGACACCAAGTTTCCAGATGTTTCTGTTCGATTTTTTCGGTTTTTTTACGATGCATTGTTTTTGATCACAAACGCTAGTGAAAAAGAGATGCATCTTTCAAGAACAAAATTGTGGCGCTTGGGGCCAATTAAAATGGCATATAGTCTTGTGACACCAAGCTGCCAGATCATTTTGTCGCATTTTTTCGTTTGATTTCTTCAGATACGTGTTTCTTGGTCACAAACGCTAGTGAAAAAGGGATGCACCCTTCAAGAACACAACCTTGGGGCGCTGGGGCCAATTAAAATGGAGTATATTTTTGTGACGCCAAGTTTCCAGATTGTTTTTTCGATGTTTTCCCCTTATTTCTTTAGATGCGTTGTTTTTGGTTACAAACGCTAGTGAAAAAGGGATGCACCTTTCACGAACAAAACTTGGGCGGTTGGAGCCAATTAAAATGGCATATAGTCTTGTGACATCAAGCTGCCAGATCGCCCCGGTTTTGTTCTGGCAAACTGCATTCATTTGTCTAGAGCATTTGCGACGAAAAACATGCATCTAAAGAAATTCAGCCAAAAAACAAAACAATCATCTGGAAACTTGGTGTCACAAAACTATATTCCATTTTAATTGGCCTCAGCTTCCCAGGTTTTGTTCTTGAAAGGTGCATCCCTTTTTCACTAGCGTTGGTGACCAAAAAGACATGGATCTAGAGAAATTAAGCGAAAACTAGTATCTTGTTGTCACAAAACAATATTCCATTTTAACTGGCATGATTTTTTGGCAGTGCTTTTTTGATTGTAATTTTGGTCAAAAATCAACAGCAGCATATCCAAATTAAAATGGGCCTGCCACGCACTGACTTTGGGCGGTCAGAATTTGTTTTGAGCTGCAGCCATGCCAGAAGATTGCCAGATCAAAATGTCAAATATATTTCGTTCTCTCTTATTACCTTTGAACGCATGTAGATCATTTTACAACCATATTCTTGTGGGCCACACATATATCTATATCTATATCTATATCTACATCTACATCTACATCTATATCTATTCAAATTGAACCAAAACTTTTTGTGGTATCTTGAACGTTTAATCACCTTAGCCCAACGTTAAATTCATCCCTCATCGTCAGTTCTGCTTGCCAAAAACGGCCCACTTCTTCCACAAAAATTTGCACGAGAGGCTGATTCGCTCAAGCTCACGCCAAAAGCTGCATCGCAACCCTTGCGTCCATTCGGCAGGTGAGTTGTTACACACTCCTTAGATTCGATGTTTTGGACTTCCATGACCACCGTTCTGCTGTCAAAATGAACAAAAACCTTTGTGGTATCTTGAACGTTTAAGCATCTTAGCCCAACGTTAAATTCATCCCTCATCGCCATTTCTGCTTGCCAAAAACGGCCCACTTCTTCCACAAACATTTGCACGAGAGGCTGATTCGCTCAGGCTCACGCCAAAAGCTGCATCGCAACCCTGGCGTCCATTCGGCAGGTGAGTTGTTACACACTCCTTAGATGTTTTGGACTTCCATGACCACCGTTCTGCTGTCAAAATGAAGAAAAACCTGTTGTGGCATCTGGAACGTTTAAGCACCTTAGCCCAACGTTAAATTCATCCCTCATCGCCAGTTCTGCTTGCCAAAAAACGGCCCACTTCTTCCACAAACATTTGCACGAGAGGCTGGTTCGCTCAGGCTCACGCCAAAAGCTGCATCGCAACCCTGGCGTCCATTCGGCAGGTGAGTTGTTACACGCTCCTTAGATGTATTGGACTTCCATGACCACCGTTCTGCTGTCAAAATGAAGAAAAACCTGTTGTGGCATCTGGAACATTTAAGCACCTTAGCCCAACGTTAAATTCATCCCTCATCGCCAGTTCTGCTTGCTAAAAACGGCCCACTTCTTCCACAAAAATTTGAGGCTCACGCCAAAAGCTGCATCGCAACCCTGGCGTCCATTCGGCAGGTGAGTTGTTACACACTCCTTAGATGTTTTGGACTTCCATGACCACCGTTCTGCTGTCAAAATGAAGAAAACCTGTTGTGGCATCTGGAACGTTTGAGCACCTTAGCCCAACGTTAAATTCATCCCTCATCGCCAGTTCTGCTTGCCAAAAAACGGCCCACTTCTTCCACAAACATTTGCACGAGAGGCTGGTTCGCTCAGGCTCACGCCAAAAGCTGCATCGCAACCCTGGCGTCCATTCGGCAGGTGAGTTGTTACACGCTCCTTAGATGTATTGGACTTCCATGACCACCGTTCTGCTGTCAAAATGAAGAAAAACCTGTTGTGGCATCTGGAACATTTAAGCACCTTAGCCCAACGTTAAATTCATCCCTCATCGCCAGTTCTGCTTGCCAAAAACGGCCCACTTCTTCCACAAAAATTTGAGGCTCACGCCAAAAGCTGCATCGCAACCCTGGCGTCCATTCGGCAGGTGAGTTGTTACACACTCCTTAGATGTTTTGGACTTCCATGACCACCGTTCTGCTGTCAAAATGAACCAAAACCTTTTGTGGTATCTTGAACGTTTAAGCACCTTAGCCCAACGTTAAATTCATCCCTCATCGCCAGTTCTGCTTGCCAAAAACGGCCCACTTCTTCCACAAAAATTTGAGGCTCACGCCAAAAGCTGCATCGCAACCCTTGCGTCCATTCGGCAGGTGAGTTGTTACACACTCCTTAGATGTTTTGGACTTCCATGACCACCGTTCTGCTGTCAAAATGAGCCAAAACCTTTTGTGGTATCTTGAACGTTTAAGCACCTTAGCCCAACGTTAAATTCATCCCTCATCGCCAGTTCTGCTTGCCAGAAACAACAAGAACAGATCAGGTTAGACATTATCGCAGCTGCAGCAACAGGAACTTGTTTTGGTAGAAGAAACAACTCTATACGCACTACGTTGCTACGCAAGGGCCTGCCTCATACCACAACCTCATACCAGGACCCCGAAGCGAATGTTACAACCTGTCGCCGGGAAAAAAAAAAGGTCCAGCTTTCAACTCCTGCACTCATCTGGGGGCCTGCCACCGCAAAAATGCACATTTTCACCTGGGAGTCTGCCACCGCAAAAAAAAAGGTTAAGAAGGTTCAGCTTTCAACTGACGCACTCATCTGGGAACCTGCCACCGCAAAAAACCACAGAAGGTGTAGCTTGCAAGTGTCGCATTTTCATCTGGGAGCCTGCCACCGCAAAAACGTCAAGAATATCCAGCTTGCAGCTGTCACATTTTCACCTGGGAGCCTGCCACCGCAAAAAAAAGGTAAAGAAGGTTTTGTTTTCAACTGCCACACTCATCTAGGGGCCTGCCACCGCAAAACCGTCAAGAATAGGCAGCTTGCAGCTGTCACATTTTCACCTGGGAGCCTGCCACCGAAAAAAAAAGTAAAGAAGGTTTAGTTTTCAACTGCCACACTCATCTGGGAGCCTGCCACCGCAAAAACGTCAAGAAGAGGCAGCTTGCAGCTGTCACATTTTCACCTGGGAGCCTGCCACCGAAAAAAAAGTAAAGAAGGTTTAGTTTTCAACTGCCACACTCATCTGGGAGCCTGCCACCGCAAAAACGTCAAGAATAGGCAGCTTGCAGCTGTCACATTTTCACCTGGGAGCCTGCCACCGCCAAAAAAAAGAGCAAAGAAGGTTCAGCTTTCAACCGCCACACTTATCTGGGAGCCTGCCACCGCAAAACGTCAAGAATATCCAGCTTGCAGCTGTCACATTTTCACCTGGGAGCCTGCCACCGCAAAAAAAGGTAAAGAAGGTTTAGTTTTTAACTGCCACGCTCATCTGGGAGCCTGCCACCGCAAAAACGTCAAGCATATCCAGCTTGCAGCTGTCACATTTTCGCTTGGGAGCCTGCCACCGCAAAAGAAAGGTCAAGAAGGTTCAGCTGGGAGCCTGCCACCGCAAAAAAATCAAGAATATCCAGCTTGCAGCTGTCACATTTTCACTTGGGAGCCTGCCACCGCAAAAAAAAAGGGTCAAGAAATTTCAGTTTGCAACTGTCACGCTCATCTGGGCGCCTGCCACCCGAAAAAGGGAACAAATGTGCAGCTTGCAAGTGTCGCATTCTCATCTGGGAGCCTGCCACCGCCTAAACGTCAAGAATATCCAGTTTGCAGCTGTCACATTTTCGCCTGGGGGCCTGCCACCGCCAAAAAAAAAAGTAAAGAAGGTTAGCTTTCAACTTTCAACTACCACAGTCATCTGGGAGTCTGCCACCACAAAAAATGAACAAATGTGCAGCTTGCAAGTGTATCATCTGGGGGCCTGCCATCAAAAAAATGTCAAATCCAGATTGCAAAACAGAAGGTGGGATAGATTAGAACTTTTTTTTCACACAAAGGAAGATTAATATGATTTTAAAAAAAACCTTATTCTATCCCACCTCGACAAAAGTTCATCTACCAGATTTCAGGAAACTGGGAATTTTTTGTTGGTTTACTTCCAGGTGAGAATGCGACAGCTGCAAGTTGATTTTTCCTGTTATTTTTTTTCCGGTGGCAGGCTCCCAGGTGAAAATGTGACAGCTGCAAACTCGATATTATTGACGTTTTTGCGGTGGCAGGCTCCCAGGTGAGTGCGGCAGTTGAAAACTGAACCTTTTTAGATTTTTTTTTGCGGTGGCAGGCTCCCAGGTGAAAATGTGACAGCTGCAAACTGGATATTTTTGACGTTTTTGCGGTAGCAGGCTGCAAATATGTAGAATCCCAAATAAGGATCTTTATGCTCGCGTGCGTGCAGTCTACTTACCGCGAAACAACGAGTTACACCTTACTACAACGTCTCCCCGTCAAAAACGTCGTAAACAACCAGCAAAACCGAAATCACATGGTTGCTTCCCTTGAAGCAAAACAAAGATGTCACATGTTGTGACTGCTTCTTACAAACAAAACAAACGAACTCACTCAAACTGATTTGTTTTGAGTTGGTTGGTTTGAAAAAAATTGTTCTCGTGGTGAATAAGCCATGAAACAAAAAAACGAATTCCGCTCATCCGGTGGTGACATTTCATGTCATGTTGAAAATGACGTAAATTACTCATTTTCAGACAAACCTATATTATATATATATAGTTACCGGCTAAGACGCCAAGTCTAGAAGTCATCCTTCCAAGTTACGCGCAGAAAAAAACGCATGTGAAAATAAAACCAAAAATAACATGTGACATGCGGACATGTGAAAAACTGCCGTCGACAAGTTGAAGCTGAAACACACTTGCACATTCAGTTTTCTTTTTCCTGTCAAAGCATGGGGAAAATCTTAAATTGTTCCAAGCTGGATCACACTGGCACGGTGACACAAAACCCACTTGAATCCAAACATTTCTTGAGAAAAAGAAATGAGTGACCCCGTTTGCATTACACATGTTAAATGACAAGCAACATTCATTGATCGTTGCACGTTTGTTTAAACTGACAGTTGGTGCATTCATGTTTGTGAATCAGCTCACAAGGTTGGAACATCTCCAACTGAACATCTGACATTTAAAATACAAGACGGAAACGCGATAGTTTCACGCCAGCTTCATGGATGATCGCTGTGTTCAAGCCGATCTAAGCGTCACGTGCTAGGTCCCAACAAAGAGCGGGAAATCAGACAGGGTGGCACACTCTGTTTCAGAAAGCCTGCCGGGTCTCCAAACCAAAGTCCAAATGGTCAAGCGCAACGCTTAACCTATCTATAAACCGCTATTGACAAGTCAACTGCAAACGTCCCCCAGCGTTTTGCGCGAGCCCGCGCAGGCGAAATGCACATGGACATGTGATAAGAGGCATTTCGTGTGGAAATTTGCAGGGAAAATGCCGGACCCGTATTCCAAGGCAAGCATTTTGTGCGAGCCTGCGCAGTCAAAATGCACATGGACATGTCACAAGAAGCATTTTGTGTTATGTCACCCACACATTACTACCACAATTTCAGCGTTGATGCAAACGTCGGGCAAATAAGACAACATGTCGGTGAAAATGGGCCACTCTTCAATGGTATCTCCCTGCCAAGTGGCTGCAAAAGTAGTTGCACTGCTGGCCCGCGCATCTGATTGACACCGGCACACAAGGGCATCTTCAGCCCTCAAAAGATGAAGGTCGAAACTGCCCGAAATAAAAAATCATCATTTGCACAATCTCCAATGATGTTTTGTTTTGTTCCACGTGAGAAGAGGAGGAAATAAGTAAATAAAGGGAAACGAGGACAAGCAAATGACCACATCAGAGTAGTGAGTCCGTGCACAGCAGACAAGCGTTGCCGACCCGCTAAAACTTTACAACACTCAAAACTAGAAATGCTTCTGGAGGAAGTAAGCCAGGCCTCCGTTGTGATAGTGAATCCTGGTCGCTTCATGGGGCGGGATGTTCCTCGCAAAAAAGCAGCTTAAACATCGTCGCATTGCAGAACGTCAGTTACTCATCTAAACACTATGTCATACAACAGGTTGAACATCGAGCCTTCAAACACAGATGCTGCTGTTCATTGATGCAACCTTGAAAGTCATTAACACCTTTTGTCATGCGCACTAACCGGCGCTAAGGTGAAGAAAACCAAAGCTTTGCTGTTCCCCAGCGGTGCGCACTAACTGGCGCCCCAGTGAAGAAACTACAATGTAGCCAAGGTTGAAAAGACTACACACTCGCCTGAGTTTGGCGTGAAATCAAAAAAACAACTCCTCTTTGCTCAATCGACCAGCTTTGGCGATGAGTCTCTTCTGCTTTTTGCTTTCGCTTTTCAGCGTTTTGCTGACGTCTTTCAGCGAAGCTTTCAACTCCTGCCTTCTCCGCTTAAGGTCGCCCAGCACGTCAGTCATAGTAGTAGAGATCACAGGCGCAGCCACGGAGGAGGTCACAGCTGCACCGTCAGCCATAGAGCCCATAGAGGTCGCAGCTGCCAAATCATGCGCGCCGTCAGCCATGGAGCCTATGGAGGTCACAGTGGGGTCACTACTGGCGCAACAGCAGGGTTTTTCGTCTCTACAAATTCAATCAGAGCCGTTGAACAGGCATGCACAGTTAGCCAGCGCAGCTGTTTCCACACTGAACAAATGCTGGTCAGGCACCAGCAAAACGGCTCCATGTTTTGAACTGTCTGACGGTCCTTTTTTCAGACCTCCGCAACGTTCTGTCATTGTATCTTCACTCCAAATTACGAGTGAACAGCAGGGAATATGTTTTGCTTGTACAGCGTTGTCTCGGCCAGAGAGAGGCTATCTGGGATTGCGTCGGCAAACTGTCCTGCACTGTCGGGTCTAAGCCCAGTGCTTGAAGGTCCTTGGTCAAAAGATTGATATTTCCATCAAGTGCACAAATGGCTTGAAAGGCTTTAGCCCAAGAACGTGCCTGCAGCCAAGCAGGCACTTTGAAAAAAATCTGGAAAAACAAGGCTTTGGTCACTTCGTGACCCTCGGCCCGCAGCTTTTGAAGTTCACCAGCAAAAAAAGCCTTGAAGGCTCTGAAACAAAAGACATCTGCCACCTGAAGTTGAGGAGTGAGACCAGTTGGCACGCAAGCTATAAAGAGTTGCAGGCTTCGTGCCTTTTGCAGCACGGACTGCGTGATGTGGCACGGAGCCAGGTCCATGGTCAGAGTTGGCTGGCAGAACTGCTGCCAAGGCCTCAAAGCAGCTGCTAGCACCTCCAAAATTTCACACATGACAACAGATGTGTTCCACGACGAAGCTAATCTCCATATACATAAGGAAGGTGGGGCTGCAGCAAGTAAGTCTTCGTAAAGCTTTTTGGGGCACAAGTGCTTGTTGCAAAGCACAAAGGAAGGCAAGCACTTTTGCACGGCTTCATTTTCACAAAGCACAGCAACGAATGTTGCGCTGCCGCGTCTCAGAAGCTTTGCCCCTGCATGGGAAGTCCAACCACGAGCTTTGGACGCTACCAGTCCCACGCGCGGTTTCTCTGGAAAGCGCATGCAAGTCTCGTCTAAGTTCAACAAAAGAAGCGGTCGGTCCAGTGTAGTTCTGCGTTGCAAATGTTGCAACCATTGCCAAAAAATTGCCACCTGCACAACGAAAACGACCCCACTTCCTGGCCCCCAAAAATGACCCCAGTTTTAGTTCCCCTACATAAAAAAGATCTAGTTTTGGGGCCGCTCAGCGGCCCCAGATTTGGGGCCCCACCTTGCCCTTTTCAATTTCAGGTTGGCACGACCATGCTCGACGAGATAAACCCCAGCGCTTGCGAAAGCGCTGCACCCATGCAATTCTTCCACGATAGCCAATGCAGCGACTGGACGGCTCAAATGCTTCGTACATGGCGTACACAGCCGCCAAACTTGGAACCACTCCTCGAAGATTAAGCTTTTCAATCTCTTTGACCAACAAAACTTCAGCCACCTCCTTGCGAACTCGGGCGCGGATACTCGCATCAAGAGGCACAGAGACCGCTATTTCCTCCACTAAGTCCAGCGTGGGGTAGTCAGCGTCCTCTGGGCGTAAGCCACTGAATTTTTGGGCGGCAAACAAAGTGATTGCAAGGTCGCAGCCAGACATCAAGTAGGCCGCACGGACCTTCTCCAACCATGGCAATGTCAGCCCAACGGGGAAAAGTCTGCGGCTTTGCCGCTTTCTCTTGCCGCTGCCGAAGCCATTGGAAAAACCAACTGTGTGTTGAATGCCATTTGGCATTCGCGGCATGTTCATCCAAGGCCTCCAAGCCACCAAATGGAAAAGCACAAGTAGGGATGCTGCTCTTGAGGCAAAAACTGCACATGGCCAAAAAAGCACAAGTAGGGATGCAAGTCTCAAGTAATCCGGATGGTTCCAAAAAAGTTCCGTGGCATTTTTGTTGAAACAGTCCTGAAAGCACCGCGCCGCTCCGACACCAAAGGCACGGCGCCTGACAAGGCGGGGGCACCAAAGCCTATTTCCTACATCTGCAAAGGCACCCCCGCAAAAAATGAACCAAACAAACCGTGTGGCGCAGCTTTGCGCGCTTGAGAAGATCCTCCAATGCACTGAGTGGCACACCCCCGCTGAAGATACTATCACAGAACAAACCATGAACCCCTAAATAGGGCCTATATTTCGATTCCAAAAATGGCCCCATCACGGCAAAGACAATGTAGCCAATCGGAAATAGTGAAGGATATTCTCGAAGAGCATGCAAAGGTCGGTGGAGCCTTCACAGGATGGCTGCAGGCGAAATGTTTCATTCCAGCTCCTCAGTACAATGATAACATCTGGGCCAGTCCAAGTCCCCTGCAACCCCTGCAGTCAGCGTTAAAGTGACAAAAGCAAGGTGGGCCAGAGAACCCAAAAGCATGACGGCACACAGCACGCCTTTTAATCTTGTGGTGTGGGCAGCTGTGCTCTGCACGAAATCGACGTAAGATCTGTACTGAAGCATCGTGCGCACTGACGGTATCAGGGGCCACAATTCACCACAGCATGCTGTGTCAGCTACGTCTACATTCTTCTAGTCGCTTTTTCTGCTAATGTAATTAATTCCGTCCCATCTTATCTATTTCTGCGTTCTCATTTCATCTGCTAGAGACCCCTAGAAAAATGTGACCACACCCAATCCCCTGCGACCCCTGCGGTCAATGTTGAAATTTGTCAATGTTTGAATACCGATCGAACAGACATCAATAGACATGAAAGGCTTTCATTCTGGGAGGTCTCCTCGATAGACATCAAACATTTATTCTGAAAAGTCCGCGGCATGTCAACATTGACTGCAGGGGTTCAAGGGGATCCCCTGCGGCTTTTCTTTCAACTAAGCAGCTGCACCTGCCAACAAACAGTACTGGGCCTTCCACAAACGCGCGTCGTACTACGCAATCATGAAGAGACATGCAAACTCAGATGTATAGACATATATATATATATATATCGCCGCGCTAATCGTCGGGTTACGCCACGTCGAGAAATAAAATCAAATCAGTCTCAAACAACAGTCCATCACAAATGAAACCATCGACTGAACAGGTCCGAGTTGCCAAAGAAAAATTGCACAACGTGAAACCACCGTACTGAAAATCAAAATCAAGCAACCAACACTCAGATGTATTCCCTCGGGCTGCTTCCTTTCGAGGATCGAAGCAAAGATGCGGAACATCCGTCTCTCTTAGGATCGACTAACCCATGTCTAATTGCTGTTTGCATAAACAACTATCTGATGTCCGAGTCCCTTTCGAGGATGGACGCAAAGCTTGCGTGTGCGGAACATGTCTTCGGATCGATTGACCCATGTCCAAATGAGGTTCACATGAAACCCTTCCCCACTTCATTTGAACCGTGCTACTGCTGCCACGGAGGCTGCTTCGCTCAGACTCACGGCCGCAATACTCAAGTAGTTTCTGCTCAGCGCAAACATCAAGACACCTGGGAAGACAAGGTGCTTGACTTGCAATTTTACTATAATCTGATTTCAGGGTAAACTGGGGTTAAGGAAAAAAAAACGCTAGGAGGCCGTTTCGAGGATCGAAGCAAAGCTGCAGAACATCGGTCTCTCTTAGGATCGACTAACCCATGTCTAATTGCTGTTCGCATAAACCACCATCTGATCCATTACGTCAAGTGCATCATCAAGTTAGTGAGCCCCTTACCGTTTTACATGGTTTCCTTTTTTACATATATTTTGGCAATATTTTACCTCTGCTTAAGCATAGTTTTGAAGCGCGTCCACTCGGATTCTCATCCTTGGCGATCTTTGTTTGCGCGCGTTGGGGCGCACTTGTGCTTTTGCCCGTGCCTGTCTGGTCCTCCTTCGCGCTGCTTGGGCGGTCTCTTCAACCAGCATGTCTGTTGGAAAGAAAATGGGTTGTGGCATGCTTTGGCCACTTACAGCTGCTAACCTCAAAATTTATCCAGCCGGGGCACAAACCTTTAGTCCATCACTACAACATATTGCCAACATCCACCACCGGTTCGGCCTTTTGTGTGACCAGTCGGTCACCCGGGGCGCTTTTGGAAAAAAAATACTGTCGTTGGTTGTCACATGCGTGCAAGACTGAATGAATAGTTCGCCGCGGTGTACCAAAGCTAGGCCAGGCAGCATGGAGTTGGCCACTCCTATACTGCCTGCGAATAGATGCATGGTTTCCGTAATCTGAGCTACTCGCTGCCGAGGTTAAGCAGCCCCACCTAGGTGGCTAAAGTAATGTAAAGCCATGTAAAGTCTTAAAGTCAACCCACCGCATGGGCACACCCATTCATGGTGAAGTGGATCCATCCGTGAAAAACAACCCTGCCTAAGCAAACACTATGCCCACACCACAAAACGCGCAAGCATGCGCAACCAAAAAACGTATCGCTTTGCTGTGAGTCCCCTATTGTTTTAGCGGGTTTCATGCAACAGTCAACATCCGATGCACACCCCAGTACACACTTAAGCAGCCCAAATTTTGACGGAATCTCAGATTTCGGGTAAACTGCGGTTGAGGGGAAAAAAACGGTCAAGAAGTTAAACCCCATTCTCTTCGAGGATCGAAGCCAAGAACATCCGTGTCTCTTAGGATTGGAAAGACATCAATAGACATCAAAGGGTTTCATTCTGGGAGGTCTCCTCGATAGACATCAGAGATTTAATTCTGAAAGGTCCCCGGCATGTCAACATTGACAGCAGAAGAAAATTCCCCACGGCTTTTCTTTCTGGGCG
Organism: Cladocopium goreaui; assembly: GCA_947184155.2. Taxonomy (NCBI): domain Eukaryota; class Dinophyceae; order Suessiales; family Symbiodiniaceae; genus Cladocopium; species Cladocopium goreaui. Next base: position 31,490 of record CAMXCT020001001.1, on the reverse strand, counting down.
TCAAGGGCTTCATCTGCTTACATGGAATCCATTTGATTTTCATCTGCTGCGACTTCTCACCCGCACCTCTTGGTCTCTCTGCAGGATCCACGATGCATAACATTTTGTGCAACTGAAAATCTTCTTGAAAGCAGGGTCTGGATTGGGTAAAGTGTGCGGAAAATGAAGCATGGAGCCAAATCTGCTGTCCCAGGCCATTGTGTCCAAATGGGTCGGTCCCTGGATTGGATGCTGCGACGTCATGAACACGATCACATTTTCATTGTGGTTCACATTCCACATGTAGTCTTGGGCTCCTTCTCCTCCCTTGGGCACGCCAATCAGAAATGGCTTGCAATCCAAAATATTCAGGAGGTCACCCCAGGACAGTGGCGGATGTGGGAACCGGAAATCGTTCCAAACCAAGGCCTTCTTTCCGATGAGGGTGTGCAATGGGAAGGATGTTGCCACTTGCGGCTTCAACATGACATATTGCTTGAAAAGAGCTAGGATTGGCCGCGTCAATGCGGTTTTCCCAGACGAAGGAGCACCATAGTAGAAATGATTCATTCCTTTTCCTCCACCAGACTGGAACAAGCGCACAATGGAGTCCCGGTAGTCCGCAATGGCAATGCCGTTGTGCTCCAGCAAAAAGTTCCATCCAGGAATGGCGCGGCCGTTGCAAGAGCAAGTGTGGCGCAGACCTTGAGAAAGGATGTCAAAATGAGATGCATCTCGGTCCTGCCATCACAAACGGGCTGGCTCTTTGAGGGGTGTATCTCATGTAGTACAGAGTCCAGAAAAACTCATATTTAAGGTCGTTTCTAAATTCAGCTGGAGCTTCTTAGAAGGTTTTCATTCAACTGGGACACATGCCAGATCTGCTTGGGCTGACATATGACATATATAACAAAACCGATAATAATTTCTAACATGCACATCCAAGGATGGAGCACCAAAAACACTCACACCGAAGACCTTGCCTTTGAATCCTTTGCCTTGCTACATGCACTTCCGACCTGCTACCATGAATCCTTTTGAAACAAGTGTCCAACACAGTGCGCAAGACACAAAGCGGAGCCAGTTCAAGTCCTCCAATCTTCTGCCTGCGGTTTCGACAGCCCAAACAGCAGCAATCTGTTCCTGCAGTCTTTTCGCCTGCGTCCCATAGGCCACGCTCAACCACCGATCGTCGCCACCATCCGCCTGCCTTTTTGCAAAGGCATAGAAAGCATCCAAGGATCGAATCTCTTGTTGTCGAAGAACATTTCCAAGCTCCAATGGCTTCACACGCTTTGGACGTCTGTCTTTCACAAGCCGTTGCAAAATGTCTGGATGCCCACGACTCAAGAGGTAACAAGTGTCTAAGTGTTCCCGAGGCTTCTTGGCACTGGGCACATAACAATAAGCAAATGCACCCCAGTAGACCGAACGGCCGGAGCCGGCCGCCGAGCAGTGCATGGGGCGGTCTTGGCTTCGAAGAACCCGCGCAATTGCTCGCCATCGGTGTCTCTCATCGCTCTCTACGATGATATGGAAATGGAACTGCCGCTCTAGCTCAGACCGGGAGGTCGGGTGATGCTCACGAAACACCGAGTAGTGGAGAATCTGCACACCTGCTGCAGCATAGGCATTCGTAATGACGGTTGCAACATCTTCTCGGCTCATCTCTGGTGCTCGGGCATAGGTCCACATGTAGACTTGTCTGCGATCATCTTTGGCCGCACTTCTGTAATTGTCAACACGGTCGTGCAAGGGGCATTCATCTTCGGATTCCGCTTCCACTTCCGACGATGACCGTGAGGAGCTGGAGCTGGAAGGTCCCTGTTCATCAGTCAACTCAGCATCATTTTGATTATCTGCATCACCCATACCTGGCGGAGCATCAGGCAATTCTGAACCTTCATGCTGAGCATCACCAAGGCCGCGCTCATTAGGCGAGACTTGTTCCTGCTGATCATGCTGTTGAGATTGGTCACTAACATCTGCAGAAGGTCGCTCTGCATCAGTCAACTCAAGCTCTTCGCATTGATGATCACCAATGCTACGCTCCCCAGGCGACTGAGAAAGTGCATGCTGAGCATCACCAAGGCCAGGCTCCTCAGAAGAGGCTCGTTCCTGCTGATCATGCTGTGGAGGTGGGTCATTACCCTCTGCCAAAAAACGCTGTTCACCACTCAACTCAGGATCCTCATTCTCATGCTGATCACCACCGACGCAGTTCTCCTCCGAAGAAATTTGTTCTTGCTGATCATGCTGTAGAGGTTGGCCACGACTCTCTGCAGAAAGCCCATGTTCATCTGTCAACTGCGCATCATCATCATCAATGATAATTTCGTTCGCCCGCAACCATTGCAGAATGTCATTTCGCCGCATCCGCGGCCGGTGCGAATCCACATGAAATCAAACAAAGATGTTGAAGTGAACTCACGTGCTTCATGAAACGCCCAAAAACTCACATAGCAAAAATGTGCTGTTGCAATGGCACCAAATCGCGCCTACAAGTTGCCCTTATGAAGCTGTCAACATGAACATGAAAAGTCACTTCGGTTTCTTGCTGCAGCGAGGGATGCAACCAGAGTGGCAAAGGTTGAACTTGATCGAATTTGCACAACGCATGCGCAACATGCGGACATCAATCATATGCCGTGTCACAGGTCCCTGGGGTCCGAAAAAGGAAGAAGTGGGATACCACCAAATCCATGAGTCTCCAAATTAAATTGTCAGCATCTAAGATGGAAAACGCGGAAGGAGCGTGCGCAAGCGAAATACACAAGAAGGAACGAATCACAGGCTGAGAGAAAAACAGAGAAGGGCAAAAGAAAGTTACAGGAAGAAAGAGGCACCAACGCAAAACCAAATACTGTCGCAAAGCACAAACAAAGAGCCAAAGCAGCCCAATAATTTGTTTATTTTTTGCCTGATTTGGGCCATAAAAGGTGTGGAAAACTGGACCAGAAAACTTCAAGGAGAAAACCTTGGAAAGGTTGCTAAGATACAAGTTTGTTATTTTACTTTGTTTTTGTTTTTTCTTTTCAAGGTTTGTTTCTGGCCACAGAAAGGTTATTCAACAATTGCTGGCATTTTCAAGAACATATTCTGGGAAGGGCGGCCATTTAGTTTTGTGACACCAAGTTTCCAGAGTATTTTTCGCATTTGTTCGATTGATTTCTTTAGATGCGTGTTTTTGGTTAAAATCGCTTCTCAAAAATGGATGCACCTTTCAAGAACAAAATTTTGGCGATTGGGGCCAATTAAAATGGCATATAGTCTTGTGACACCAAGCTGCCAGATCATTTTGTCGCATTTTTTCGCTTGATTTCTTTAGATGCGCGTTTCTTGGTCACAAACGCTAGTGAAAAAGGGATGCACCTTGGGGCCAATTAAAATGGAGTATAGTCTTGTGACACCAAGTTTCCAGATTTTTTTTCGATTTTTTCGGTTTTTTTACGATGCATTGTTTTTGATCACAAACGCTAGTGAAAAAGAGATGCATCTTTCAAGAACAAAATTTTGGCGGTTGGGGCCAATTAAAATGGCATATAGTCTTGTGACACCAAGCTGCCAGATCATTTTGTCGCATTTTTTCGCTTGATTTCTTTAGATGCGTGTTTCTTGGTCACAAATTTAAGTGAAAAAGCGATGCACCTTTCAAGAAGACAACCTTGGGGCGCTGGGGCCAATTAAAATGGAGTATATTTTTGTGACACCAAGTTTCCAGATGTTTCTGTTCGATTTTTTCGGTTTTTTTACGATGCATTGTTTTTGATCACAAACGCTAGTGAAAAAGAGATGCATCTTTCAAGAACAAAATTGTGGCGCTTGGGGCCAATTAAAATGGCATATAGTCTTGTGACACCAAGCTGCCAGATCATTTTGTCGCATTTTTTCGTTTGATTTCTTCAGATACGTGTTTCTTGGTCACAAACGCTAGTGAAAAAGGGATGCACCCTTCAAGAACACAACCTTGGGGCGCTGGGGCCAATTAAAATGGAGTATATTTTTGTGACGCCAAGTTTCCAGATTGTTTTTTCGATGTTTTCCCCTTATTTCTTTAGATGCGTTGTTTTTGGTTACAAACGCTAGTGAAAAAGGGATGCACCTTTCACGAACAAAACTTGGGCGGTTGGAGCCAATTAAAATGGCATATAGTCTTGTGACATCAAGCTGCCAGATCGCCCCGGTTTTGTTCTGGCAAACTGCATTCATTTGTCTAGAGCATTTGCGACGAAAAACATGCATCTAAAGAAATTCAGCCAAAAAACAAAACAATCATCTGGAAACTTGGTGTCACAAAACTATATTCCATTTTAATTGGCCTCAGCTTCCCAGGTTTTGTTCTTGAAAGGTGCATCCCTTTTTCACTAGCGTTGGTGACCAAAAAGACATGGATCTAGAGAAATTAAGCGAAAACTAGTATCTTGTTGTCACAAAACAATATTCCATTTTAACTGGCATGATTTTTTGGCAGTGCTTTTTTGATTGTAATTTTGGTCAAAAATCAACAGCAGCATATCCAAATTAAAATGGGCCTGCCACGCACTGACTTTGGGCGGTCAGAATTTGTTTTGAGCTGCAGCCATGCCAGAAGATTGCCAGATCAAAATGTCAAATATATTTCGTTCTCTCTTATTACCTTTGAACGCATGTAGATCATTTTACAACCATATTCTTGTGGGCCACACATATATCTATATCTATATCTATATCTACATCTACATCTATATCTATTCAAATTGAACCAAAACTTTTTGTGGTATCTTGAACGTTTAATCACCTTAGCCCAACGTTAAATTCATCCCTCATCGTCAGTTCTGCTTGCCAAAAACGGCCCACTTCTTCCACAAAAATTTGCACGAGAGGCTGATTCGCTCAAGCTCACGCCAAAAGCTGCATCGCAACCCTTGCGTCCATTCGGCAGGTGAGTTGTTACACACTCCTTAGATTCGATGTTTTGGACTTCCATGACCACCGTTCTGCTGTCAAAATGAACAAAAACCTTTGTGGTATCTTGAACGTTTAAGCATCTTAGCCCAACGTTAAATTCATCCCTCATCGCCATTTCTGCTTGCCAAAAACGGCCCACTTCTTCCACAAACATTTGCACGAGAGGCTGATTCGCTCAGGCTCACGCCAAAAGCTGCATCGCAACCCTGGCGTCCATTCGGCAGGTGAGTTGTTACACACTCCTTAGATGTTTTGGACTTCCATGACCACCGTTCTGCTGTCAAAATGAAGAAAAACCTGTTGTGGCATCTGGAACGTTTGAGCACCTTAGCCCAACGTTAAATTCATCCCTCATCGCCAGTTCTGCTTGCCAAAAAACGGCCCACTTCTTCCACAAACATTTGCACGAGAGGCTGGTTCGCTCAGGCTCACGCCAAAAGCTGCATCGCAACCCTGGCGTCCATTCGGCAGGTGAGTTGTTACACGCTCCTTAGATGTATTGGACTTCCATGACCACCGTTCTGCTGTCAAAATGAAGAAAAACCTGTTGTGGCATCTGGAACATTTAAGCACCTTAGCCCAACGTTAAATTCATCCCTCATCGCCAGTTCTGCTTGCTAAAAACGGCCCACTTCTTCCACAAAAATTTGAGGCTCACGCCAAAAGCTGCATCGCAACCCTGGCATCCATTCGGCAGGTGAGTTGTTACACACTCCTTAGATGTTTTGGACTTCCATGACCACCGTTCTGCTGTCAAAATGAAGAAAAACCTGTTGTGGCATCTGGAACGTTTGAGCACCTTAGCCCAACGTTAAATTCATCCCTCATCGCCAGTTCTGCTTGCCAAAAAACGGCCCACTTCTTCCACAAACATTTGCACGAGAGGCTGGTTCGCTCAGGCTCACGCCAAAAGCTGCATCGCAACCCTGGCGTCCATTCGGCAGGTGAGTTGTTACACGCTCCTTAGATGTATTGGACTTCCATGACCACCGTTCTGCTGTCAAAATGAAGAAAAACCTGTTGTGGCATCTGGAACATTTAAGCACCTTAGCCCAACGTTAAATTCATCCCTCATCGCCAGTTCTGCTTGCCAAAAACGGCCCACTTCTTCCACAAAAATTTGAGGCTCACGCCAAAAGCTGCATCGCAACCCTGGCGTCCATTCGGCAGGTGAGTTGTTACACACTCCTTAGATGTTTTGGACTTCCATGACCACCGTTCTGCTGTCAAAATGAACCAAAACCTTTTGTGGTATCTTGAACGTTTAAGCACCTTAGCCCAACGTTAAATTCATCCCTCATCGCCAGTTCTGCTTGCCAAAAACGGCCCACTTCTTCCACAAAAATTTGAGGCTCACGCCAAAAGCTGCATCGCAACCCTTGCGTCCATTCGGCAGGTGAGTTGTTACACACTCCTTAGATGTTTTGGACTTCCATGACCACCGTTCTGCTGTCAAAATGAACCAAAACCTTTTGTGGTATCTTGAACGTTTAAGCACCTTAGCCCAACGTTAAATTCATCCCTCATCGCCAGTTCTGCTTGCCAGAAACAACAAGAACAGATCAGGTTAGACATTATCGCAGCTGCAGCAACAGGAACTTGTTTTGGTAGAAGAAACAACTCTATACGCACTACGTTGCTACGCAAGGGCCTGCCTCATACCACAACCTCATACCAGGACCCCGAAGCGAATGTTACAACCTGTCGCCGGGAAAAAAAAAAGGTCCAGCTTTCAACTGCTGCACTCATCTGGGGGCCTGCCACCGCAAAAATGCACATTTTCACCTGGGAGTCTGCCACCGCAAAAAAAAAGGTTAAGAAGGTTCAGCTTTCAACTGACGCACTCATCTGGGAACCTGCCACCGCAAAAAACCACAGAAGGTGTAGCTTGCAAGTGTCGCATTTTCATCTGGGAGCCTGCCACCGCAAAAACGTCAAGAATATCCAGCTTGCAGCTGTCACATTTTCACCTGGGAGCCTGCCACCGCAAAAAAAAGGTAAAGAAGGTTTAGTTTTCAACTGCCACACTCATCTAGGGGCCTGCCACCGCAAAACCGTCAAGAATAGGCAGCTTGCAGCTGTCACATTTTCACCTGGGAGCCTGCCACCGAAAAAAAAAGTAAAGAAGGTTTAGTTTTCAACTGCCACACTCATCTGGGAGCCTGCCACCGCAAAAACGTCAAGAAGAGGCAGCTTGCAGCTGTCACATTTTCACCTGGGAGCCTGCCACCGAAAAAAAAAGTAAAGAAGGTTTAGTTTTCAACTGCCACACTCATCTGGGAGCCTGCCACCGCAAAAACGTCAAGAATAGGCAGCTTGCAGCTGTCACATTTTCACCTGGGAGCCTGCCACCGCCAAAAAAAAGAGCAAAGAAGGTTCAGCTTTCAACCGCCACACTTATCTGGGAGCCTGCCACCGCAAAAACGTCAAGAATATCCAGCTTGCAGCTGTCACATTTTCACCTGGGAGCCTGCCACCGCAAAAAAAGGTAAAGAAGGTTTAGTTTTTAACTGCCACGCTCATCTGGGAGCCTGCCACCGCAAAAACGTCAAGCATATCCAGCTTGCAGCTGTCACATTTTCGCTTGGGAGCCTGCCACCGCAAAAGAAAGGTCAAGAAGGTTCAGCTGGGAGCCTGCCACCGCAAAAAAATCAAGAATATCCAGCTTGCAGCTGTCACATTTTCACTTGGGAGCCTGCCACCGCAAAAAAAAAGGTCAAGAAATTTCAGTTTGCAACTGTCACGCTCATCTGGGCGCCTGCCACCCGAAAAAGGGAACAAATGTGCAGCTTGCAAGTGTCGCATTCTCATCTGGGAGCCTGCCACCGCCTAAACGTCAAGAATATCCAGTTTGCAGCTGTCACATTTTCGCCTGGGGGCCTGCCACCGCCAAAAAAAAAGTAAAGAAGGTTAGCTTTCAACTTTCAACTACCACAGTCATCTGGGAGTCTGCCACCACAAAAAATGAACAAATGTGCAGCTTGCAAGTGTATCATCTGGGGGCCTGCCATCAAAAAAATGTCAAATCCAGATTGCAAAACAGAAGGTGGGATAGATTAGAACTTTTTTTTCACACAAAGGAAGATTGATATGATTTTTAAAAAAACCTTATTCTATCCCACCTCGACAAAAGTTCATCTACCAGATTTCAGGAAACTGGGAATTTTTTGTTGGTTTACTTCCAGGTGAGAATGCGACAGCTGCAAGTTGATTTTTCCTGTTATTTTTTTTCCGGTGGCAGGCTCCCAGGTGAAAATGTGACAGCTGCAAACTCGATATTATTGACGTTTTTGCGGTGGCAGGCTCCCAGGTGAGTGCGGCAGTTGAAAACTGAACCTTTTTAGATTTTTTTTTGCGGTGGCAGGCTCCCAGGTGAAAATGTGACAGCTGCAAACTGGATATTTTTGACGTTTTTGCGGTAGCAGGCTGCAAATATGTAGAATCCCAAATAAGGATCTTTATGCTCGCGTGCGTGCAGTCTACTTACCGCGAAACAACGAGTTACACCTTACTACAACGTCTCCCCGTCAAAAACGTCGTAAACAACCAGCAAAACCGAAATCACATGGTTGCTTCCCTTGAAGCAAAACAAAGATGTCACATGTTGTGACTGCTTCTTACAAACAAAACAAACGAACTCACTCAAACTGATTTGTTTTGAGTTGGTTGGTTTGAAAAAAATTGTTCTCGTGGTGAATAAGCCATGAAACAAAAAAACGAATTCCGCTCATCCGGTGGTGACATTTCATGTCATGTTGAAAATGACGTAAATTACTCATTTTCAGACAAACCTATATTATATATATATAAGTTACCGGCTAAGACGCCAAGTCTAGAAGTCATCCTTCCAAGTTACGCGCAGAAAAAAACGCATGTGAAAATAAAACCAAAAATAACATGTGACATGCGGACATGTGAAAAACTGCCGTCGACAAGTTGAAGCTGAAACACACTTGCACATTCAGTTTTCTTTTTCCTGTCAAAGCATGGGGAAAATCTTAAATTGTTCCAAGCTGGATCACACTGGCACGGTGACACAAAACCCACTTGAATCCAAACATTTCTTGAGAAAAAGAAATGAGTGACCCCGTTTGCATTACACATGTTAAATGACAAGCAACATTCATTGATCGTTGCACGTTTGTTTAAACTGACAGTTGGTGCATTCATGTTTGTGAATCAGCTCACAAGGTTGGAACATCTCCAACTGAACATCTGACATTTAAAATACAAGACGGAAACGCGATAGTTTCACGCCAGCTTCATGGATGATCGCTGTGTTCAAGCCGATCTAAGCGTCACGTGCTAGGTCCCAACAAAGAGCGGGAAATCAGACAGGGTGGCACACTCTGTTTCAGAAAGCCTGCCGGGTCTCCAAACCAAAGTCCAAATGGTCAAGCGCAACGCTTAACCTATCTATAAACCGCTATTGACAAGTCAACTGCAAACGTCCCCCAGCGTTTTGCGCGAGCCCGCGCAGGCGAAATGCACATGGACATGTGATAAGAGGCATTTCGTGTGGAAATTTGCAGGGAAAATGCCGGACCCGTATTCCAAGGCAAGCATTTTGTGCGAGCCTGCGCAGTCAAAATGCACATGGACATGTCACAAGAAGCATTTTGTGTTATGTCACCCACACATTACTACCACAATTTCAGCGTTGATGCAAACGTCGGGCAAATAAGACAACATGTCGGTGAAAATGGCCACTCTTCAATGGTATCTCCCTGCCAAGTGGCTGCAAAAGTAGTTGCACTGCTGGCCCGCGCATCTGATTGACACCGGCACACAAGGGCATCTTCAGCCCTCAAAAGATGAAGGTCGAAACTGCCCGAAATAAAAAATCATCATTTGCACAATCTCCAATGATGTTTTGTTTTGTTCCACGTGAGAAGAGGAGGAAATAAGTAAATAAAGGGAAACGAGGACAAGCAAATGACCACATCAGAGTAGTGAGTCCGTGCACAGCAGACAAGCGTTACCGACCCGCTAAAACTTCACAACACTCAAAACTAGAAATGCTTCTGGAGGAAGTAAGCCAGGCCTCCGTTGTGATAGTGAATCCTGGTCGCTTCATGGGGCGGGATGTTCCTCGCAAAAAAGCAGCTTAAACATCGTCGCATTGCAGAACGTCAGTTACTCATCTAAACACTATGTCATACAACAGGTTGAACATCGAGCCTTCAAACACAGATGCTGCTGTTCATTGATGCAACCTTGAAAGTCATTAACACCTTTTGTCATGCGCACTAACCGGCGCTAAGGTGAAGAAAACCAAAGCTTTGCTATTCCCCAGCGGTGCGCACTAACTGGCGCCCCAGTGAAGAAACTACAATGTAACCAAGGTTGAAAAGACTACACACTCGCCTGAGTTTGGCGTGAAATCAAAAAAACAACTCCTCTTTGCTCAATCGACCAGCTTTGGCCATGAGTCTCTTCTGCTTTTTGCTTTCGCTTTTCAGCGTTTTGCTGACGTCTTTCAGCGAAGCTTTCAACTCCTGCCTTCTCCGCTTAAGGTCGCCCAGCACGTCAGTCATAGTAGTAGAGATCACAGGCGCAGCCACGGAGGAGGTCACAGCTGCACTGTCAGCCATAGAGCCCATAGAGGTCGCAGCTGCCAAATCATGCGCGCCGTCAGCCATGGAGCCTATGGAGGTCACAGTGGGGTCACTACTGGCGCAACAGCAGGGTTTTTCGTCTCTACAAATTCAATCAGAGCCGTTGAACAGACATGCACAGTTAGCCAGCGCAGCTGTTTCCACACTGAACAAATGCTGGTCAGGCACCAGCAAAACGGCTCCATGTTTTGAACTGTCTGACGGTCCTTTTTTCAGACCTCCGCAACGTTCTGTCATTGTACATAACCTGACCCGCAAAGTTGCCGCGTTAGGAGTCTAGGGGGGCGAAGGGGGAGAGCCCAAAAACAAACAACGCATCAAGAGACCAAAACAAAACTGAGCAGTGCGACGCCCAATCGTGACAAAACGATCCACTGCCAACGCAAACACAGAAAAAAGGATCCCGCCAGCAATGTCGCAGCGGAATCAGCACCTCACCCACGCCATGTTGCGAAAGCCTGCGACAACAACACCCAAACAATTCCAAACAACATGGTGCTTTGGCAAAGATTGGCAACATGCAGGCGGGGGTATAGAGACCTTCAATCAGCAACCGTGTTCCCCGGAATCCTGCCATTCCGTTACACTTGCAAGAGTATTGCTTTTTCTTAAAGCTGCGCAATTTTTCGCAAAAAAGGTCACTGCAGCAATCCCATTTTCGGGACCGTAAACATATTGGCTTTTTGGACTCCAAGAAGTGGTCCTCCCCAGTACACAAATCATAATATCTTTTGGCTGACTGTTTCTTATTTGGTTCAAAAGAAAGATGACTGATTCTGCCTTCTTTAGGGATCATTTGTTGAGCAATGACTTTATTCCAGTGATCCCGCCTGGTTTCGACTTCAGTAAGGGAGACATCAGCACGAAAGTCTTCTGTAGAGGGGCACTGGTGCTGAATAACCACTTGACCAGGGTCACAATCCAGCGAGAGAGGAGAGAGTCTTCATGTTTAATCTCGATGTCAAAACAGAGACACTTTTTGCTGCGACCTGTCAACCTGGCCAACGAATGGAGAAATTAACAGCCCCCACTTTTTGTTTGAATAATCGTATGAGAGATAATTGGTCTGATTGGGCGAGTTGATCCTCCGTACATATTGATGAGGGAATTTCAGCCCATAAAATCTGTGCAGGTGCGTACTGAAAGGAGCCAATCTTGCCAAATTTGACTTGAAAATGATTAGAATCATGGGCGGTCTGTGTGCAATGTGGTTCTGATCGCAGCATGTGGACAGTGAAAGCACCCTGTTTAGGCCCAATCGGTAAATGTACATCAAATAGAAGAAGAGCTAAATGAAGATTAATGACCAGTGAAGGCGGTCCAAAGATGGCAAGTCTTCTGTAATTCATGAAATGGTACCTTACTTTAAGGTTGGCTAATTGGACAAGAATCTCATTTAGCACGGTGTTCGGAAAAGCCTTCAAATCCAATACTGACATAGTGATCCCATGTGGAAAATGCTTTTGGAATTCTGAGTCATTCCATGGAAAGAAATGCTTAACCTGACATTCTGCAAGTCCATGCGACCAAGCGGCATCAACAGTTGGCTGTAAGATCTTCTCAACAAGTTCGATGTCTGCAAGGCAATCATTGGCAATTTGGACTGAGTGAGGTAACATCGATCTTATCTGATATACGGTGGCATCCATTGGGTCTTCTGAAATCAATGTAGTTAACTGCAGAAAGGCCCTGAAGTTCACTGATCGTCTGGTGTCGTTCAACAACAGTTCTGGGAAAAACATACTCCAGCGTTCTGCAGGGTCGGGACCAAGAAACATGGCAGTGTTCGGCATACGGTTCAACCTGGCATGCAATGAGATATTTCTCTTGGTTATTTGCGGAACAAAAGGTAACTCCAAGATTTTGCATGAAGCCGACATGCTGAACTTTATCATTGAGAAGGTTGTATAGCCATGCAGAAGCTTCAAATTCGCTGGTACTACTTGAACAAGTGAAGACAAAATGAACAGAGATATCTTTGTTAAGGCATATGTCTATGAATTTCTGAAGGACATAAGCTTTGGGGAGCAATAGGCAGAGGCCGACTCCTGTATCACTGTGATCAAAAGCTTCTTCATAAGTGATCACTGTACCTGAATATCTGTTCGAATCAATATCACTTGGACAGTTCGCAACAAAAAGATGTTCTTTCCCAAGACTAGACACCAATTCAATGGCATGTTGTTCAATAGTGTCATGAGGGTTGCAGTTCATGTAGTCGACTATAACCCAGAGTACCCCTGGGTACAGTGACTACACAGAGGCAGGCCAGAGGGGCAACCTGGGCGGAAAAGACGATAACAAGAACAACAAAGACTACACTGAGTACCCCAGTGAGCCTTGTGAATAAATCCAACAAGATCACAAGTAAAAGAACTACACTGGGTACCCCAGGAGTCCTTAAACAAGTGGGGTGCAAAAAAGGTGTGTTCAACTGTCACAATGCAAGTAGGTAAAACAGAGAAGGTAGATCTTAAACAAACAAAACTAAGATAACCCCCCCTCCCAAATTATCCTCAAAACAAAACAGGTTGACGGGCACGTTTGTGCTCTTCCTACGGCAGTACTACTGGGGAGGCCCATTTTTGCGCGCCTGCTTTTTCTTACGTTTTGAGGTCCAAAAACGGGTCCCTTCTTTGTCATATTGTTTTGCTCCAATTTCCATAGCCTTGAGGCTTCGAGGCTTGCCTTGAGGCCGTCCCTTTGCGCCAGCTGCGGCTTAAAATTCTAGCGAGGCAGCACAGGCACCAACTACTTCAAGTTCAGCCTTCCTGGGACTTCAACAATAGTATTATATAGTTTCGAGTCCTCATGAGCCTCGCTTTGTCCTTGTGCCAACACGTTTTGCGTTCGAGGCGTGGCCTCGCCCAGGCCTCGCCTGGCCTCGCCCAGGCCTCGCCGAGCCTCAAAGCGCCTCGATTGCAGGCTTTTGAAGCACGCGACCTCTTGCATCAACATAATAGAAAGGGACAGGTTGTCATGATCAAGACAAGAAGGTCCAAGAGGCTAGTTTTTGGGTTCGTTTTTTGCACCTTAAATTGATATGAATTTTGGAGACGGAGTGGGGGCCTCCCTTGTTCGAGGCCCTTATTGCCAACTCGATGTTGGCTTGTGTGATGTTGATGTGTTTCTACATTGGAACAGCGCAGCGGAAGAAGGTGCAGGGGTGGGCTTAAAACTGGACCTTCAAGGAGGCACCGGATTCAACCTGCTGAGGGTCCATTTTTGGGCCCCCATGCAAAGGAAACGTGTTTAAAAAAGGGGTCAGAAAGTGGACCCGCTTGAAATCAAAAGTGGTCCCCCCTGGAGGGTCCAGTTTTGGTCCCTTTTTGGCCCCTTCATTGTGGCAAATCTGTTGAAGCGTTTATTTCAAGTTGAAACTGATTTGACCAGCAACAGCTGCGGCTGGAATCTTGAACTGTACCCTAGCCCCTTTATACTGGTGCCCCCAAAATTAACTCACGCAAATCACCCAAGATGGATGTTTGCCCCTTGAGTTAAAATCAGGTTACCCAGTCCCACAGGGTTTGAGCCGATACGGCCTTGAGCCAATGGCTTGAGCCAAAGGGCTACGGGAGCCGGAGTAGGGGGAGGAAGGGGGAGGGGGGCAATAGTAACAATCTAACGGGGCCACTAATTTTACCTAGCGACTGGTATTGACAGTAGCGTATAGTCGAGGTCCCTTTCTGGCCGCCATGTTTCGACTGGTTTTTTGGATCCTGTTTTGGGGGCCATGATGAAGCACGTTTGTTGGCATTCGAGGCGCTCCAAGGCTTACCGAGGCCTGCCCGAGGCACGCATGGCAGGAGCTACTGTGGAAGAAACCGCCTTTGAGGACGTCAACATGTGGCAGGCACTACCCTTTATGATCCTTTATGGAAACCTAGAATGTTGCAGGGCCAAGTCTGGAGGCGAGACCTGATGGAGAGTCAACGCGTGGCAAGTTTGGAAAGAGGCATGGAAGCCGCAAGTGAGAAGAAGAGAACTCCTCAACACGAAGGCGTCACCGAGGGAGGGGGAGGAAACGGCAGCAAACCCCCTTCCCCCCATACAATGTGCCACACACCCCATTGGGCATCCGCAGGGCGGGTTGCTTTCTATTACTTTGTATTTCTCAAACGCCGGAAATGCATTCGCGGCCATTTTTTGGGTGTTTTTGGCATCCGCAGTGGTCCTTCGCAAGGGTTTTTCCGCATCCGCAGGGGAATCCGCAGGCATCCGCGCGTGCGTTGGCAGATATGTGAATCAAAATGCCTGCTTTTCCGGACCTTGCCTTGCGACGTTGCTGCCTAGCAGAAATCGCACGGGCTTGTAACTATTCATCCTGATTTAAATTTTCCTCTCGGCATCTCCTCTCGAACTACATAAGCTTTCGAACATGGTGCGTTTTAGGGCCATCCTTTGTTTGGGGTACTAACCCATTGCACCGTCTGGGCAATTTTACTATTTACATTTTATTAATTATCATACACGAACACCGTGTGTCAAGCGATTCTTAGAGATTTCATGGCCTTCCCGCACCCATTGAAAACACGAGCGCGTCGTGGGCAGGCTCTTTTTCACAGCTCCGACTGAGCCAAACCACACTAGGTTGGACAGCTCATCTCACTCTCTTCTTAGACGAGTCGTGCAGAGTAAAACGCAGTGACACGTCAAAACGGTCCTCAAATCTTCTCAACTACTTTCAAAAGATTCTCAACAACTCTTAAACGTTCTTGCCAGCTCTGCTCTCCAATAAAACGTCTTCATCTTCAAACTCACAATACCCTACAAAACTCCTACCCAATACATTCACAACATCAAGTTCCTAGAGCATGGGTCAAACAACATCCAAAAACACCACAAACCACAAAAACAAACCAAAATCCATCTCCAAGCTCTTCCATGCACAAACTGGTTCCATTTGGTTCCAAATTGGTTCCTACCTGTTTCCTATAGGTTCCTATGGGTTCTCTAGTTCACAGATCGGTTCCTACAAACTTAAAATGGTTTCCTAACTGTTCACCTGCACAAACATTGTTCCAAGATAGGTTTAAAGATGTTCAAGTAGGTTCAAGGTGGTTCAGTACACTGCACATCCTCTCACCAAACTTTCACACAAAAATGTCTTCGCATGACGCAAGTGGATCAAAGTTTTGGCAGCAATTTTTCAACCGCGAGTTCACATTTCTAAAACTGGGGAGACAAAACTTCCTTGGTCTCAGTTCCCCAGCCAATGTTTTACAGCTCCGAAAATGAGATTCTGCAGTGACCTTTTTTTGCCAAAACTGGCGCAGCTTTGACAAACAGCAAGTCCAGAAGGCACCACAGTGTCCCACTGCCACACCATCAATCATGGCTAAGGGACCCCAACCCTAGTATTATATAGATTCGAGTCCCCGTGAGCCTCGCTTTGTCCTCGTGCCTCGGGCAAGCCTCGGTAAGCCTTGGAGCGCCTCGAATGCCAACAAACCTGCTTCCTCATGGCCCCTAAAACAGGGCCCAAAAAAGTGGTCAAAACATGGCTGCGAGAAAGGGACCTTGACAGTAGCAACCGGACTTGGGACGCACAAAGAGAAAAAGGTATGAGTTGACATACATGTTCAAGCTGCAGGGCCGCAAATCTGCTTGCACAACATGTGCGGGCAGCAGCGAAATTCTCCGATGGCTGACCCCATTTTTGGGTCCAAATATGGACCCCAAAATGGGGTCCAGAATTGGATCACATTTTCATTCCTTCTTTTAGGTCTTTGCTTGGGCCCCGTTTTGGGATCCAGATTTGGCCCCAAAAGTGGGGTCAGCCATCGGAGAATTTTGCTGCTGCCCGCAGAGGTTTTGCAAGCAGATTTGCGACGCACTAGCATGAGCGTAAGTGTTAATACATGCTTTTTCTCTCTGTGCGTCCCACTTTGTTTCTTGTACAGTCGAGGTCCCTTTCTGGCCGCCATGTTTCTACTGGTTTTTTTGGATCCTGTTTTGGGGGCCATGATGAAGCAGGTTTGTTGGCATTCGAGGCGGCGCTCCAAGGCTTACCGAGGCCTGCCGGAGGCACGCATGGCCGGAGCTACTGTGGAAGAAACCGCCTTTGAGGACGTCAACATGTGGCAGGCACTACCCTTTATGATCCTTTATGGAAACCTAGAATGTGGCAGGGCCAAGGCTGGAGGCGAGACCTGATGGAGAGTCAACCCGTGGCAAGTTTGGAAAGAGGCATGGAAGCCGCAAGTGAGAAGAAGAGAACTCCTCAACACGAAGGCGTCACCGAGGGAAGGGGAGGAAACGGCAGCAACCCCCCTTCCCCCCATACAATGTGCCACACCCCCCATTGGGCATCCGCAGGGCGGGTTGCTTTCTATTACTTTGTATTTCTCAAACGCCGGAAATGCATCCGCGGCCATTTTTTGGGGTTTTTTGGCATCCGCAGTGGTCCTTTGCAAGGGTTTTTCCGCATCCGCAGGGGAATCCGCAGGCATCCGCGCGTGCGTTGGCAGATATGTGAATCAAAATGGCTGCTTTTCCGGACCTTGCCTTGCGACGTTGCTGCCTAGCAGACATCGCAAGGGCTTGTAACTATTCATCCTGATTTAAATTTTCCTCCTCGCAATCTCCTCTCGAAACTTAGAAGCTTCGAAACATGGTGCGTTTTAGGGCCATCCTTTGTTTGGGGGTACCTATCCAGTGCCAACGTCTGCAATTTTATACACGACCGTGGTGTCAGCGATTCTATAGAAATTTCATGGCTCCGCTACCATGTGAAAACACGAGCGCGGCGTGGCAGCTCTTTTCACAGCTCGGACTGGAGCCAAACCACACAGGTTGGACAGCTCAGTCACTCTTCTTCTTAGAAGAGTCGTGCAGAGTAAAACGCAGTGACACTCAAACGTTCTCAAACTTCTCAAACTACTTCAAAAGAGTTCGCAAGCTTTAAAACGTTCTTCCATCTTCCCTTCCCCCTTTCCCCTGCCCTCTTCCCCTCCCTCCTTCTTTCTTCCATCCATCCACGTTCTTTTCTTCCCCCCGTCCCTCTTTCCCCGCCCTCCCCTTCCTCCTTCCCAGCTTCTCCAAGTAAAACGTCTTCAGCTCAAACTCACAAATACCCTACAAACCTCCTACCCAATACAGTCACAACATCAAGTTCCTAGGGCATGTGTCAAACAACATCCAAAAACACCACAAACCACAAAAACAAACGAAAATCCATCTCCAAGCTCTTCCATGCACAAACTGGTTCCATTTGGTTCCAAATTGGTTCCTACATGGTTCCTATAGGTTCCTATGGGTTCTATAGTTCACAGATCGGTTCCTACAAACTTAAAATGGTTTCCTAACTGTTCACCTGCACATACATTGTTCCAAGATAGGTTTCAAGATGTTCAAGTAGGTTCAAGGTGGTTCAGTACACTGTACATCCTCTCACCTAACTTTCACACAAAAAGGGCTTCGCATGACGCAAGTGGATCAAAGTTGGGCAGCAATTTTTCAACGCAACTGGGGAGGACAACTTCTTGGAGTCCAAGGCCAATGTTTTACAGCTCCGAAAATGAGATTCTGCAGTGACCTTTTTTTGCAAAAACTGGCGCAGCTTTGACAAACAGCAAGTCCAGAAGGCACCACAGTGTCCCACTGCCACACCATCAATCATGGCTAAGGGACCCCAACCATAGTATTATATAAATTCGAGTCCCCGTGAGCCTCGCTTTGTCCTCGTGCCTCGGGCAAGCCTCGGTAAGCCTTGGAGCGCCTCGAATGCCAACAAACCTGCTCATCATGGCCATAAAAACAGGCCCAAAAAATGCAGTCAAAACATATTCAGGCTGCGAGAAAAGGTGACCTGACAGGCAACCGGACTTGGGACGCACAAAGAGAGAAAATGTCGAGTTGTTGAGTTGACATACATGTTCAAGCTGCAGGGTCGCAAATCTGCTTGCACAAAATGTGCGGGCAGCAGCGAAATTCTCCGATGGCTGACCCCATTTTTGGGTCCAAATATGGACCCCAAAATGGGGTCCAGAATTGGATCACATTTTCATTACTTCTTTTAGGTCTTTGCTTGGGCCCCGTTTTGGGATCCAGATTTGGACCCAAAAGTGGGGTCAGCCATCGGAGAATTTTGCTGCTGCCCGCAGAGGTTTTGCAAGCAGATTTGCGACGCACTAGCATGAGCGTAAGTGTTAATACAGGCTTTTTCTCTCTGTGCGTCCCACTTTGTTTCTTGTACAGTCGAGGTCCCTTTCTGGCCGCCATGTTTCTACTGGTTTTTTGGATCCTGTTTGGAGGGGCGAGGCAGTGGCCATGATTGTGAAGAGGTTTGTTGATTCGCAGGCGCTTCCAAGGCCTACGAGCATTGCCCGAGGCACGCATGGAGGAGTACTGTGGAAGGAAACCGCATTTGAGCGACTGTCATACATGTGGCAGGCCAACTACCCTTTATGACCCCGTTCTGGACATAGGTAACTGTGGCAGGGCCAGTTGGGAGGGCGAGACCTGATGGGGAGCAACGCGTAGGCAGAGCCAAAGTTTGGAAAGAGGCATGGAAGCCGCAAGTGGGAAGAAGAGAACTCTTCAACACGAAGGCGTCACCGAGGGAAGGGGAGGAAACGGCAGCAACCCCCCTCCCCCCCATACAATGTGCCACACACCCCATTGGGCATCCGCAGGGCGGGTTGCTTTCTATTACTTTGTATTTCTCAAACGCCGGAAATGCATCCGCGGCCATTTTTTGGGGTTTTTGGCATCCGCAGTGGTCCTTTGCAAGGGTTTTTCCGCATCCGCAGGGGAATCCGCAGGCATCCGCGCGTGCGTTGGCAGATATGTGAATCAAAATGGCTGCTTTTGTCGAGGGGCAGTGCCTTGACGATCGTTGACTGGCCATAAGCATGAAATCGACCGGCGCATTGCAAGCTATTCATGCCCTCCTGATTTAAATTTTCCTCCTCGCAATCTCCTCTCGAAACTTATAAGCTTCGAAACATGGTGCGTTTTAGGGCCATCCTTTGTTTGGGGGTACCTATCCAGTGCCAACGTCTGCAATTTTTTATACACGACCGTGGTGTCAGCGATTCTATAGAGATTTCATGGCTCCGCTACCATGTGAAAACACGAGCGCGGCGTGGCAGCTCTTTTTCACAGCTCGGACTGGAGCCAAACCACACAGGTTGGACAGCTCAGTCACTCTTCTTCTTAGAATAGTCGTGCAGAGTAAAACGCAGTGACACTCAAACGTTCTCAAACTTCTCAAACTACTTCAAAAGAGTTCTCAAGCTTTAAAAACGTTCTTCCAGCTTCTTCAAATAAAACGTCTTCAGCTCAAACTCACAAATACCCTACAAAACTCCTACCCAATACAGTCACAACATCAAGTTCCTAGGACATGGGTCAAACAACATCAAAAACACCACAAACCACAAAAACAAACGAAAATCCATCTCCAAGCTCTTCCATGCACAAACTGGTTCCATTTGGTTCCAAATTGGTTCCTACCTGGTTCCTATAGGTTCATATGGGTTCTATAGTTCACAGATCGGTTCCTACAAACTTAAAATGGTTTCCTAACTGTTCACCTGCACATACATTGTTCCAAGATAGGTTTCAAGATGTTCAAGTAGGTTCAAGGTGGTTCAGTACACTGTACCTCCTCTCACCAAACTTCCACACAAAAAGGTTTTGTACCCCCCCCCCCTCGACCCATGACGCAAGTGGATTCACAAAGTTGGGCCCCTGGCAGCAATTCTTTCACGCAACTGGGGGAGGCAACTCTTGGAGATCCAAGGCCAAGGTTTTTTACCAGCTGTCCGACCCAAATGAGATTCTGCATGTGACCTTTTTGCCAAAACTGGCGAGCTTGACAAACAGCAAGTCAAGGAATCGGCACCACAGTGTCCCACTGCCCAACACATCAATCATGGCTAAGGGACCCCCACACCATAGAATATAAGATGTTCGAGTTCCCCGTGAGGCCCTAGCCTTTGTCCTCGTGCCTGGGCAAGCCTCGTTAAGGCACCTGGAGCCGACTCGAATGGCAAACAAACCTGCTTCATCATGGCCCCTAAAACAGGGCCCAAAAAAGTTGTCAAAACATGGCTGCGATAAAGGGACCTTGACAGTAGCAACCGGAATTGGGCCGCACAAAAACAAAAAGGAATGAGTTGACATTCATGTTCAAGCTGCAGGGTCGCAAATCTGCTTGCACAACATGTGCGGGCAGCAGCGAAATTCTCCGATGGCTGACCCCATTTTTGGGTCCAAATATGGACCCCAAAATGGGGTCCAGAATTGGATCACATTTTCATTCCTTCTTTTAGGTCTTTGCTTGGGCCCCGTTTTGGGATCCAGATTTGGACCCAAAAGTGGGGTCAGCCATCGGAGAATTTTGCTGCTGCCCGCAGAGGTTTTGCAAGCAGATTTGCGACGCACTAGCATGAGCGTAAGTGTTAATACATGCTTTTTCTCTCTGTGCGTCCCACTTTGTTTCTTGTACAGTCGAGGGCCCTTTCTGGCCGCCATGTTTCTACTGGTTTTTTGGATCCTGTTTTGGGGGCCATGATGAAGCAGGTTTGTTGGCATTCGAGGCGCTCCAAGGCTTACCGAGGCCTGCCCGAGGCACGCATGGCAGGAGCTACTGTGGAAGAAACCGCCTGTGAGGACGTCAACATGTGGCAGGCACTGCCCTTTATGACCCTTTATGGGAACCTAGAATGTGGCAGGGCCAAGTCTGGGAGGCGAGACCTGATGGGGAGTCAACGCGTGGCAAGGCCAAGTTTGGAAAGAGGCATGGAAGCCGCAAGTGGGAAGAAGAGAACTCCTCAACACGAAGGCGTCACCGAGGGAAGGGGGGGAAACGGCAGCAAACCCCCTTCCCCCCATACAATGTGCCACACACCCCATTGGGCATCGCAGGGCGGGTTGCTTTCCTATTACTTTGTATTTCTCAAACGCCGGAAATCATCCCGCTGGCCATTTTTTGGGGGTTTGTGGCATGTCCGCACAGATGTCCTTCGCAAGGGTTTTTTTTTTATTTTTTCTTCCGCATCCGCAGGGGAATCCGCAGGCATCCGCGCGTGCGTTGGCAGATATGTGAATCAAAATGGCTGCTTTTCTGGACCTTGCCTTGCGACGTTGCTGCCTCGCAGAAATCGCAAGGGCTTGTAACTATTCATCCTGATTAAAATTTTCCTCCTCGCAATCTCCTCTCGAAACTTATAAGCTTCGAAACATGGTGCGTTTTAGGGCATCCTTTGTTTGGGGGTACCTATCCAGGGCCAACGTCTGCAATTTTATACACGACCGTGGTGTCAGCGATTCTATAGAGATTTCATGGCTCCGCTACCATGTGAAAACACGAGCGCGGCGTGGCAGCTCTTTTTCACAGCTCGGACTGGAGCCAAACCACACAGGGTGGACAGCTCAGTCACTCTTCTTCTTAGAAGAGACGTGCAGAGTAAAACGCAGTGACACTCAAACGTTCTCAAACGTCTAAACTACTTTCAAAGATTCATCAAGCTTCAAAACGTTTCTTCCCGCTTCTCCAAATAAAAAAATAAAACGTCTGTCAGCTCAAACTCACAAATACCCTACAAAACTCCTACCCAATACAGTCACAACAATCAAGTTCCTAGGAATGGTCAAACAACATCCAAAAACAACCCAAACCACAAAAACAAACGAAAATCCACCATCTCCAAGCTCTTCCATGCACAAACTGGTTCCATTTTGGTTCCAGAAAATTGGTTCCTACCTGATTCCTATAGGTTCCTAGGGTTCTATAAGTTCACGATCGGTTCCTACAACTTTAAATGGTTTTCCTACTGTTTCACCTGCAAATACATTGTTCCAAGATAGGTTTCAAGATGTTCAAGTAGGTTCAAGGTGGTTCAGTAAACACTGTACAGCCTCTGTCACCAAAACTTCCCACAAAAAGGTCTTCGCATGACGCAAGTGGATCAAAGTTGGGCAGCAATTTTTCAACGCAACTGGGAGGACAACTTCTTGGAGTCCAAGGCCAATGTTTTACAGCTCCGAAAATGAGATTCTGCAGTGACCTTTTTTTGCCAAAACTGGCGCAGCTTTGACAAACAGCAAGTCCAGAAGGCACCACAGTGTCCCACTTCCACACCATCAATCATGGCTAAGGGACCCCAACCATAGTATTATATAGATTCGAGTCCCCGTGAGCCTCGCTTTGTCCTCGTGCCTCGGGCAAGCCTCGGTAAGCCTTGGAGCGCCTCGAATGGCAACAAGCCTGCTTCATCATGGCCCCTAAAACAGGGCCCAAAAAAGTGGTCAAAACATGGCTGCGAGAAAGGGACCTTGACAGAGTAGCCAACCGGACTGGGACGCACAAAGAGAAAAAGAGTATGAGTTGACATTCATGTTTCAAGCTGCAGGGTCGCAAATCTGCTTGCACAACATGTGCGGGCAGCAGCGAAATTCTCCGATGGCTGACCCCATTTTTAGGTCCAAATATGGACCCCAAAATGGGGTCCAGAATTGGATCACATTTTCATTCCTTCTTTTAAGTCTTTGCTTGGGCCCCGTTTTGGGATCCAGATTTGGACCAAAAAGTGGGGTCAGCCATCGGAGAATTTTGCTGCTGCCCGCAGAAAAGTTTTGCAAGCAGATTTGCGACGCACTAGCATGAGCGTAAGTGTTAATACATGCTTTTTCTCTCTGTGCGTCCCACTTTGTTTCTTGTACAGTCGAGGTCCCTTTCTGGCCGCCATGTTTCTACTGGTTTTTTGGATCCTGTTTTGGGGGCCATGATGAAGCAGGTTTGTTTGCATTCGAGGCGCTCCAAGGCTTACCGAGGCCTGCCCGAGGCACGCATGGCAGGAGCTACTGTGGAAGAAACCGCCTTTGAGGACGTCAACATGTGGCAGGCACTACCCTTTATGACCCTTTATGGGAACCTAGAATGTGGCAGGGCAAAGTCTGGGAGGCGAGACCTGATGGGGAGGCAACGCGTGGCAAGGCCAAGTTTGGAAAGAGGCATGGAAGCCGCAAGTGGGAAGAAGAGAACTCCTCAACACGAAGGCGTCACCGAGGGAAGGGGAGGAAACGGCAGAAAACCCCCTCCCCCCCATACAATGTGCCACACACCCCATTGGGCATCCGCAGGGCGGGTTGCTTTCTATTACTTTGTATTTCTCAAACGCCGGAAAGGCATCCGCGGCCATTTTTTGGTGGTTTTTGGCATCCGCAGTGGTCCTTCGCAACGGTTTTTCCGCATCCGCAGGGGAATCGCAGGCATCCGAGCGTCTCGTGGCAGATATGTGATCAAAAAGTGCGCTGCTTTTCGGACCTTGCCTTGTGACGTTTGCTGCCTAGCAGAAATCGCAAGGGCTGTAACCATTCATCCTGATTTTAAATTTTCCTCCTCGCAATCTCCTCTCGAAGCTTATAAGTTTCGAAACATGGTGCGTTTTAGGGCCATCCTTTGTTTGGGGGTACCTATCCAGTGCCAACGTCTGCAATTTTATACACGACCGTGGTGTCAGCGATTCTATAGAAATTTCATGGCTCCGCTACCATGTGAAAACACGAGCGCGGCGTGGCAGCTCTTTTTCCACAGCCCGGACTTGAGCCAAACCACACAGGTTGGACAGCTCAGTCACTCTTCTTCTTAGAAGAGTCGTACAGAGTAAAACGCAGTGACACTCAAACGTTCTCAAACTTCTCAAACTACTTCAAAAGAGTTCTCAAGCTTCAAAAACATTCTTCCAGCTTCTCCAAGTAAAACGTCTTCAGCTCAAACTCACAAATACCCTACAAAACTCCTACCCAATACAGTCACAACATCAAGTTCCTAGGGCATGGGTCAAACAACATCAAAAAACACCACAAACCACAAAAACAAACCAAAATCCATCTCCAAGCTCTTCCATGCACAAACTGGTTCCATTTGGTTCCAAATTGGTTCCTACCTGGTTCCTATAGGTTCCTATGGGTTCTCTAGTTCACAGATCGGTTCCTACAAACTTAAAATGGTTTCCTAACTGTTCACCTGCACAATCATTGTTCCAAGATCGGTTTAAAGATGTTCAAGTAGGTTCAAGGTGGTTCAGTACACTGTACATCCTCTCACCAAATTTTCACACAAAAAGGTCTTTGCATGACGCAAGTGGATCAAAGTTGGGGATTGTTTGACCATCAATTTTTCAACGCAACTGGGGAGGACCACTTCTTGGAGTCCAAGGCCAATGTTTTACAGCTCCGAAAATGAGATTCTGCAGTGACCTTTTTTTGCCAAAACTGGCGCAGCTGTGACGACCAGCAGTACTTTTGCAAGTCCAGAAGGCACCACAGTGTCCCACTGCCACACCATCAATCATTGCTAAGGGACCCCAACAATAGTATTATATAGATTCGAATCCCCGTGAGCCTCGCTTTGTCCTCGTGCCTCGGGCAGGCCTCGGTAAGCCTTGGAGCGCCTCGAATGCCAACAAACCTGCTTCATCATGGCCCCTAAAACAGGGCCAAAAAGTGGTCAAAACATGGCTGCGATAAAGGGACCTTGACAGTAGCAACCCGGACTTGGGACGCCCAATCGAGAACAAGGTATGAGTGACATTCATGTTCAAAGCGGCTAGGTCGCAAAAAGGCTTGACAACATTGTGCGGGAAGAAGCGCAACATTTCCGAGGCTGACCCCATTTTAGGTCCAAATATGGCCCACAAATGGGGTCCAGAATTGGTCACCTTTTCATTCCTTCTTTTAAGTCTTTGCTTGGGCCCCGTTTTGGGGTCCAGATTTGGACCCAAAAGTGGGGTCAGCCATCGGAGAATTTTGCTGCTGCCCGCAGAGGTTGTGCAAGCAGATTTGCGACGCACTAGCATGAGCGTAAGTGTTAATACATGCTTTTTCTCTCTGTGCGTCCCACTTTGTTTCTTGTACAGTCGAGGTCCCTTTCTGGCCGCCATGTTTCTACTGGTTTTTGGATCCTGTTTTGGGGGCCATGATGAAGCAGGTTTGTTGGCATTCGAGGCGGCGCTCCAAGGCTTACCGAGGCCTGCCGGAGGCACGCATGGCAGGAGATACTGTGGAAGAAACCGCCTTTGAGGACGTCAACATGTGGCAGGCACTACCCTTTATGATCCTTTATGGAAACCTAGAATGTGGCAGGGCCAAGTCTGGAGGCGAGACCTGATGGAGAGTCAACGCGTGGCAAGTTTGGAAAGAGGCATGGAAGCCGCAAGTGAGAAGAAGAGAACTCCTCAACACGAAGGCGTCACCGAGGGAAGGGGAGGAAACGGCAGCAAACCCCCTTCCCCCCATACAATGTGCCACACACCCCATTGGGCATCCGCAGGGCGGGTTGCTTTCTATTACTTTGTATTTCTCAAACGCCGGAAATGCATCCGCGGCCATTTTTTGGGGGTTTTTGGCATCCGCATTGGTCCTTCGCAAGGGTTTTTCCGCATCCGCAGGGGAATCCGCAGGCATCCGCGCGTGCGTTGGCAGATATGTGAATCAAAATGGCTGCTTTTCCGGAACTTGCCTTGCGACGTTGCTGCCTAGCAGACATCGCAAGGGCTTGTAACTATTCATCCTGATTTAAATTTTCCTCCTCGCAATCTCCTCTCGAAACTTATAAGCCTCGAAACATGGTGCGTTTTAGGGCCATCCTTTGTTTGGGGGTACCTATCCAGTGCCAACGTCTGCAATTTTATACACGACCGTGGTGTCAGCGATTCTATAGAGATTTCATGGCTCCGCTACCATGTGAAAACACGAGCGCGGCGGGGCAGCTCTTTTTCACAGCTCGGACTGGAGCCAAACCACACAGGTTGGACAGCTCAGTCACTCTTCTTCTTAGAAGAGTCGTGCAGAGTAAAACGCAGTGACACTCAAACGTTCTCAAACTTCTCAAACTACTTCAAAAGAGTTCTCAAGCTTTAAAAACGTTCTTCCAGCTTCTCCAAATAAAACGTCTTCAGCACTTCAAAGCACAAATTACCTACCAAAACTCCTACCCAATCAGTCACCAACATCCAGTTCTATAGGACATGGGTCAACACACAACATCCAAAAACCAACACACAAACCACAAAAACAAACGAAAACATCTCCAAGCTCTTACGATGCACAAAATGGTTCCATTTGGTGCCAAATTGGTTTACACGGGTTTCCTATAGGTTTCCTATTGGGTTCTATAGTTCACAGATCGGTTTCCTCAAACTTAAAATTGGTTTCCTAAACTGATTCCACATGCAAATACATTGTTCCAAATAGGTTTCAAGATGTTCAAGTAGGTTCAATGTGGTTCAGTACACTGTACATCCTCTCACCAAACTTCCACACAAAAAGGTCTTCGCATGCCGCAAGTGGATCAAAGTTGGGCAGCAATTTTTCAACGCAACTGGGGAGGACAACTTCTTGGAGTCCAAGGCCAATGTTTTACAGCTCCGAAAATGAGATTCTGCAGTGACCTTTTTTTGCCAAAACTGGCGCAGCTTTGCCAAACAGCAAGTCCAGAAGGCACCACAGTGTCCCACTGCCACACCATCAAGCATGGCTAAGGGACCCCAACCATAGTATTATATAGATTCGAGTCCCCGTGAGCCTCGCTTTGTCCTCGTGCCTCGGGCAAGCCTCGGCAAGCCTTGGAGCGCCTCGAATGCCAACAAACCTGCTTCATCATGGCCCCTAAAACAGGGCCCAAAAAAGTGGTCAAAACATGGCTGCGAGAAAGGGACCTTGACAGTAGCAAACGGACTTGGGACGCACAAAGAGAAAAAGGGATGAGTTGACATACATGTTCAAGCTGCAGGGTCGCAAATCTGCTTGCACAACATGTGCGGGCAGCAGCGAAATACTCCGATGGGCGACCCCATTTTTGGGTCCAAATATGGACCCCAAAATGGGGTCCAGAATTGGATCACATTTTCATTCCTTCTTTTAGGTCTTTGCTGGGGCCCCGTTTTGGGATCCAGATTTGGACCCAAAAGTGGGGTCAGCCATCGGAGAATTTTGCTGCTGCCCGCAGAGGTTTTGCAAGCAGATTTGCGACGCACTAGCATGAGCGTAAGGGTTAATACATGCTTTTTCTCTCTGTGCGGCCCACTTTGTTTCTTGTACAGTCGAGGTCCCTTTCTGGCCGCCATGTTTCTACTGGTTTTTTGGATCCTGTTTTGGGGGCCATGATGAAGCAGGTTTGTTGGCATTCGAGGCGGCGCTCCAAGGCTTACCGAGGCTTGCCGGAGGCACGCATGGCAGGAGCTACTGTGGAAGAAACCGCCTTTGAGGGCGTCAACATGTGGCAGGCACTACCCTTTATGATCCTTTATGGAAACCTAGAATGTGGCAGGGCCAAGTCTGGAGGCGAGACCTGATGGAGAGTCAACGCGTGGCCAGTTTGGAAAGAGGCATGGAAGCCGCAAGTGAGAAGAAGAGAACTCCTCAACACGAAGGCGTCACCGAGGGAAGGGGAGGAAACGGCAGCAACCCCCCTTCCCCCCATACAATGTGCCACACCCCCCATTGGGCATCCGCAGGGCGGGTTGCTTTCTATTACTTTGTATTTCTCAAACGCCGGAAATGCATCCGCGGCCATTTTTTGGGGGTTTTTGGCATCCGCAGCGGTCCTTCGCAAGGGTTCTCCCGCATCCGCAGGGGCATCCGCAGGCATCCGCGCGTGCGTTGGCAGATATGTGAATCAAAATGGCTGCTTTTCCGTACCTTGCCTTGTGACGTTGCTGCCTAGCAGAAATCGCAAGGGCTTGTAACCATTCATCCTGATTTAAATTTTCCTCCTCGCAATATCCTCTCGAAAATTAGAAGCTTCGAAAACATGGTTGCGTTTTAGGGCCATCCTTTGTTTTCGGGTGACCATCCAGTGCCAACGTCTGCAATTTTATAACACGACAGTTGGATTGTCAGCGATTCTATAGAGATTCATGGCTCCGACTACCATGTGAAAAACACGAGAGCGGCGTGCAGATCTTTTTCACAGAGCCGGACTTGGAGGGGGGGGGGGGGGGGGGGGGGGCCAACCACACAGGTTGGACAGCTCAGTCACTCTTCTCCTTAGAAGAGTCGTACAGAGTAAAACGCAGTGACACTCAAACGTTCTCAAACTTCTCAAACTACTTCAAAAGAGTTCTCACGCTTTAAAAACGTTCTTCCAGCTTCTCCAAATTAAACGTCTTCAGCTCAAACTCACAAATACCCTACAAAACTCCTACCCAATACAGTCACAACATCAAGTTCCTAGGACATGGGTCAAACAACATCCAAAAACACCACAAACCACAAAAACAAACGAAAATCCATCTCCAAGCTCTTCCATGCACAGACTGGTTCCATTTGGTTCCAAATTGGTTCCTACCTGGTTCCTATAGGTTCCTATGGGTTCTCTAGTTCACAGATCGGTTCCTACAAACTTAAAATGGTTTGCTAACTGTTCACCTGCACATACATTGTTCCAAGATAGGTTTAAAGATGTTCAAGTAGGTTCAAGGTGGTTCAGTACACTGTACATCCTCTCACCAAACTTTCACACAAAAAGGTCTTCGCATGACGCAAGTGGATCAAAGTTGGGGATTGTTTGACCATCAATTTTTCAACGCAACTGGGGAGGACCACTTCTTGGAGTCCAAGGCCAATGTTTGACAGCTCCGAAAATGAGATTCTGCAGTGACCTTTTTTTTGCCAAAAACTGGCGCAGCTTTGACAAACAGCAATACTTTTGCAAGTCCAGAAGGCACCACAGTGTTCCCCTTGCCCACCCATCCAATCATGGCTAAGGGACCCAACCAAGTATCTATTAGATTCGAGTCCCCGTGAGCCTCGCTTGCCTCGTGACTAGGGCAAGCCCGTAAGCCTTGGAGGCCCTCGAAGCCAACAAACCTGCTTCATCATGGCCCCTAAAACAGGGCCCAAAAAAGTGGTCAAAACATGGCTGCGAGAAAGGGACCTTGACAGTAGCAACCGGACTTGGGACGCAAAAAGAGAAAAAGGTATGAGTTGACATACATGTTCAAGCTGCAGGGTCGCAAATCTGCTTGCACAACATGTGCGGGCAGCAGCGAAATTCTCCGATGGCTGACCCCATTTTTGGGTCCAAATATGGACCCCAAAATGGGGTCCAGAATTGGATCACATTTTCATTCCTTCTTTTAGGTCTTTGCTTGGGCCCCGTTTTGGGATCCAGATTTGGACCCAAAAGTGGGGTCAGCCATCGGAGAATTTTGCTGCTGCCCGCAGAGGTTTTGCAAGCAGATTTGCGACGCACTAGCATGAGCGTAAGTGTTAATACATGCTTTTTCTCTCTCTGCGTCCCACTTTGTTTCTTGTACAGTCGAGGTCCCTTTCTGGCCGCCATGTTTCTACTGGTTTTTGGATCCTGTTTTGGGGGCCATGATGAAGCAGGTTTGTTGGCATTCGAGGCGCTCCAAGGCTTACCGAGGCCTGCCCGAGGCACGCATGGCAGGAGCTACTGTGGAAGAAACTGCCTTTGAGGACGTCAACATGTGGCAGGCACCGGTTTCGCAGAAACCACCCCTTATGGAACCTAGAATGTGGCAGGGCCAAGTCTGGGAGGCGAGACCTGATGGGGAGTCAACGCGTGGCAAGGCCAACTTTGGAAAGAGGCATGGAAGCCGCAAGTGGGAAGAAGAGAACTCCTCAACACGAAGGCGTCACCGAGGGAAGGGGAGGAAACGGCAGAAAACCCCCTCCCCCTCATACAATGTGCCACACACCCCATTGGGCATCCGCACGGCGGGTTGCTTTCTATTAATTGGGCATCCGCACGGCGGGTTGCTTTCTATTACTTTGTATTTCTCAAACGCCGGGAATGCATCCGCGGCCATTTTTTGGGGTTTTTTGGCATCCGCAGTGGTCCTTTGCAAGGGTTTTTCCGCATCCGCAGGGGAATCCGCAGGCATCCGCGCGTGCGTTGGCAGATATGTGAATCAAAATGGCTTCTTTTCCGGACCTTGCCTTGCGACGTTGCTGCCTAGCAGACATCGCAAGGGCTTGTAACTATTCATCCTGATTTAAATTTTCCTCCTCGCAATCTCCTCTCGAAACTTATAAGCTTCGAAACATGGTGCGTTTTAGGGCCATCCTTTGTTTGGGGGTACCTATCCAGGGCCAACGTCTGCAATTTTATACACGACCGTGGTGTCAGCGATTCTATATATATTTCAATGGCTCCGCTACATGTGAACAACACGAGCCGCGGCGTGGCATCTCCTTTTGCACGCCCGGACTTGAGCCAGAACCACAACAGGTTGGAGACAGCGCAGTCACTCTTCTTTCTTAGAAGAGGTCCGTACAGATTAACACGCAGTGACACTCAAACTTTCAACTTCTCAACTACTTCAAAAGAGTTTCTCAAGCCTTCAAAAACGTTCTTTTCCCAGCTTCTCCAATAGTAACGTCTTTTAAGCTCAAACTCACAAATACCCTCACAAACTCTACCCATACAGTCCCAACATCAAGTTCCTAGGGCATTGGGTCAAACAACATCCAAAAACACCACAAACCACAAAAACAAACCAAAATCCATCTCCAAGCTCTTCCATGCACAAACTGGTTCCATTTGGTTCCAAATTGGTTCCTACCTGGTTCCTGTAGGTTCCTATGGGTTCTCTAGTCACAGATCGGTTCCTACAAACTTAAAATGGTTTCCTAACTGTTCACCTGCACAATCATTGTTCCAAGATAGGTTTAAAGATGTTCAAGTAGGTTCAAGGTGGTTCAGGACACTGCACATCCTCTCACCAAACTTTCACACAAAAAGGTCTTCGCATGACGCAAGTGGATCAAAGTTGGGATTGTTTGACCATCAATTTTTCAACGCAACTGGGGAGGACCACTTCTTGGAGTCCAAGGCCAATGTTTTACAGCTCCGAAAATGAGATTCTGCAGTGACCTTTTTTTGCCAAAACTGGCGCAGCTGTGACGAACAGCAGTACTTTTGCAAAGTCCAGAATGCAACCACAGTGTCCCACTGCCACACCAATC
>CAMXCT020001000.1:0-189054 GCA_947184155.2 Cladocopium goreaui | reverse complement strand
GAGGAAAAATTGCGATTTGACTTGCCCCCGAGCAACCCTTTCGCACGAAATGAGGGTCGATCGGCAAAAACTGAGGAAAAATTGCGATTTTACTTGTGCCGGAGCAACCCTTTCGCACGAAATGAGGGTCGATCGTCAAAAACTGAGGAAAAATTGCGATTTTACTTGTGCCGGAGCAACCCTTTCGCAAGAAATGAGGGTCGATCGTCAAAAACTGAGGAAAAATTGCGATTTTACTTGCCCCGGAGCAACCCTTTCGCACGAAATGAGGGTCGATCGTCAAAAACTGCGGAAAAATTGCGATTTTACTTGCCCCGGAGCAACCCTTTCGCACGAAATGAGGGTCGATCGGCAAAAACTGAGGTAAAATTGCGATTTTACTTGCCCCGGAGCAACCCTTTCGTCTGTGTGTAAAAGCGTCTGTGTGTAAAAGCGTCTGTGTGTAAAAGCTTCTGTGTGTAAAAGCGTCTCTGTGTGTAAAAGTCTCTGTGTGTAAAAGCGTCTGTGTGTAAAAGTGTCTGTGTGTAAAAGTGTTTGTGTTTGTGTGTCACAGCGTCTGTGTGTAAAAAGCGTCTGTGTGTAAAAAGCGTCTGTGTGTAAAAGCGTCTGTGTGTAAAAGTGTTTGTGTGTAAAAGTGTCTGTGTGTAAAAAGCGTCTGTGTGTAAAAAGTGTCTGTGTGTAAAAGTGTCTGTGTGTAAAGGCGTCTGTGTGTAAAAGGGTCTGTGTGTAAAAGCGTCTGTGTGTAAAAGCGTTTGTGTGTAAAAGCGTCTGTGTGTAAAAGTGTTTGTATGTAAAAGCTTCTGTGTGTAAAAGCTTCTGTATGTAAAAGCTTCTGTGTGTAAAAGCTTCTGTGGGTAAAAGCTTTGTGTGTAAAAGCGTCAGTGTAAAAGCGTCTGTGTAAAAGTGTTTGCGATGCAAACTATTGTCTTGCACTTCTCACTATTTTGTCTTGATACTCCTCTTCTCGACTGCCTATAACACAGCTTTCATATATCGTTTCTAATATTGCGTTTCCATACTAACAAGAGAAGAACCTGCTCCTCTACGCTCTCGGGCCATCCGTCGTCTAGTTTGATTTTTTTAAATGAGAAAAACACTTACAAAGAATAGTAATCCATATTTGGGGTCACTTCTTTTAAATGATCCCAACAATAGATCCCTATGTTGCTTCTTTCAAGGCTGGATTGAAAGTTTAAAGAAACTTGCAGGGCTACATTGAAACTTTCATGCAAACTTTCAGTGTAGCCCTGCCATAGGGATTACTATTGCTGGGATCATTTTAAAAGAAGTAACCCCAAATATGGATTACTATGTTTTGTAAGTGTTTTTCTCATTTAAAAAAACCAACCAGTGGCTGTTTATTGTGCAAATTGTTTTGACATGTTACACCCACCATGTCTAAATGTGTTGTAAAAAGTAACCCAAAACATGGTTTGGTTGTCATGCATTGGTTTTGGTTTGCAATTCAGTAACCCCAAACCAAATTATAACCCCACACCAAATGAATACACATATATATATATATATCCACAGTAGTATTTGAGTACATTATGTATTGAAGAAGTTGCATCAAAAAAATCCTAGGACAAGAGCAACTACATTAGGTGAACATACATAAATAATACACCAACAAACACATGTACAATACTGAAACTGTAATCAAACATTTGCCTTAGGCATTTTGAGACATCTATATGTCTATTTGCTTTGTGATTTCCCAAAAAAATGAAAAGGTACCTTAGGGGGGCTTAAAGCACCGTTTTATTTTACAAAGTACCTAATCGGGTTGGTTGGCATGCAATGGGTTTTGTTTGAAAACAGTAGCCCCAAGCCAAATAATAACCCCACACCAAATAAATACACATATACCTCCACATTAGTATGTGGGTACATTATGTCACATTATGCCTTAAAGTGTCATCAAAAAAACATAGGGCAAGTAAACATACATAAATAAGAAAAGAAAAAACACATGTACAATACAGAAACTATAATCACATATTTTCATTACACATTTTTTGGGCATTCCCATTTCTATTTTTTGTTTTATTTTGCTAAAAATAAAAAAGGTACCTTAAGGGGGGTTTAAAGCACCTTTCATTTTACAAAGTACCTAATAGGGTTGGTTGGCATGCAATGGGTTTGGTTTGCAAAACTGTAACCCCAAGACAACCAATAACACCACACCAAATGAATACACATATATCTCTACATTAGTATTTGGGTACATTCTGCCTTAAAGTTTCAAAAAAACCTAGGACAAGAGCAATTACATTAGGTGAACAGACATAAATAAAACAAAAAGCCACATGTACAATACTGAAACTGTAATATGTTTTTTTGCCACATATACCACCACTGATTATTGATTGAATACATATATATATATACATACTGTATATATATATATATACTATTTATTTGTTCATTTATTGTTTTTTGTTATTCATTTTATATATATGTGTGTTTTATTTTTCTAATTGTATATTTGTTTATCTTGTTAATGTTTTTGAACACGAACCACTTCTTAAAGTCGCAGCATATCTTTAAGTATTGTTTTCCATTATTGCATGCATAGGACAAATATTCGTTTCACAAAAACATATTACCATCCAAAAATAAGAAAATCTCATGCAGCACCTTTTGTGAATGATAAATAGCACAATGGTTGGTTGATACATGCACGAGGTCTTTGGTATGTGGGCTACTTTTTTGGTGAAAGGTTGGAAAATATGTCAAGTGTACAAGTGCATTTACCATCCATGTAGCACACTGGTGCTCAAGATTGAAGTTACTTGTCACTTGTCGCCCCTGTTGGTAACCTGATGCTATGCTTGCTTTTTGCCTCCACCTGAACCAGCACCAGAATCTGTAGAACAGGCTTCTCCAGAAGAAGCTGCCCCATGAGCTGACTTAGATTCTTAGATACTGCAGCACCCAAGGCAAAGGCCAAAGCCAAGGTGAAAGCAAAATCTAAAGTCAAGGCAAAGGCAGCAGGTAAAGCCAAGGCTGCTGCCAGCAAAGCTCCTGGGGTTACTTCTTCGCCAATGAAAGCTCAAAAGGCAAAAGCCAAGAGCACAATGAAGAAAATCCTGAAAAGACCTGATGCAGCTGAAGGCGAAAGCCAAGGCCAAAGCGAAGACTGCCAAGGAGATGGCAGCAGGATGGAAGAAGACCAGGGATGAGCCAGTTCCTGATGACCATGCAGAAGGAGAAGATGAGGAGCCTAAAGAGGAGGATGCAACAGTTGCTGATGATGAGCATCGAAGCTACCCCAAGGTAAGGAAATGTGCCAGAATGATCAAAAGTGGTCAGGTGCCAGAAGATCTTCAGCAGCTCTATGAAGAGGGCTCCAAGAATTCTCCTCCCCCAAGGTTATTTAAGAGTCAATTCATCAACAAAGTCTTTCAGCAGAACACCAGTGGCGAGTTTGCTTTTGCTCCTGGAAATACCCAGTGTGAGGTTTTCAAGAAGAACTTTGAGATTTGCCAACAAATCTCAGGTTACTGGGTTGCCTCACTCCATCATGTCGTGGAAAAAAATCCAGTGAAACCAGCAAGCTTTGAATGAGCAGAAAGACGAGGTGATGTCTATCAGAAAGATGGTTACTATCATGTCAGGACAATAGCCACAGCCATTGAGAAGAAGCAGGGCAGTTCCATGGTCTTGCATGGTGGCCAAGCCAACATCACCAAGGATGAGTTATTCGCAGATGAGTCAATTCATGTCGAGCAGGCCCTGGAGCCAGCTTGGCACTGGAGCTAGTTGTGGTAGTGGTAGTGGTAGTGGTAGTTGTGGTAGTGGTAGCAGTGCTTCCTCTACACCAGCTGTGGTTACTTCATCCTCAGCATTGCCAAAAGCGATTTGTGATGCTCCTGTGAAACTGAGCAGGGCAAGTGCTCCCAGGAGCGACTGGGCAGAGATTGTCAAAGACCGGCTGTCAAAATCTTTTTTTTGACAAGAAAGACCAAAAACTCAATTATACTTTGATGGATGTCCTCACCGAGCTTTCAAAGACAGAATGTATGCTTGGGGTTACTTCATTGTAGCTTTGATGTTGTATAACATATCTTCAAAACATCCAATCAGATTTGATCTTCACAAATAAAAACTTTGATTTGCTCAAACAAGTATAAGTTCAAACAATATAGTTTTTTGCACTTCCAGTAATCATGTAGGACTGACTTCACACAAAATCAAGAAACATATTGCTAAAAAACCTTTCAAGCAATTGATAATGTTCACTTTACTATGGTACAATCTTAAGAAAATGTCGAAATTAATTATCTTTTTGTCCATGAAAAAATGCAAATTTTTGAGGGTATTTTTTAAAACCCCAAAAATTACCTTGAAATGTACCCTTAAAAATTATCTATGTAGTTAAAAAAATAACTATTTTTGTTTCCTTAAAAATAAACTATTATCACAGAACCATAACCACCCCCCCTAACCCCCCCCAAAAAGTGCCAAGCCTCAGTAACAATCAGCAAAACTCATTGAGTGCTAGTGAGCGCTAGTGAGTGGTAAAAACCCTATCGAGTGTTACTGAGTACTCCCCAAAACAAAACCCTGAAAATCTATCCCAAAAAACAATTGAGGGAACACCACCAATGTGACAATGGGAAACATAGCCCAAAAATAGATCCATAGTGGTGATTCGATCGTGAAATGATAAATAAGCTTTGGGGTCATAACCGTTCACCCGAATCCCCAGTGCATCTTTCCCTAGTTAATTTTAGAGCCCTGGAGTTAGCAATATTCCTCTCGGTTTCACACCAAAGGAAACTTTTTGGGGAATGGCAAACCAACCGGAAAATTACAACCTGGAGTCAATGATGAGCTGTTGAAATCTGTTAAATTGTTCTTTTTAATATTACATCATAGTTTTATATAGTTTTTACATTTTTTTAAATAATTTGTACCCAGGATTTAATGTTTCTCACCTTAATCCTGCAAACAAAACTGCAATTCAATGCCATTCCCCATGTTTCTCCAATTGTTTTGCTAAGTTTTCATAGATTTTTAACCACGGTCTTTGATGGGGCTTATCGTTCTCACTTCTTTCACAATGACCCTGCAAAAAGTCAGGAAACCTTGAAATTGGTTCCAGATTGAGCACTGCTGAGCAATGCTGAGAAATGCAATTTCCAGCCTTTTTCCATATGTTTTTACGTGTTTTTTCCCATTGTTTTGTACATGTTTCATTGTTTTTTTCCGTAATTGTTGAGGGACTTTGCGTTATTTTTTGGCTTCGTTCTCACCTTTTCCACCCTGACCCTGCAAAAAGTCAGGAAACCTTGAAATTGGTGAGACATACAATCCCAAGCCTTTTTCCATTTGTTTTGCGGTTTTTTTCCCATTGCTTTGTCCAGATTTCATTGTTTTTCCGTAAGTTTTATTTGTTGGCTTCGTTCTCATCCCTTTCACCCTGACCTGCAAAAAGTCAGGAAACTTCGAAATTAGTTGTAGATTGAGCACTGCTGAGAAATGCAATCCCCAGCCTTTTTCCATTTGTCTTGCTGAAGTTTTCATGGCTTTTGCCACAGCTTTTGATGGTTTTGGTCGTTTTTTGCCATCATTCTCTTTGCCATCATTCTCAATTTGTTCTTCTTGGATCTGCAAAAAAAAACGGCATTTCAATAGCATGCCCACTGTTTTTCCCATTGTTTTGTCCAAATATCACTGTTTTTCCTCAATTTTTGATGGATTTTGCTTTTTTTTGGGCTTCGTTCTCACCTTTTTCACCCCTGACCCTGCAAAAAGTCAGAAAACCTTTAAAATGGTGAGAAATACAATCCCAGGCCTTTTTCCATTTGTTTTGTGTGTGTTTTCCCATTGTTTTGATGGATTTTGTGCTTTTTTTTGGCTTCGTTCTCACCTTTTTCACCTCTGACCCTGCAAAAAGTCAGGAAACCTTGAAATTGGTTGCAGATTGAGCACTGCTGAGCACTGCTGAGTGCTGCTGAGTGCTGCTGAGTGCTGCTGAGTGCTGCTGAGTGCTGCTGGGAAATCCAATTCCCAGCCTTTTTCCATTTGTTTTGTGTGTGTTTTCCCATTGTTTTGTCCAGATTTCATTTTTTTCCAAATTGTTTGAATGGATTTTGCATTTTTTTTGGTTTCGTTCTCACCTTTTTCATCCCTGACCCTGGAAAAAGTCAGGAAACCTTGAAATTGGTTGCAGATTGTGAGCACTGCTGAGTGCTGCTGAGTGCTGCTGAGTGTGCTGCTGTGTGCTGCTGAGAAATCCAATTCCCCACCTTCTTCCATTTGTTTTGTGTGTGTGTGTTCCCATTGTTTTTGTCCATTTTTTATTGTTGTTCCGCAATTTTTGGTGGATTTTGTGGTATTTGTTGGGTTCGTTTTCAGCTCTTTCACCCGCAAAAACTCAGGAAACTTCGAAATTTGTTGTAGATTGAGCACTGCTGAGCACTGCTGAGCACTGCTGAGAAATGCAATCCCCAGCCTTTTTCCATTTGTTTTGCTGAAGTTTTCATTGTTTTTGTCACAGTTTTTGATGGTTTTGGATTTTTTTTGCAATCATTCCCTTTGTTTTTCAAGTTGAAACTGTCAAAAAAAACACAGCATTTCCATAAATAGCATTCCCAATGTGTTTCCAATGCTTTGCCAGGTGTTCATTGTTTTCCCTTCAGTTTTTGATAGATTTTGTGATATTTTGTAGGCTTCGTTCTCGCCTCTTTCACCCTAACCCTGCAAAAACTCAAGAAACGTTGGCATTAGTTGCAGAGTGAACATTGCTGAGCACTGCCGAGAAATGCAATCCCCAGCCTTTTTCCATTTGTTCTGCTGAAGTTTTCATGGCTTTTGCCACAGTTTTTGATGGGTTTTAATTCGGCAGTTTTTGCAATCATTCTCATGTTTTTCATCTTGAAACTTGAAACTAACAAGCATTTCAATAGCATTATATTCCCCGTGTTTTTCCAAAGTTCTGTTAACTGTTCATTGTCTTTACCGCAATTTTTGATAGATTGTGTGATATTTTTATGGGTTTCGTTCTCACCTCTTTCACCCTAACCCTGCAAAAACTCAAGAAACGTTGGCATTAGTTGCAGAGTGAGCACTGCTGAGCACTGCCGAGAAATGCAATCCCCAGCTTTTTTCCATTTGTTTTGCTGAAGTTTTCATGGCTTTTGCCACAGTTTTTGATGGGTTTTAATTCGGCAGTTTTTGCAATCATTCCCATGCTTTTCATCTTGAAACTTGAAACTAACAAGCATTTCAATAGCATTCTCAATGGTTTTTCGATTTTTGATGGATTTTGCGCTACTTCTGTTGGCTTCGTTCTCACATCTTTCACCCTGACCCTGGCAAAAAAGGCAAGAAACCTTGAAATTAGTTGCAGATTGAGCACTGCTGAGCACTGCTGAGAAATGCAATCCCCAGCCTGTTCCATTTGTTTTGCCGAAGTTTTCTTGGCTTTTGCCACAGTTTTTGATTGGTTTTGATTTTTGTTGAGCGAGTACAGGGATTGGTGATTTGATTTCAACTGTGCTCACAAAAAAGAAATGGTGTTATTGCCATGCTGTTATTTGGTAAACCTCAATAATGGGGTTTCTAGCTAACTGTATTTTGCGAATGCAACCTCATTATTTCTTTCAATGTTTTTCATTGTTTGTTTTTCATTATGTTTCATTGTTTTTTCAATGTTTTTCATTATTTTCATTGGTTTTTCAATGTTGTTCATGGTTTTCATTGTTTTTTTTCAATATTGCTCATTATGTTTTTCAATGTTTGTCATTGTTTTCATTATTTGTTTCAGTGTGTGTCATGATTGTTCCTTGTTTTTTTCAATGTGTTTCATTTTTTTTCATTTTTTTCGATGTTTTTTTCATTTTTTTCATTGTTAATGTTTTTCATTATTTTGCATGAACATGTAGGCCCCACCTGATCGAACTTGAATTGAGCACTAGTAAGCTTTAGTAGTGACTCAGCAGTGCTCGGTGGGACATGAAAACCATCGAGTGAAAGTTTTAGACCAAGATTTGGCACTCAGTAGTGCTCAATGCATTGAGTGCTATTTTGGCCTTAGTAAGCTTTAGTAAGCTTTAGTAAGGCTTAGTAAGGCTTAGTAGAGCTTAGTAGTGCTCAGCTCTTTTGGGCAAGTCAATGAGTACTGGTGAGGTTAAGGCCTCTTGGGGGGGGGGTTAGGGGGGGGGGGGTCTATGGATTTGTGATATTAGTTAGAAAATTGCCTCCAAAATCACTTTTACCTATTTTGCTCCAAATAACCTTGCCTGACCTATAGGGTGTGTGTTTTTGCGAATTGTATTGTCAGGGCTGCGTCAGCGACAAGGTGCAAATTCCGTGGCAGGCGTTGCATGGCGTTGCACTTTGTGAGATGTGATGAAAATTGATGGAAGCCTCGCACGAAACATCGATTTTGAGGTAGCAAATTGAGGTTCATAAGAAAACTCCTAGGATAACATCGATTTTGAAGCTACAAAGTGTGAAAATTGGAGAGAGGTCTCGCACGAACTGCTGGTTTTGATGCTCCAACATGTCTCGTCTCGAGTCTCTGCTTTTCCTGTGGCCTCGCCGTGTCTATGAGAGAAGCTGCAAAATCTCTCCTTTCGAAGGTTTCCAAGCAGGTTGTCATGCCGTTTTGCGTGGCAGGCGCGGCCCTTTGTGACATTCCAACCTGTTTGATAAGAAAGATGTCGAAAATCGTTTTGTGTGGCAGGCGCTATACTTCTGCGTCGTTTTCACAAGATGAGTTGCAGTTCTCGTGGCAAGCGCAGCATTTTGGAGATCTCTGTCGTCATTTTGCGTCGCAGGCGCAGCACTTCAGACGTGTCGCATTGCGTGCTCTACACTCCACACTCCACCCTTTACACTTCACACTCTACACTTTACATTCCACACTTTACACTCTACACTCCACACTCTACACTTTACACTCCACACTTTACACTCCACACTTTACACTCCACACTTTACACTCTACACTTTGCACTCCGCACTCCGCACTCTACACTCCACTCTGCACTTTACACTCCACACTCCACACTCTACACTTTACACTCTACACTTTACACTCTACACTTTACACTCCACACTCAAAACTTTACACTCGACACTTTACACTCCACACTGTGCACTCCACACTTTACACTTTACACTCTACACTTTGCACTCCACACTCCGCACTCTACACTCCACACTCTACACTTTACACTCCACACTCTACACTTTACACTCTACACTTTACACTCTACACTTT
Source organism: Cladocopium goreaui (assembly GCA_947184155.2). Taxonomy (NCBI): domain Eukaryota; class Dinophyceae; order Suessiales; family Symbiodiniaceae; genus Cladocopium; species Cladocopium goreaui. Next base: position 179,816 of record CAMXCT020001000.1, on the reverse strand, counting down.
ACACTCTACACTTTACACTCCACACTCTAAACTTTACACTCCACACTTTACACTCCACACTTCACACTCCACACTCTACACTGTACACTCCACACTCCACAGTCTACACTTTACACTCCACACTTTACACTTTACACTCCGCACTTTACATTCCACACTTTACACAACACACTTTACACTCCACACTTTACACTCCACACTCCACACTCTGCACTCCACACTTCACACTCCAAACTCCAGACTCTACACTTTACACTCCACACTCTACACTTTACACTCCACACTTCGCACTCCACACTTTACACTTTACACTCCACACTTTACACTTTACAGTCCACACTGTGCACTCCACACTTTACACTTTACACTTCACACTCCACACTTTACACTCCGCACTTGACACTTGACACTCCACACTGTACACTCCATACTTTACACTCCAGACTCTACACTCCACACTCCACACTTTGCTCGCCACCTTCTTCCATATTCCACAGTCTACGGTGCACTGGTATGGTAACAGGGGAAAAATGTACAAGACTGTTCAAATAAACTGTTTCACAAAAGTGTTCTGCGTGACTGCATATCCATGTGTTTCGACATCTGTACCATTAACATACGTGTGAGCATTCGGGTTCGAGGGCTGCATCTTGTTTTTTTTAAAGTTTAACGGAGTCCAGCGTTGACCTGAAAATGTGTACTGGAAACCCTTGAAAAATCGGATCATTACTCACCTCGGCCCTAACTAGGACGTGGCGGACTATAATGCCCTCTCTATGTTCCTTCTGGAAGAATTCAAGGGCTACTGGGGCCAAAACAATTCTTGCTGATCCAACCATGTTTCGTAGATGACTCAGAATGCCTCGGATGGTTGCGAGACCCCTGCACATTGCATCGTTCGCCATTGGAAGCCATTTCACTTCACATGCGAACTTCAAACCTGGGGTAAACAAATTTTACGCCTTGATCTCGTGTCAAGAAAGGCGAAAAGTTAAATTGGCCCTGGCACGGGAGCAAATAAGGTGGTTCTGTGCATTCAGCGTTGCGTAAAAGGATATGAGTTGTTATACAAGTACTTCTGTTTGAAGTTGTGAATCTTCAAATGCTGGTGAGTTGGAATCCATGCTACAGTAATCCAAGGATTTTCAAAATATAATGGTTTTCTCCATGAAGGTCAGTGACTGAAGCAGCACGTTCAGGTCACAACTACTTCAAGTGGTCAATACTCATGGCCCATGGTGGGGCCGAACAAAAAAGTGTGCGTGTGCAAAAAGTTGGCAAAAGTCCCAGCTCCGAACTTAAATTGACCTTTTGTGTGTGTCATCTCAGTTTGTGGGTCTTCCAGCATTTTACCATTTAAAATGAAGCGTCCGCCGTTCCCAAGATTGGATGCAACATGAACCGATGAGATCCGGGGAGAGGAACCACCCCTGCCCCCGGCACCGACTTCCGCAGAGGGTTCTTGTTGAACTGTACGGTGCAACGTGCACAACTTTCTTCATGTCGAAAATCCAGCTACCATCCCGAAGCAGTTTTCATGCGGCCCTGGAAAGCACATGCTGGGTGCACCTGACGTCAGTTTGCCCTATGGAATATCAGCATTTTTGATGCGAAATCATCGTACATCGTCTATCAAAATGGGATCTGGGATTTTAATATGTAATGTGCGCCTCTTGACATTCGCAGAGCTTCACACAAGGGCCACCGCTCGTTTTTGCGCTCCAAACTTAGTCCGAGGTGGATCTTGAATTTCCAACGCTGCTGGCGGCTTCGTTTTTTTTTACTCTCTCAAGGCCTGGGTGTGTGCGTGTGTGTGTGTGTGAAAATGGAATGCAGCCCAAATGTGCACATGATTGTACAGGTATATATCATAAACACTATCGGTGTATAAAGTTATTATATTATTACAATACTATATATATATACATATACAATTATATACATATATATATATTGAACATACCACACACATATGTGTATATATGTATATATAAAATGTATAATGTCCGGAATTAAATATGGGACACTAATTATTTGAGTACGTAGATGATCATAGATGTATTATTCACATACACCTTGGATATAATATCTTGCAATTGGATGCAATTGGGTTGTGATCAACAAATGGGTTTGGGGCAACCCTTCATGCTGGGATGGCCGTCTGCCAGTTGGACATTTGCCGTCCTCATGAAAGATTCCAGGTCTGCTACTTGCTATTGCTAACAAACTTGCTACTCATTTGACACACCAAGATATTGTAAGAATCTAAGATCACCTAAGAACATCATCTTGAAGTCTAGCATGTACAAAAAAGTAGTATTGCGTGTGTATCGTTTGTGAGAAGTTCTCAAATGTGACTGCAGGGGATATTGCTTAGCTATCACTCCACGCCAGCCAGTTGAACACGTTCGGCGCCAACCTTCACATGTCGCCGGTCGGCTGTTGCCCTCTGCGGGCCAATTCTCAGGATCAAAGATCTGGCAGCGGCTCATATGTCAAGCATGCAACCCTCCCAGACTCCTGTAATGGAGAAACGTGATGTTAAAATATGTTAAACGTGTTGCTTGGAAAACATGCTTTCAGCATAAACATCAGGCAGTTTCCAAGTGGATGGTATCAGCGTATTTCCTTCAACCAATCCATGCTGGGTTTCAACTCGTTTTTTTTTGCCCTGGTGCAGTGTTAACTCCCCATGTTCCGATAAACCATGTTCACCGAGTCCGTTTACCTGGTGATGTTCACCGAATCTTCCACAAAAAAATGTCGGATCCAACATGTTCCACCCAGATTTTCGAGTATTCCTTGGGAAATTTCTTTGTTCCAACCCCCAAAAAAACATGTTTTACCTGGTGATATCGTAAACCCATCTGATCAATCTGGCATGTTTACCGTATTTTTCCAATATGTTTCCACATGTGTCCATGCTTTATCCATATGTTACCCATATGTTACCCTCTGGTAAACTAACATAACTATGGAAAATCACCATTTTTAATGGGTAAATCCACTATTTCTATGGCAATTTTCAATAGCAAACTGTTAGTTTACCAGAGGGATCCAGAGGGTACGGTATATCCCATTAATATCCCATTGAATCACTATAAAATCCCACTAAATCAATATAGATCCATATAGATCCCATTAAATCCCATTAAATCAGTATAAAATCCCATTAAATCACTATAAAAACTATAGTGATTTGTTTTCCCCCCATCTTCCAACCCCAAAAGCCAAACCCTCCGCCACGAACCACGAAAACGACAGGCGCCTCCTCCACTGGATCCACTGGACATCGAGGACGAGGAGCTGGCGCCACTGACTCCCGATTGCGCGCCATGCGCGCCCTGGCGCCGAGAAATCATGGGGAGATTTATATGGGTGGTTATCTGATATATGATCTATATAACTGATATATGATCTATTGGGAGATGTTAAAAATTACAACTCATTTTCAACATATGAAATAATTAAACAATGACTGATCTATTGAATTGTTGACTGGTTGGTGGTTGAGCCACCCCTCTGAACAATATGAAAGTCAGTTGGGATGATTATTCCCAATATATTATGGAAAAACAAAATGTTCCAAACCACCAACCAGATATGTAATAATTCAACAATGACGGATCTATTGAATTGTTGATGCTATGTTTGTGTTTCTGATTCCAGTTCTATAAAAACATGCAGTCTTTCAATCCCCAGCTGATGTTGAATTCATTCAACAAATCACCCAGCTGACCCAACTTGTCTTGGACCCATTCGCAATCCCAAACCTATAGGGGTTTGGATCCTTTCAGTTTCTGCTTGTCGCAAGTTTTCATGGAAAGATTGCCCCGATTTCAGCAGGACTTGCCGGTCACATCAATAGAAACATGATGAAACATATTGCGAAAAAAAAACAATCTGGACGATTCACCTGGATAAATTACAACATCTATAGTCTATAATTACAAGTCTTCATTAACCAGAAAAGTTTTTGGTTATTTGGGGGTTCTTCCCCATAACTATCATCCCAATGACATCGTCACATGAGGGCGTGATGAAAATCATCCATATGTAGATTCAAAAACTCTACTTTTTGCTGGCGAAATCAATCCACATGTCGATTTGTTGGGTGATCATCAAAACATGAACCGTAAATCCCTAAGGTTCACAATCGCAGATTTTCCATGATTTTCCCAGTTCCAACATTCCAACATGGTTCCAACTCTTCAGTCCCGCCTTTCCAGTGGACTTCACAATCTTCTTGACGGCTTTTTCCTTGGCCCCACAGCGAGTCGGAACTAATGATTAGCTGGTTGGTGGTTTTTCGCCACCCCTCTGAACAATATGAGTTCGTCAGTTGGGATGATGACATTCCCAATATATGGGAAAATAAAAGTCATGTTCCAAACCACCAACCAGTTCGTGTTGGTGGGGTATTACAACCCAGGTATACAAGGGATAATCCAGGAAACGGCGACCTATTCACCAGGGGGTTATAAGCAGTTACTGAGTGGTTGACAAGTTAAGAACTACGAAAAATGCAGCCCCTCCTCTGCTTACTGGCTGGGATGCATCATCCCAAATGGGGTTGAACATCAAAAATTGTGGCCCAGGGCATTGAAACCCGCTATGCGGATTATTCCCCTGGTTTTTTTTATTGAAAACAAGACCCTTCAAAAGGCTGAACATCCATAAATCCATAAAGTCAACTTCTGATTTTGCCAAACCCTAGTCCATCATTTTGGGGGGGTTCGTCAAATAGCAACTGAACAGCTCTGGTGATCCATGACGTTAGTGATCCCCAACGAGTGGGACTACAATCCACCAATATATCTTCCTGACTCCAGCGAGCTCCTCCAGCCCTTGATGCTAGCATGACAGGTTCATACTTATCTGGTTGATGGTTTCAAGCCCTTTAAAACGTATGCAAGTCAGTTGCTGGTAGTTGCGGAACATCATTCCGGGTAGACATGAAAAACAACATGTTCGAAACCATGAGCCATTGACACTTTCCAATGTAGTTGCCTGAGAACCGAACCCCAAAAAGTCTGCACATATTTTGACACGGCCCAGAAACGATAATTCTCTCCAGTCGATCGACCTTATCTTCAATATCCACCTGGGCAGGGCAACTGGTCGTGCAAATCAAAAAACAAACAAACTAACAGTTTCGAAAAATGTCGTCATCATTCATCATTCATCATTAATCTGTCATCATTCATTCATTCATTCATTCATTCCTTCATGCATGCATGCATGCATTCATTCATTCATTCATTCATTCATTCATGCATTCCTTCCTTCCTTCCTTCATTCATTCATTCATGCATGCATTCATTCATACAATCAATCATTCATTCATTCACTCATTCATTCATTCATTCATTTATTCACTCATTCACTCATTCATTCATTCATTAAATTTCATTTAATTTCATTCGTTCATTTCATTTCATTTAATTTCATTTCATTCATTCATTCATTCATTCATTTCATTCATTCATTCATTCATGCATTCATTCATTCATGCATTCATTCATGCATTCCTTCCTTCCTTCATTCATGCATGCATTCATTCACTCATTCATTCATACATTCATTCATTCATTCATTTAATTGCATTCATGCATTCATTCATTCATTCATTCACTCATTCATTCATTTCATTCATTTCATTCATTTCATTCATTTCATTCATTTCATTCATTTCATTCATTTCATTCATTTCATTCATTTCATTCATTTCATTCATTCATTCATTCATTCATTTCATTCATTTCATTTCATGCATTCATTCATTCATTCACTCATTCATTCATTCATTCTTTCATTCATTTCATTCATTTCATTCATTTCATTCATTTCATTCATTTCATTCATTTCATTCATGTCATTCAATTTCATTAATTTAACTTCATTCATTTAATTTCATTCATTTAATTTCATTCGTTTAATTTCATTCATTTAATTTCATTTAATTTCATTCATTTAATTTCATTCATTTAATTGCATTCATCTAATTTCATTCATTTAATTTCATTCCTTTAATTTCATTCATTTAATTTCATTCATTCAAAATCATTCATTCATTCATTCATGCATGCATGCATACATTCAGTCATTCATTCATTCATTCATACATTCATTCATTCATTCATTTATTCATTCATTCATTCATTCATTTCATTTCATTTCATTTCATTTCATCTCATTCATTCATTCATTCATTCATTCTTTCCTTCGTTCCTTTGTTCGTTTGTTCCTTCCTTCCTTCCCTCATTCATTCTTTCATTCATCCATTCATTTCTTCAATCAATCATTCATTAATCCATTCTTTCATTCTTTCATTCATTCATTCATTCATTCATCCATTCATTCATTCATTCATTCATGCATCCATTCATTCATTCATTCATTCATGCATCCATTCATTCATTCATTCAATCATTCATGCATCCATTCATTCATGCATCCATTCATTCATTCATTCATTCATGCATCCATTCACTCATTCATGCATCCATTCATTCATTCATTCATTCATTCATTCATCATCATGATCGTCATCATCATTCCTCTCAGTAGGGATGTGAAAAAAGGAACAAGCACCAAATCAACTGGTGAGTCATCGAACCCATCACCTTCAAAAAGGGGCCTCTGACGCCTTAGTCCATGGGCAGAGATCAACCCATGCCTCCTTGGAAAAAAACCTGCTGTACTTCGAGTGATCCCCACCCTGACAAATTGCTCCCGCATAGTTTCCGACATATCATCTGGAAGTATGTACGGCATATATTATAGATATATTCTGACATTCTATTTGGTGTTCTTTCTGGCATATACTCTGACATTCTTTCCGGCATATATTCGGACATTCTTTCTCTGGCACCTATTCGGACGTGGCATCTATTCTGACATTCTTCTCGACATCAGTTCTATCTGGCATGATATCTGGCATGTGTTCGGGTCCAGGTGTGGCCCACAGCATCCGGAGCTGGCGATGCGGCGTTCGGTCCAGGCGTGTCCAGCTTTGTTAAAATCTGGAGACCCTCACCTGGCAGGTGGGGAACCAAACAAAACATGTTCCCTTGGATGCCTCACCCCCCAAATAAAAAAACAAACTCAAACATTCTAGTCACGTATATATATATATATACATATAAACATAATATAAACATATATATAAACATATATATGAAACATATATGAAAGAATGTAATATGGAACACATTGTGGTCAAATCACACTACACCCACATATGACTCAAAGGAATCCGACCCAGTCGCCTCGTTGGCCGTTTCGGGCCACTGTGATGCAAGGGAGGTCGAGCCGCCATACCTGGGGCCAGAGAACAGCAGTGAATTTATCGGGGAAAAATTGCAAAATGCTGGTTTTTACTGATTTTACTCATTTAGCAAGGAATGATTTCTATTGATTTCTTAGCTGCTGATTTGCCAGGAATGATTTTCGTGATTTACCACAAGCCGGGACCCCCCAGCTAGTTTTCTTGCGTTATAAACTTCACGACTACTATATAATACTGTAGTTATATCCCAATAAAGCCTAGTTGACCAAGTTATCAATCAACTCAGCTATCTACGCCCCACCTTGCAGGAATGGTTCATGAGGTACTGCTTGAGGGTGCAGTTAAGGGCTATTTCTTTTTGGTGGAATACCATGCTGCCTTGGAAGCGAAGTTAGGATATGTTGGTCATTCTGGTGCAGTTCCATCTCATTTCCGTAGCCTTCTCCCATGAAATCCTAGCCGTGACAATCACCCCAAAATCCCGAAGACTGGTATCCTACATCAATCCACCTGGTAAGTTCCCCATCTTCCAAGCCACACATTCCGCGTAAAATCTGGTGATTTCCAAGCCATTTTCCACAAAGATCATCCCCCGGCTTATTCCCCCAGCCAATGAATAAGCCATGGTATGGCCATGGTGAATCTTAGATACCTGCCCAAAGAAAACTCATCTTGTTCGCTGGTTTTCGTACATTTTACCATTGAGATCCATTGATAGCAACAGAATAAAAATTTTAAGTAATACCCTCTGGTAAACTAACATAGCAATGGAAAATCACTATTTTTAATGGGAAAATCCACTATAAATGGCCATTTTCAATTGCTATGTTAGTTCACCAGAGGGTAGTTCGTATTTTACCAAGGTTGACCCAGTTATTTGGTAAATCATCCCACCATTTGTAAGTGGAAAGCTACTCAGCTACTAGTCTGGAATAGTGAGCGGAATAGTATGGAATTATGATCCCCTTCTTATCCCCTGACCTATCCCCTGTTTTAAAATATGGGCCATGTGTTTTTCCCCAGCGGCGAAGCGCCCGCCTCTTAATGCTGTCTGTGGTGACGGGATGTGCACCCGCAGGCTCAAGCACCTGGCATTGTCGAATCCAAGATCCATGAAAGGGGCACCCCTGAAAAATCCAACATGGCAAGCCATGGCAAGCTTGGAAATCCCTCAGAAGTGGAGATTTCATGATAAGAAATATCAATAAAGTTATATAACATTATCTATAAAATTGTGCATTTTATCATGTCGGACATTCAAGAGAACATCATGTTGGGCTACTCAATGGGACTGCTGGTTGATTCTGATAGAACTTTACAGCTTTGGGCTGGAATTTCTGCACATAACTGGAACATCATCCCATTTAGTAAGCGGTAAGTGGGGTTATAAGCTACTTATAAATGCGAAAATCATAGATAATCATAGGCTCGTTGGTGGTATACCTACCCCTCTGAAAAATATGAGCTCGTCAGTTGGGAGGATGACATTCCCAATATATGGAAAGTCATTCAACATTTCATGGTTCCAGTCACCACCAACCAGTTTATCATTGTCTATTAACCACAGTAACCACTATTAACATCTATTAACCACTATTAACCATCATTAATTAACCACTCTAGGCTCTCATCCCCCCAAAATATTCCAGCCACCACCAACCAGACAATCCCCTGAGGAGAAGATTTCGAAGCTCCGGCCTGAATCCCACCGGCCAAGCCAATGTCTCCTTCATTGAACTCCAACTTCCTCGAAAGGGCGAAGGGTCAATGGCCAAACGTCCAGAGAAATGGGAAATAGCAACCCCCAAAGGATAGAAATATACAGTAGTTTTTGGTAAGGAGCCCGCGAGGGCGTCGCGGAGTGTTGTCGTTTTTTCATGTTTACGTCATTTTCGAAGCATCCATTTCATTCCACGTTCTACACTGTTTTCTTGGGGCTAATAACGTTCTTGTTTATTAACGTTCCTGCATCTTCGTTCTTGACACGCTTTTCACTTTTGCAAGTCACGGTTTGACACGCGGTCGATGTTTCGGTTTTGATATGTTGACGTTGGTGTCCGGTGGCGTGTGGGCATGGGGTTGGGTTTGGGGGGGATTAGAACGTTCACGTTAACCAGCGTACTTGCAACTACTTCCTTACACGCATTTCTTCTTTGCAATTCATATGTCATATCATCATCATCTTCAACATCATCATCGTTATTAACATAATCATCATCATTAACATCATCGTCAACATGATCATCATCATTATCATCATCATCATCATCATCAATTGCTTCGGTGAGGTTAAAAAAGAGTTACTTCGGAGACCCCTCTTGGAAGATGCATTTTTAAAAAATCACGAAATGCAGGTTTTAAAGGCGTCGTGCGTTAAAAAACGCGCGACGCCTAGAAGGGGACCTTCCCTAGTTTTTGGAAATATGATGAATATGTAGGAATATAAACTCGTACAAAATTCAAACCAAACTCGTCTTTGAAATATTTTGCCAAAATAGTGATAAAGTTATGCAAAGTCAACCTTGGCTATCACGGTTTGGGGGCACTATACACCCAACAACTTTCATTTTACGTCGGGAGATATCAATAAACCACTGCATTGGATTGTTGGGGATACGGTGGATACATCTGAACAAGGGGAAATTTGAGATCAACGAAGCTTAAATGCCCAACATCTCTCGGTCATTTCGATTCAACAGTTCACATCAGAATGGAACATGAAGACACTAAATGCAAAACCAACAGCAAACAATAGCAAACATCTTCCTGGCTAAAGTCCTTATCTTTGGGCTAACTTCATTTCCCCCATCCTAGGCCTTTAAGCTGCATCCCCAACATTTGACACCACCAAGCAAGAAATGTTCGCGGCATGATTCCGAAAAAAAAACACTGCTCATCAGTTGAGATCATCCCAAATATACTCAAAACATATCATACTTAATTTTTAAAACCAACAACAAAATTTATGTTCATATATGTTTATTAATATTATGAGTCAAATTGATTATATAATATGAATCAGAGATTTTGAACCAGACATCAATTAATTTGACTCACAAAAATGACCACCATCCATCATCCAACCAGGTATGCCAATCTGCCCCCAAACTTGCCACAAATTTCCCATGAAAATCATCATCAGTTGTGTCCCGTTTCCATGGAGAAAAAAAAAACACCCCAACTTTCACAAATGTCCGGCCCTTTATTGGCTCATGTGATTTATTTATTTGACCACCATCCATCCAACAAGTTACAACCACTGAAACAGGTGCCAACGACATTTTTCCCAGAAACCCAAGCACGCCCCCAGCATTTCCGGCCCAATCGGCTCATCCATTTTCAAGGACACCACGAACCTCTCCCAGCGTTTCGCCGAGGCATGACTCACGTTCTCTAAAATCACGGAGCCTTCGACGCGCAATCCGAAGAGATGACGAAGGGGTTGGGATAGCCATGTGATTTATATATATATATAAAAGAACATTCAATAAACAATAACAATATGGCAAACATAATAGAACTAACTAATATGTACTACCATACATACTTATAATATCTTATAATCTGATCTTGCATTAAAGTGGGTTCAAGATGGATTGTAAGAGTTTCTTGTCTATCTATAAGTTTATTTTGCCCAGAGCTATAGTTGCTATGAAGTCCTTTTACAGGAAAAAACAGTAGAATGCTCTCTTCAATCGGTTGAGCTTTGGAATGGATTGAAGATTTCGATATATCACATTGAGGAAATCTATTCTCCTTCAAAATCTTACAATGATGGAGGATGCGACTTCAGTGTTGAAAACCCAACAGGTTGTTGAAAAACCATTCTTCACGCTTTGGCTATCTTCAACCTCAAAGTAAGTTGAGGTTTACAACTTCAGATATCTTCAGATATCTTCAGATATCTTCAGTTCTTAGCTACTGCATGCATATATAGTCTAAGATGCTACAGGAACATAGCTGGTGGTGGTTTCAATCCTTTGGAACGCATCATTCAATTTGGGGTGATCATCACGATTTGGGGGGTGTTTTTCTTTACCGCCAACCAGCCAGTGTTTTCCCCAACACAGACGTGATTTTCTCCATTATAGATCATGGGATTTGCTACTATGTGATACTAGCGCCCTTTCACTGTTTTTCCTCTCCGGCACCACCACCAGTCGTTGCCTCTGAAACAAAGAACTTCGTAAAATACCAATGTTTGGAACTGCCCACAGAAACACAATCAAACACAATCCCGCCCAACTTCTCTAATCTGTTTGTAATTTCACATATGGTTTATCAATTTCCACCTTGTTGACCCACTTCCATGCCGAAATCGGACCATCCCGTATACCATGGGCCTCGGTTCAACCTGGCATAGCCCAACATGTCCTTGAAGATGCCCATGTACGCGCAATTCAGTTGCGCCTGGAGCGGAACAATTGCCCGAAACGCCAAACGGCGGAACTGGGAAAATCATGTTTCCAAAGCCCATGGAATTGAGGTTCCATGATGAATATTGGGGGTTATATGTTCTGCATGCTGTCAGCAGTTATCATTGATGTATGTCCATTCAATTTCCATTGAGCATTGTCCAAAAACGAAAAAGATTTCCCATGATTTAAACCATTTCCTAGGGAAACACATGGATTTCCGATAATTAGCTATGTTAGTTATTTTCCAATATGTCCCTAATAATTAGTAACATATTTTCTAATATTTCCCATGATTAATTACCCATTTATCCATATTTGCCATGGATTTCCACGGTTTGCCCCCCGTTTTCCCCAAACATCTCAGCAACTTTTCCGCCCTTTTAGCTCCGGGGATCCAGATGATCCAGCGGAAGTTCCGTTGTGGCAAGGCGCAATCAAGAGGTTGAATAAGAAGATGGTGGTGCAAATCACAAAAATACCTCACTGCTCGAAAAGATTCGGATTTTCTGCAAGAGATCCACATCATCCACATCTGAGCCGAAAAAGGACTGGTACAATGATGTGAATGTGGTATCACTGATCCCAATTCTACATGTGAAGCTTATTTGAATGCATGCTACCAAAAACATGTCAGTATTTCATCCAGTAGGCGCAAACTGGGCCCCCTGTGTTTCTTGGGGCCCCATGATATCCCAGCTGTCATGCGCCACTTCCAAAACATCAAAACCTCAGAAAACATTCGAATCTTTGACTTGGCTAAACTTATCTTGGCTAAAGTTGCTTGGAATCTCCCAAAAACATGACTGATATGTCTTTAAGCTTCATTCCGTCTCAGTCTCATCTGCAGTAGCTCCCTCGGCCCCTCAGCTGGGGATCTTACTCACCGAAATTAATAACTTTGGCTCCAGTTCCAACTTCTGATACTCGTCGCTGCTGTACGTACCTCAGAACCCGGCGGTCACCGGCGGGAACTTCCGGGTTCCGCGGAAGGTACACAACCCGCGAAGAGATGCCGTGGTTCCGGGAGACTGATTCGGTTGGAGGTCTTTCAAGATAGAAGATGATGGAAGTGTGCTCTCACTATTCAATAGTAATTATATATATACACGTATATATATATATATATACACTATTCAATAGTGAAACCCCCAATATATATTTACAATAGTGACTATTGGATTTCATCTGGGTCAAAACAACGTTGCAATCAAAGTTCTGTTGCGTCGCCAAGCTTAGAGTAGATAGGCCGCAATCAACTTGGGTTGGAGCTGGTTGGTATCAATAATGTCCTTTTGGTAAAAATAGAGGGGCCGGTTTGGTATACCATCTATCATCATTTACTTGTGTTTTTTTTAAGGGGTAAACAAACCCCTCTGTTAATCAACCTCAACCAATGGGTAAAGGACATCTATGGTTGGTATATTACTCCTAATATTCCTCCATCGAAACGCAATTTACGAAACGCTCCATCTTCGCAAAATCATAGGATGATTTAGACAGACCTTAACGAATACTGTGGAACCAAGAGATGTTTTTCAAAAAGCTACTACGGTTGTATCAGATCCCCATAAACGAATGCCCAAAGATTTTGTGGATGAAACAAACAAAAAGTCTATACCCATAAATAGCCATCCATGTGGTTGACTCCATGGCCAGAGTTCGCCATGTCACTATTTATTTGGGAAGAACCCCACTTATTCTATAAATGGAAACACTTGTTTACACAAATAATCCGAGGGTTAGCTATTACAAGAATAGTAAACAGTGCTTTAAAAAATCCCAAGCAGCAATCATCAGCAATCAATGCTTAATCGAATCATATCTAATCAACATTGTTTGGCTCCCTCTGCTGCCATTGTGGCGGCTGGTGATCTTGGTGTTTAGTATTGGATCTATTTGTATTGGGGGGTCATTTTTTTTGGAGGCCTCCTTTGATATTAGGGAGAAAGGGATTGCCTCCTTTGATCCTTTGATATCCTTTGTTTGTGGTTTCAAGTTCCATTGTCAGCCACTTCATCACCAGCCACATGCCCCTCTCACTCCGCGGCATGTCAGGGATGATCCTTTTCGCCAAGGAACCGAGCATGATGCGCGAGAGGTTCCTAAGTCCGCTGTTTGTTGCAACCCCAAGAGTGAAATGAAAACACTGCGAAGGCTGCTGAGTAGGTGTTGCGAGGCTGCAAGTCAACTACAGTAAAATGCATGTATATAACTGTATATATCAATGCCCGTGAAAGAGGTGTCAGAATATACTGGCAATTTATGGTGTTTAAGTTTCATCTTGTCATGTTTGAAACTGTTGCTGCCTGTCTTGCTGGTGCCCCCGTTGGGGCAACCCTCATGTCTTAAAAATGTGTTTAAAATGTGGGATGCCCAGAATTCACCATATTCAGCATTGATTGTTGTTACCCTCTGGTAAACTAACATGGCTATTAAAAATGGCCATTTATAGTGAGTTTTCCCATTAAAAATGGTGATGTTCCATAGTTATGTTAGTTTACCAGAGGGTATTTCATATTATGTCCATTTACATTGAGGCGGAATTGTTCATTCTTCTTGGTTAAAAAAGTACGGCTACTCATCAAGATTCTCTCTCATGTATTTTTGGGATGCTGACCAGCGGAAGCAAGGTTCGCCAGCACCTCCCAATGCCTGGTAAACAAACAATTTGCAAATCCGCTCTGAATATTTTTAAAATGGGTTTTGTCTGAAAATAAGGTAATTAACCCAAATGTGATGTTTTATCAGCATTTTCTTCAATTGAATTGCCATCTGATCCGAAGAAGAAAAACTGAGTTCCACCCCTGCCGTTGGTTGACGTGCCGCTAGTAATGACGCGTGTCGAGATCCAGATCAAGAGCCATTGGCCATTGTTATTTCAAGTCGACCGAAACTGCTGGTCTTGATGGCGTTACCATCTCGATCATGTCACTTGGGTCCCAAATTTCTCCTCATCAAATCCCTATGTCTGTCCAGTTCTCTTCATCCAATCCCAAATTTTCTTCCATCATCTTGGATTCGCTTAAGCGGTCCCTCACAAATATATATATATATATATTCACTATAGATTCCCCATTTCTGGTGGATTTCCCATTGGGAATCCATTAAACAAAATCACCTTCAACAAACCCAGGTCATTTCCAGCGCAGTCTATGCCCAAGGCAAGGCGCAGCATGGCAGGCAGGATGTCTTCGAACTGCTGATCCACCACATCTGAGGAAGCCTCGGACGGCGGCTCGGGCTCGTTCAACGAGGCCAGGCTTTTTGCTCGGCGATTCTCTGAAGAACTTGGGAAATTTTGTGGAACATCTGGGAAAATCTGGGAAAATCTGGGGTTTAAGCATCCCAAACGGTGATTGAGAATAGGATCTCTCTGGTGATTTGTTCTGGTGATTTAACGGGAAATTTATGGAAAACGATGGCAACATTAATGGGAAAGATTTAAGGTGTTTTCTCGGACACTAAAAAAGGGATGTGATGGTTTAAAACCAACCAACTAGAATTAATCCTTTCCCCTAAACTTTCAAACCACCCCCCGGAAACCATGCTTTAGTGGAGAATTTGCATATGGCACCATTTATGTCATGTGGGGGATGAGAATATGTTGGGAAGACTTAAGGGAATACCATCTACCAAATGCATATAAGCAACTACTGCATTTGTTTATACCCATAGGCCCGTAGGTGAACAAAAACAAACGCTTCAAATGCATTTATGAGTGATTGCTGATGATTAATAAGCCCCAATATAATAAGCCCACACATTCTTGGGGAGGTTTTGCCGTACCTGGGTGGATTAAATCTCCATGAATAGCAGCCAACAAAAAATGATAGCAAATTCCTATATACTAAAACAGTGCCAGTGATCAATTGCCATCTTTTTTGTGAGCTACCATCCTGAATATTTCACATAATCGTACGATGCTTGATCATGATTGACAAGTAACAGACTGAGTAACATCATATATTTGAATATACCTGCAATATCCTGAAATATGCTGAAATCATGAACTCTAATGCTTCATGTTCAAAGCGCCAGCCCAAGACATCCAGTTTTAGAAGACGGGTTTTCCGTTTTTTTTGAATCATTGTTTTTGAATATGTGTTCCAACATGATTGGGTTTGGAAAACATATTCAAAGATTGTGTGTGTGTGGGTCATTCATGTCTTAAACTTGGCCTATTTATATTGAAATACGATAGGGCCTATGTTCAACCCCCCAAACAGGATTTCAATGTTTAGTTCTATACATTGAGGTACATATAGATAGTTCAGGTGTTGGTATTCCGAATAATCTATCCAAATATTGAGAGTCATTCTCCCATTAAACCCACTGTGTCTATATCCCCAGAGGGTACCCATTCATCTTAAATATTCAATCTCATAAACCTATGATGGGATAATCCACAAGATCTTCTAACATTGATTGTAATTGCATGGTAGCAGATCCCATAAATCTGGTAACCGATTCGCATTACCCTCTGGTTCTTGACAACACGACGATGAAAAATGGCCCACTTAGTTCGATGAACTGCGATGCTTCACCTATCATGTCAATCGTGATTTTCCATAGCTAAAACCAACTTATAGATTATTTATAATGACTTAGCTGTTATCATTCTATATGTACCATCATCATCATCATCATCATCATCAAACATGGTGATTTTGGATAGCTACGTTAAGCATATCGTTGAATAAGCCGATATGTTCCACCTTTTATCATAGCGAGACATCGCACCGAGTGTCGATGGCACAACCAAAGGCAACCACTACAAAGAAGAGGGCGAAGAGATACTGAGCTACCTCCTGCAAGGTAGGCCCCGGTTGAAAAGTACGAAGTGAGCTACTTTACCAGCAAAACTGGTGATTCACTGGTGGTTTATAAATGTTTATAATGGGATTTAGCTAAGTCGACTTATATAAATCATTCTGTGAACATTATTGGGCTTATGGGAGATATAACGAACTAATTGGCATAAAATCACCCTGCGATTTTTCACCGATCGGGACCAATTTGCAACGGGTATCAACTCACCAAGTTTCACAGACAGAACCTTCGTTTGTCGATTCTTTGGTGACATTGAGAGAGGAAAATCAACAGGGCAACCTTCGTTTTGATGCTAAAACCATGCATCTCTTGATGTTGTTTCCTTAAGTCAAATGCGTGATCAAGTTAGTGCTTCAATGGAGTGGAGAGCTGTTGCTCCTGGTGAAAGGTGAGATATATTTGGGGAAGGGATGGAAAGGGTCCATGAAACGACTCAAGGGCGATCAGGGTGCAACTTTGGATCATATCGAAGCAAGCTTCACACCAGTGGGTAAACAAATTCTGGTGGTTTCATGTGGTTTCAGCACTTCCTATATCTTTCTATCATGTGGGTCTGCAGAGATCATCATATCACATAATTCTCACGGTGAGGCTCCAGTTACTTGGTTGGCTGCCATGCAAGATCAAAGATACTCATGTCATATCTTATAACCATACTTAAAACCATATGTAGCCACATTAAAAGCCAGTCATATCTGGGAGATACACCAGTTCTACCGTTGCAAACGGAAGGGGCCCCACGGCCCCTGGTGTCGTCCTGAACCATCCTTCCGCAGACCAAAACCTGGACCGGCAATGGCTCGATCTTCAGCGATGTTTAAAACGTCTACTACTTGGGGGTGCACTAATGGCACTAATAGAGTTAGGTGTTTAGATTGTTTTATAACCATAGTTGTAGGAGCTCTATCCCAACTTATGGACGTGATTACCATAGTATACCATAGTTATCTAATTCACAATTCATAACCCCAACTGCGCCCCCAAGTAGGCCCAAAAAACATAGCCCATGTTTGGAATGCGTCTTGATGGTTGACCGTTCATCATCCCTAAGGTGGCATGGGACCGATGTTTCCTGTCATGTGCTTTTTTACCACTCAGCTGGGCTGTTGAAATCTTCATCTCTACCCAAAACACTGTAGCTATCCACCAAAAATCGACCGGCAGGAGCACAAAATTTTACACACAGATCAAGGCAGAGACGAGCAGCAAAAGTGGACAATTTGGTGGAGAAGACTGTCAACTCCAGCAACAGAAGGAAGTACCTCAGTACGAGGATTCAGAAGCAAATGATCTGTGGACACCTAACAATGATGAGGCTGGGCGGCTAAGTTCTATGCATAGGTATATCACACATGTCCATTGCCAATATTTTCGTGATACATACCTAACAACTCCACAGGGCAGCCCTGCAGCGTCCATCAACAGTTCAAGGGGCTCCAAAAAGCATACTCCCTTGTCCTACTTGGAAGTGCAGTTCCAGTTATAAGTGGATATGGAGATCCATAACCATGGTTATACCCATTTGCAACCTCAACTGCGCTCCCAAGTAATTACTCTATGAGACACCCAAACAAACGACGGGTCAGGGGAAGATCTAGTCACCAACATAGTTCCATCTAGAGGCTGTCATCCAAAACCGCTGCTTGACCTTCCTACATCTTCCTACATCTTCCTAGCCATGGGCTTACCCAAATCAACTCCTAGGCAAACCACTGACATCTGACCCCATCTGACCCCTACGTTGCAGAGCATCCGCCGGAAAAAAGTTCAAATTGCCATGGTTTCTGGCACGGGAAACCCGGGAAACCCTCCAGCACTGGTTTCATCTTTGCAGTGACCATGAGTTCCCAATAGGAGAATCATCTGTTGATCATCCCAGGAATGAATCGCACTTGACAAAAATAGCCCTGGCATCCTCTGGCCATCGTAAGTCCAAGTCCCATATGGATCCATAGGGCGGTTCCTAAAGTATGGCTCCAAACCATTGGTTTTCCCATGGATCACGACCAATTTTGGATTTTGGAATCCCTAATTTTAGGAATACGCCCCACAATCATCCTCGTATGGTCCCCAAGATGCGTCGAGACACAGGAGCGTTGCTAAGAATGCAAAGGTGACATAGCTGCCAATGAGATCCTGGCTACACTCCTACTTGTGCATCGCCATGGATGGCCATGGGTTTTAGGAAGTGATAGCTCGGAACCTTAACCTTTTTTGAATTGGTTCTTTCAGAAAAGTCAGCAACCTGATATAAGGTCTTAAAGTACTAGTCGTATGACGCAAAAAAAAAAACAACGAACAAGTAGGGTGATCTTGTGAAAAAAACATGGACTCAGGTCATATACCTTCGCAGGATGCATTTGGTTAGTCTACTCCATTTGCTTACCACCTACCAATTGGGCATGGGTTGAATTAATATGGGTTTAATTTGCTTGTCCATGCAAACCACATAGTAGAATATCAATTTGTCATGTGTCCACCAATTCCAAATACACATCGATATTTGGTTGACAGATTCACCCCCACTTCAAACATATGATCGTCATTGGGTTCATCATCCCAAAAAATGCTTGAACATGCATTGAACATTCAAAGAAAAATGAGACATTTCCAGTACACAGATTTTTTCTATCATGGAATCATGATTTCTTTCTTCTGATCAGAAAACATCTAAGAAACATTAAGAAACCTTAAATCTCTCCAAGATTTCCCAAAAGCTTGGAGCCTTGGAGGATCTTGGAGGTATACCAGGTATAGCCCTCCCCACATCTCCACCGGACCGGGGAAGCCATCGCCGCGCCTGGACGCCTTGACAGGTGGCATCCAACTCCGAGAACTGCTTGTCGTTCTGCGCGTGGTTTCCCAGGCAGTGAAGCAAGGGCTCCTGGGAAGCGCTGGGAAGCGCCACGCGAGACATCGCCACGCGAATTTCCAGCTGTTCAACTGTTGGGGAAGACGTGAAGCCCGCAAATTTTACAAATGCCAACATTAAATCATGAAGCTAAGTGAAAAGATGTTAAATGAATTAAATGATATTAAATTTTCAATAGTCCCCAGAAATCCCCAGAAATATTGAAATATCCATCAATATGGAGTCAGGTCCTGAAATGACAGCATTTGCCGAAAACCTTTGTAACCATTGCACGGTCGCCCGTGCGCGGGTGAACAAAAACTCCCTTGGGTTACGTTTCCATGAGGTGATCTATGGCCAATCTTAGAAACCTTGGGAAAAATCGCTGGTGAGTTCCCCATGTTCCCCGGAGATATTCACGTACCAAACTACCCATCCAAGCTTTACCCAGTGATATATCCGTTCAATGTCAATTAATGTACAAGGTGGTGCCCCCCCAGTTATAAGTTGGTTTATAGTCCCATTAACTATAGATATATCTACCATAAATCCTAGTTATTAGAGTTATGAACCAATTTAGCTATCTTGGGGGCACCACATTGTATTGGTAAAACCACCATATTTGTTGGTTTATATCATCACCAATAAATCCTTAGATCCACCCCAATGTTGATGGCATAAAATATCTGATCAGCTTCGCATGAAGTCAGTATGTTTCCCCTCTGGTAATTTAACATAACTTTGGAGAAAAAAAAACATTTGAAATCATTTGAAGACAATGTAGATATTAAATATATTCTGGTATATCATATGGTTATTTCTATGATTTTCCATGGCTGTGTTTCAAAAAATGCCAGAGATCCAGAGAGTATCATATTTCTTTCTGGCACCCGGCCTGGTAAACGTTCACATAACTATGGAAAATCACCATTTTTAAAGAACAAAAACCATTCTAAATGGCAATTTTCCAGTTCGCAAACTGTTTGTTTACCAGAGGGTATATGTATCCCATTAATATCCCATTGAATCACTATAACATACTATAATATCCCATTAAATCCCATTGAATCCACCATTCTTCCTGGTGGAATCCACCTGGTTAGCACGACCCGGTAGCCATCCTGCGCCAGCATCCCCATCAGTACGGTACACAGCGATGCGCTCAAGGCTTCCTGAATGACCCACTTGGGGGATCGTCCCTCGGAAAAAAAAAGGTTCGCCGATCCGTGGGTTATCATGTCACCTATATAAACCATATATAATATATTGATATATCATATATATATATAATCACCATAGAATATCCCACCTATATCATATTGATATATTGATATATTATGATATATTATGATATATTGAAATGATATATTGAGAATGCTATTCAGGGGGATATATTCATAATATATCCCCATTCATGATACATATATATATAGGATAACCCCACAGATCCGGGACTTCCTAACTGGGATGATCCTCCGACTCTGAGGGATTTAAGGGGTTCTAAATTGGGTTATCCATTGATTTTAAGGTCAAATATAGGTCAATTTCGTTAATCTAAAAACATATTGTTGAGGGGTGATCAACGGACTGATTCAAAGGAACATCAACCAGAAAGTCACCACTAGATTTTCCTTCCAATTCTGGGAGCTTGTTGACCACCATGAACCGCCAGTCCCGAACTTTTTCAGGCTCATTCAAAACAAGCTCGTTGTGAAATTGTGAAAAAAAACCGTTCCAGATTCCAGAAAAACTTACCCTCTGGTAAACTAACATAACTATGGAAAATCACCATTTTTAATGGGTAAATCCACTATAAATCACCATTTTCAATAGCAAACTGTTAAATTACCAGAGGGTATGTATGGTTGGCATCGAGTTTGCCACACAGGAAGTATCACATGATATCTCCAATTCTACTGGCGACACTTGGGCGGTGTGCCAAGTTAACTTTTTCTGGAGACCGCCTGGCGACAACGGGCTCCCATTGCAGCTGGATCCAATCCCTTTACCTAATGTTTTTTAACCAACAAAAACAGAACTGGTTGGTGGTATACCTACCCCTTGGAAAAAAGATGAGTCCATGGGAAGGATGACATCCCATATTATGGAATATAAAAAATGTTTGAAACCACCAACCAGCGAAATACTGATCTGTTCATTTTGGGGTCCCATTAATGGTCCCATATTAGTTGCGGGATTCACTGAACCAAAATCGGGGATTTCGCCATTCGACTAGCGATGTCAACCTCGCTCCCCACGAATCCATCCCCATACCGTCCAAGAGGCTGAGAAGTGCAGCAGGTACTCTGGAATGGGGAGAAACGCGATCCTCAGACGGTAAATTGGGCCAAATTTATGAACAGAACTATGGAAACTGCACATTGAATGTCTTGAGATATGGAATTTCATAGGTCATGTAATTTTTGCCAAACGTGGGAAGTGAACCAACTGCAACCCGGACGAAAAATGTTCAAGAATACTGTGGCCTCTGGTCATTTAACATAGCTATGGACAATGGACCATTTATAGATGGTGTAGCTATTATAGGCTCATTTTCCATAGCTTTTTGTTAGTTTACCAGAGGGTAATTTCCTTTGCTGGTTGAGTTCCATTTCTTCAGGGGAACAACATGACACTTTGATGGGGATCCCACCATATCCCCATTAAAGTCGGACTATATCCCAAGGTGACCCAGATAAATACCAATCCTCATCTTGACTGTGATGTGCATATATATATATACACACATACATATGTATGTATATACATATATATATATATCCAAGTATAGTCCCACGAAACCAGAAGAAAAATAAAAATAAAAATGTTACTACGCCATCAGCACCGTTATTTTTGTTGGTTAAATCATTCTCACTAGTATCCATTTAACATCATTTAAAACAATTATATCACAAAAAAAACGCATTTTTTGTTGGTTAAATCCCTCAATGTAGCCAGTATACCGTTGTAAATTATCAACCTGCGCGGTTCTTTTGGTGAAATCCAACTTAAGTTGGGTACCTGCAAGGTGGTGCCGCACAGATAGTGTTGGTAAAGCAATAAACCACCCAATCTTACAATAAATGGGTGCTATAAACTATATTAAACTATAAACCATGAATTTATGTTTTTGTTTTGCTAACAGTATATAGATACATACATTCATACATACATACATTACATGACATGACATGACCTTACCTTACTTTACCTTACATTACATGTACATATATATATAATATCACAAACCCTGGGGATGGGACTTTTCAACCAACTTACTAAACTGGGTATCAGCGCAAGTGGAGTCGCAACTCTTCTCGCAAACCCAGGAGCTTGCGCACTTCACCGTTACGGCAAGCTTTAGAGAAGTGATACCTCGCCGGAAGAGGGCGCAACTGGCGGGAATGAACAAAAAAAATGCAATCAAACATGCAAGTAAGTACGCTCTGGTCATTTTAAATAGCTATATTTCGATGGCCATTTTAGGAACCTAAATTGGAGGTACCTACCATAAATAAGGCCTATGTAAGGGAATATCCCACAAAATATGGACTTATATGGTACAGTACCTCCATTTTAGGATCCTGAAATTCCCATTGAATATTGGTATGGATGGCCCATATAGTTCGATGATTTACCTATAAACAAATGGTGGTTTTCTATACCTGTGTTAAATTACCGGAGGGTGAGGGTGTGTACATACAACCAACACCATTTTTGGGGACGATAATTCAGGAAAGACGGGTCCATAACCAGCAGGAAATAGGTATAAAGTCTGTCAATCCAAAATGACGATAGGAAAAGCCGTCTTGTTTGATATCAATGGATTGGTTTAAGGGAAAATTTACAGGAAACCCCCGTATATCATGGGAAAATCCAGGATTTCCTGTAGAATTTCCCTTAAACCAATCCATTGATGACAGGAAAGTCATGAATGAACTCACCCATGGGCATCATGTCACTTGTATCACCGAAATCTCATTCTATGACATCTGTCCCATATCATTCAAGTGCAAACACGCAACAAACACAGAGGTAAGAATCAGTGATACCCTCTGGTAAATTAACATAGACCCTGGCAGATAGGGGTTGGAAGATTAGTTTCCATTAAAAATTGGTGATTTTCAGGGTCTATGTTTATTTACCAGAGGGTAAATTGCATCCATAAGACTGTTGATGAACATGGTGACAATGGCTTAAATCCCATAAAACTATGACGAGAAATTCCCTTCAAGCCTTGATGCAAGGGATATAAGGGATGGAAAAGTTGACGGAATCCAAGCCATCAAAAAAGGGATGTTTTTTTCAGCAATCATAGGGCCACCAAGAAGTATGATAGATCACTTGGATATTCCCTGCTAATCCAAGATGGCAATCAAGACATGTTCATTATTCATAGTAAATATCATCATCAAGTCATTCGGTGATATGAAATGGCTATCGAAAACTGAGCCCCTTCTTAATCCCCAAACACTGTTGGAATACTCTTGGATAGATGATGGTAACAACCTCGGCTTTGTAGCTGCAGAGCCAAGGCTTCATGGGTGACACCAAGTCGCCGGAGTATCACCGGCTCAGCATTGACCAAGATGCATGTGGTGAAGTACCAGCTGTCCCAAGCCGAAGACGTAGATGAAGATTCGACCAATGAACACGGCCTAAGACTAGCCGAACTGAGGGAACCCTCTGGTTATTTAACATAGCCATGGGAAATGGCCCATAGAAATAGATGGTTTACCGTTCTTAAAAATGGTGATTTTCCATGGCTATGTTAAATAACCAAATGGTAAGGGATATGAATGGATATGATCATAAGTACTGTACATAATAAATATAGAGAAGGAACACCGAATGCCATAAACCATCAACCAACCATAATCAACGGGGGTCATAATCAACATCATCCCAGTGCTAGACATATGCCCAATTTCATAGGCACAGTTGACTATGGGTTGCCATTTTTTCCTGTTACCAAAATGGGAGGCACCCTTCCTCTATGCAAGGTCTACACAAGTCCTATGCAAGTTGTCCAACCAAGGCGTAGTCGAAAATATTGCAAAGTACCACTGTTTTAGAATATCCGAATGGAGCCCGGTCCTTTTTTGAAAGGATTGATGGTTGCAATTTTAGCTTGATTGGACTGATTTGAAGACAAATACCCCCAAGAAATCCCCAAGAAGGATTTTGGCAGGCTTTGGCCGCATTCGGGTTTCCATTGAATCTGCACAACACGCGATCAACGTTGTGGTGGCAAAATTGTTGGATGATGTCTTGGGGTATGTGCACTATAAATGATTCTAGAATGTTATATGAATACATATAAGTACACATTCCATGGTCATTTATAACATTCTATAACATTCTATATATGTGTACTATAAGTACATGAATGAACTGGGCTATTTGCCAACCCCAGCTGTAAGAGACATTGAATTCAGCGTGAAGCTGCTGCTTTCGTGCTGTTTTCAGGGGGTTGCCAAGCTCATCAGGTTAGCCAAGAAATGGATAGAAATGGGGGATACGGGAAAAAAAGCAAATCTTACTTCTGAAGCATAGTGAAGCATAGTGTTAAGTAGGAATTACCCTCCAGTAAATTAACATAGACCCTGACATTTTTAGGGGTTGGAAGAAACTCGTTTCCACTCAAAATGGGTGATTTTCAGGGTCCAACTGTGAATTTTCCAGAGGGTACATGGAATTACTCCCTGTGAATCTGATCCTGGGACATCTTGGGACTAGGACAGCATGTTGTGCCAAGCCAGGCCATAGGCACATCTTGTTCATCCATGGGCTCATCATTCCCCGGTTCCAACTTGGGATCTGAAGAACCCTGGTTGATGATGAAAAACCAAACGACATGGACATGGCTCATGTAGTATTTTAATGTATGTTATCATCGTCTAAGTCTAAATCAAAGCCTCTGGTTCCAAGCTTATTTCGAGTTGAACATGCGAGGAACCAGCATAAAGTACCACAAGTGTGAATACATGAAGAGGGAATCCTACCAAACAAAAACGGAATGTGGGAAATAAGCCCTTGGATGGTTGGATGCTGTGCCAGAAATTGAACCATGTCACGCCATGTTCACCTGCCCTTATGTCGGCTTACCTAAATACCATCATAACCCACCCCCATATGTGTTTGTTCACGAACTTCCCATTAAAATATATATACACATATATCTTCTTCAACATGTAGGGGTTTCTTTTCATGGGGGATCTTCAAAAACCATGGGAAACACTACTAACATGTTCTAAGTTTGGATGATTTGGGAGTAGCCCCATTTATGGAAACCCACATGTTACTCGTTTAAAGATGTTTACCCTCTGGTAAACTAACATAACTACGGACAATCACCATTTTTAATGGGTAAATCAACTATAAATGGCAATTTTCAATAGCAAACTGTTTGTTTACCCGAGCGTATATCCCACTGATATCCCATTGAATCACTATAAAATCCCATTCAAATACCATGAACTCACCATGAAATCACTATTTTTTGTCCCAAACAAATCGGCTCCGATCCCAGGTGCCATGATCGATGCAGAGGATGACTCCCCGGAGTAGTTGGTGAAGACGGCTTGAGTCACCACGAAGACCAGCAGATTCAAAAGGAACCACAACCTGCACAGCTTGGCTTCAGCCGCTTCGGCACGGTGTTTTTTGTGGTTGATTTCTGGTAGTACCAAGGATTGATTTTTTGCCTGGAACAATGTAGCTATGGAAATTTTTGAACATTTATATTTCTATGGTTTATGGTAGATGTACCTATGGAAATCGGTTATAAACATTTATAAAGCAAGAATCTCCAATAATATGAAATATCAAGCGGAACCACAACCTGAAATCTATGGTTTACGGATGTTTATTGCGGATATATCTATATACTTTGTTGGGGTGTATAAACCCATAATATGAAATATGCATAAATATGAATATGCAATCAATATCAACCAATACCCTGCGATAGTCAAGTATGGCAATCGAAAATCCTCGAACTAAACGAAGGTTTCAGTGGAAAATCATCGAACAAAATGGTCGATGTTCCATTTGTATGTGTGAAAAAATTATAAAAAATGATTATCGGAGGGTAAAAGGGACACAAAAATATGAATAGATTCAATACTAAACCAAGGTTTGGGGGGCACTATCGAGGGTTCAAGGGTTAGAATGTTCCTGGCAGGTCCACGGTCTTCCGGCTGGGTCTTGTACAGCTGGGGTCCCAGCATCGCTTCTGGGAAACTGCATGTTTGGGGGTTGATGATGTCTTTTCTAGAGTGGAGCGTGGTTACTAGGTTACTATGAAAACTAGATGCTTCATTGCTGCGAGAATTACGAGATGCAAACTTTGGTACTGCATTTTGGGATATTTTGGCTCATAGCCGGAATCACGGGCGTAAGTAGGAACCTTCCTAGATCTTTCAGGGCCAAGCGGGCCAAGCTTGGCGTTGCTCCAAAATTCGGTGCCCCAAACCCATTGGTCTCCCGAGTGTAAGTGACAGGTTTGTCATGATCTTGGGGTCCCCCATTTCAAGAGCCCATATAATAGCTGGATCTTTATGGGGCTGGGTGGTATTCATGGTCACTCTTTGGTATGATTGTATCATATTGTATCCCTAGAAACCCCTATAAATCCTTATAAATCCCCATGGTAATGACATCAATGTGTTTTTTTCAAGGCACTTGCTGGTGAGGAAGGTATAGGACGCCAGTCTGGACCACAGGATATCCTGTAGATACACGGCGGACTTTCCAATGCTTGTTTGAAGCGGCAAAAAAACAGGGAATGTTGCCAAAAAGTGAGGATCGACATGCAAAAATAGTATTGCTTTAATCAACAACACTTGGGATTTCCCAAAACAACAAAGCAATATGGAGCAATCATGTGGATTTTGCTAGCATCAATTCCGGGTTGAAGCCAAATTATTGCGCAACAAATCTGAAGGAATAGGTGTGCATTCAGGGAAATCTATTAGTGAAACTTAGGGTTTGACATGGCTTTACCATCCAATCATCCACCTTTCTGGGGACTTCAGTTTTTTTCTTAAACCGATTGCTACAGTAGATCCCCTCGAAACCCCAGGATCCCCCACACCCTGGATTCTTCAAGTCTCTTGGCACGGAAAAAAATGTGCATCCCGGAGTATTAGATTGTTTTTAATGGTTGAGCCACTTGCTTCTAACCATAGTTGATCATAGTTGTAGCTAGTTAGATTACATCTAGTATGAGAATTAGTTTCGATAGGTGCAATTTGCTTCTAACCATAGTTGTATAAGCCATAGTTATGATTACCACCTGGTTATTAACATAGCGAACTGGAAAATTGCCCATTTACAGATGATTTTCCCAGCTAGAAACCTCCAGTAAATTAACATAGACCCTGCCATTTTTCGGGCTTGGAAGGAACTCGTTTCCACTAAAAACATCTGATTTTCAGGGTCCAACTGTTTATTTACCAGAGGGTATATCCCATTCATATCCCATTGAATCACTATAAAATCCCATTAAATCACTATAAATCCCATTAGATCACCATCTTAAAAATATAGATACTGGATATGGGCCCCAGTTCTTCACCGAGCTCACCGAGCATCTGCGGAGAGGATCACTGAGGGATGACACGCCGCCACCGGATCACCGTTCACCTCGCTGGGAGCTGCATCGTGGTGGACGAAGCGATGTGGGAACCTCTGGTTATGACTAACATAGCCATGGAAAATGGTCCATTTATAGATGGTTTACCTGTTTACCTATTAAAAATGGTGATTTTCCATGGCGAAATGTTAAATAACCAGAGAGTAACCTTTGGGATTCTGAATGGAAAGAATAACTGCCTGGTGCTTGAGCCACCCCTCTGAAAAATATGAGTTCGTCAGTTGGGATGATGACATTCCCAACATATGGAGAAAAAAAAAGTAATGTTCCAAACCACCAACCAGATAAGATAAATATAGGATCAATTTTATCCTGGTAACATTTTGCATTTATCATATGATCTCTTCGTATAGACTCATGTTAAAGACTTGATAAGATCCTGAAATTTGAAAGCAGCCTGAAAAATCACCAGAGCACTGGCTTCGATATGCTTAAGGACCCCAAATGGTGGACCTCACATTGGGAAATGAACACGTCACCGGTTCACCCAGGCTGGTTTCGCAGAAGCTAAGCCTAGTCACCACCACATCTCTGAAAGATTCCTCGGAGCTCAGCGCTGCAAAGAAGGCAACTGGTTAATTAAACAAAAAAAACAACAGTTATTGCCGTCCTGAAAACCAACACATTGAGTTTGAAGATGGAATTCTGGAAGTTAAAATCTTTGGCAACCCGTCACTGCGGGCATTCCTGCTGTATTAAAGCGGATCAAGTTACATAGTAATGAATCAATATCCAGGGTCTCGCCAGGCAGCCCCCGCGGGGACCCAGAAATAAACTTTGCAAAAACATATTCAGTAATTGAAGCTTCCATGTGCTTCCATCAGGTTCCAAATGGTTACACAACAGCCACTACACAACACATGACTCATGACGAGCTCGGAATCCAGATATCTTGTCCAAGTGATCCGGGTGAAATCCCCCGATGTGGACATCTCTGGACATCCTGATCTGCGAGCTTCTGAGAATTCATTCTTGGCATCCACGATCATGTACCTTTCAAGCTTTGCAGCTGACTGCGGAGTCACTCTTTTGTTGAAAAACATGATGAGGAATTGACAGCATCAGTGATGAAAAAATGGTTCTACGCAAAAAAGATATCGGCTCTTTTTTGGAACATATATGGTTCAGAATGACGGCATGTTGGAGAAGTTTGCTTCAATCTTTGGGGGCCCCATGAGCCCGGCACTTGATGAAGTAGTTCACACGTCTCATGCCGTTGTGTGTCTGTCGCGAACGCCAGATAAGCCCATCGAAAAGCGTGGGCAAGAGTTCAGGTCCATCTTGGCAGATCCTGCGCGCTTTTTCAGCGATGCTGGGTGCTGAAAAAAAACATCTCGATTCCCAAGTTAAGATATCTGATGATATCTGTTCAACTGTTCAACCAAACACAATTAGATACAGTAATTACATGTAATTACCATTGGGGGGGTATCTGATAGTTAAATCTAATTAAAGTACTCACAATTATCACACGGCGAGGTCCGTCGAGATCCCACAGCGGCCTTCTAACAATGTCTGGGTGGCGGTTGAACAAGGCATCCTGGGCAACGCAACGGGAACGCTGAACGCTGGCTGCGAATTCGATTTAGGGATTCCTCCTGTGCTCCGGTGATGAAGCATTGTTTGCTGAGAAATTCATGTTCGTATTGTTTACCCTCTGGTAATTTAACATAGCTATTGAAAATGGCCATTTATAGTGGATTTTCCCATAAAACATGGTGATTTTCCATAGTTATGTTAGTTTACCAGAGGGTAAGTAATGAAAAAAGGCATCGTTGTTCGATCACAACGTTCGCATCCAAACTCCTCCGGCAACGTTCCAAGTTCGTTGAAAGAAAACACCGATTAAAGCGACAAACATAGACTGAACAATCACTGGTTATAGTGGTATACCTACCACCAACCAGATAAGATAAATATAGGATCAAATTTATCCTGGTATTTATATGGTATTTATCATATGATCTCTTCGTATAGACATGATGATAACGGCCTGATAAAGACCTGATGAGACCTCTGAAATTTGAAAGCAGGTGGTTTTACAGATTCGATGGGAGATCTCCAGGATCCAACAGATGGAGGTACTGTACTGTACCATGTTAGTACCATATTTCTGGCCATATTTTGGGTGGATATCCCCTGAAATTTAGCCCTGAAAAATAGGGGCTATCGGTCGTGGGGCAGATCACGAGATCCATAAAAAGCCATGGCCGCCATGGCCTGGCTGCCTGGGGACATCGTTAACTATAGATTACCCTCTGGTAATTTAACAGTTTGCTATGGAAAATCACCATGCTACTAATGGGAACATCCACTATAAATGGCAACTTTCAATAGCTATGTTAGTTTACCGGAGGGTAGTTGAAGGGGAAATCTACAAACAACATCAAACAACCATTAACCATGCTTTTCCCTATCCTTTTTTTGGGGTTTTCAATGGTTTTCACGAACAAATACCGAACAAACAATGCAATGAACAACCATATAACCATTTAGAGGTCTTGAAATCATTGAAATCTACTTGCCCCTGTGAGCTCGTAAGTGAAACGTTGGTGGACTTCCAGGGCTTAGGGCTTGACTACTTCCCCCTGTGATCTTCCAAGCATCCATGGCATAGTAGTAGTGGTCCCGATCTGCGCGGATGGTCAACAAATCCGTCAGAATGGCCTGCGAGTAGAATTGGGCTGGAAAATTGCCCTTTGATAATACTTGATGCTCCTATTGAGAATGGTGTTTGTCCATAGCTATGTTCATTTATGATCATTTATGTTCATTTAGTGGATGGTAAACATATATCTAAAATCCTTTGATAAAGTAAGAGGATTATGACAAGATCACTTCTGTTTCATACGGACTTCAAACCACCAAAATTGAAGGGCACACCTTTTCCGCGATGACTTTTCTAAAGTACCTAACAGCGTCTTAGACGATTGACACACTACGACGAACTTTGGAGCAATGTATACCGCATTTGCCCAACGTCCCCATTGGGTCATCTGAGTCATCTGGCAGGAGGCAAGAACGATACCGTTGTAATTTAAAACAATGCCATCATGTTGCCCCCATTACATCCTTATCATTCCTTATCTTTCAAGTCATTGG
Organism: Cladocopium goreaui; assembly: GCA_947184155.2. Taxonomy (NCBI): domain Eukaryota; class Dinophyceae; order Suessiales; family Symbiodiniaceae; genus Cladocopium; species Cladocopium goreaui. Next base: position 148,665 of record CAMXCT020001000.1, on the reverse strand, counting down.
GCATATATTCAGAACCATGCGCCCAAAAATCCGAGTTTGGCATCGGGTTTACCACATAACATCCCTTTGCCGTTGCCGCATGTTTTCCCCAATCAAACCCATATCTAGCCATATATAACCATAATTTACCACTCATTTACTGGGTGGCATGCAGTCATTTAACATCATTTATCCTCTGGTAATTTAACATAGCTATTGAAAATAGCCATTTATAGTTGATTTACCCATTAAAAATTGTGATTTTCCATAGCTATGTTAAATTACCAGAGGGTAACTATGTGTCAACTCATCACGTCAAATCTGTGACACGGGACCCGTTGCTTGACCATGTTTGACCCCCAACTCCATCGTTTCAGGGAAAATAAAGTACAGGAAAGCCTTACGGTACATGTTCAGGTCAAAATCAGAGTTTCAACCGTAAATTTTCTATTGAAACAAAGCACCTGGATGAATTTCATCCCACAAACTTGAAAAGTAAGGCATCAAATGAGATAGTTATATAGAAAGCATATTTTCTGTGGTAACGCCGGCAGTATCCAGAAGCATTGACCCTAGACTTTCGCCTGTCCAGCTTCCAAACTTCCACTTTGAATACTCCAAAGCAGCGGCGAGATGGACTGCGTTCCTTGGGGCCGACAGCCGTTCAAGTCGTAAAGGTAGAGATCTCATCTTACCCTTCCACGTTAGCCCCAAACAAATCAGAACCCATGGGTATTTGTGGAAGTGGGTCAAAAGCCTGGGGCCCCAGCACAAACATACTGTTAACGGATGTTCAACTCTCCAAATATGGATCTTCAAGCAGGTTTTGATCCATTTATGCCACCGATAAAAAACCTTGGGCCAATACAAATTGCAGTGGAAAGTCCATGGAAAGTCCCGTTTTTTCTGATAGGAACATCATCTATGGTGGAATTTGATGGAGTTTTCCACTTGCCAAGTTTGAGTGCAAGAGCGGTTTCAACCCGAAAAAAAACATGGACGTTTTGGCGGGTTCCTTCATCTTTTCGAAAGGGATGATCATGGCAACTGGGGGGCAGCACGACTATCATGTGATTTTTTAGTTTAAATTCTTGATCAAACTAGTTAGTCGTGTTTATAACAAAGAAACACATTAAACTTATCACTGGGGGGCAGCACCGTGTAAGATGTCTTGAGTCTTGTCTCGAAATGAAACAAATCAAACCGAGGAGCCGCTACTCGATCATACCCACGTGATGCCACGAGTCAATCTATTCCTTAAATAGAAAAGATACAAGATGAACACTATTTCCAGTACATCATTCTTGTGGTTTGGTGTATCCTATATACATATATCCATTTGATGTATATAATATATATATATATTGTTTTATCCATATTGTCAAAAACAATGTAATATATCCATAGTGTACATAACATTTATGTATATAATAATCTATATATTTATATAATGTATCATGTATGTATATAATCATACATATATATATATATTATGTCAATGTCAAATGTAAGTATCGGCAAGCAGCCAAAATTTGCCAGGCGCCGAGCCACCCACTTGTACCCTCAACATCCATTCCGCTCGTTGCGCACGAGGTGCGTTGCTCACGGCCTGGCCGCTTTGATGTGTTTGTTCAGGTTCCCATGGCCATGAATTCATGGGAGTTTAAAAGGAGTTTAATGTGATTTTATAGTGATTTAGTGGGACTTTAGAGTGATTTCATGGGATTTTACGGTGATATATATTTATATAAAAGATTTTGAGGAATTTCGAAGTGAGAAGTAGGATTTCTGAGATTTCAAACGTGAACCCTGAGAGGAAACATGTTGTGGAAGATGTTTGGCAATGGACCCTTTGGGACCATGTATCTAACGGTAATGGCCAAACAGGGGGTGTCAGCTAGGTAGAATCAGAAGCTGCAAAAAAAAACAATTGAATTTTCCTGGACAAACAACTTTAAGGCGCATGTCACACAGAGATACACAGACACCCTGGAGTTTAAGTCCTAGAAGTAAAAACTGGAAACACAATGAAACACATGCAAGTTGCAAGATGCTGGAGCTGGACCCTGCCGGCTCACGGTTTGTGGAAAGCCACAACTAGGGCAAATTCTGGCGACTGGTGTCAGCCCAGGATTAGTGAAAAAAGGGGGAGTGCACCAATTTGGGTAATAATTCATATATCAACATCTTGGGGATTACTAAATATCAAGGGTTACCAATCTGGGGTTGACGCTTAAATTCCGACGATTTGAAATGATGCTTAAGACTCTTAAGGGATGATTCTTCCAGTGAGGCCCAAGAGGCCAGAATCCATGGTGCTGGAATACCTAATGCATCCCATGGTGCTGATCCAGGATCAATAGATTCTTCGTTGATTCATGGGGAGTGCGAGTTTTCAAAATAGTTCATCCCTATTTTGGGGATCCCTCCTGCAGACTTGCCGCCCTGGGTGGCCACGTCACCCTTGCTCTCTTCTGGGGTGTTCAATTCCGCCACATGCATGGCGTTCCACAATGGTCAGAGGAAGCAACAAACAAGAACGTAACTATCAAGAACTATTGATGCCATTGCTGCCGATCCTCTCTTATAGCGTTAGCAACCGTAGGCCTAAGGTTTTTAGTGCTGGTACATATTTGTGATGTCGAAGCTTCCGAAGCTCTGCCAACAAAGGAATATAAACTGATATAAATAAACTATAATTAGTAACTATAGTAACTATAGTAAGTGTATATATATAGGGAAAAAATACAGTGACTCAGTGACTATATTAAGTAAACCCCGGATAAGGATAGTCTAACATCATACTAAAATATAGCAACTGGATGTTTCTTCCGGGGTTGACATCTACCCCAGCTCCTTAGCTCCCCACCATTGGAATGCTACAAGTGCAACTCTTATTTTATGGGATCTGTAGTGAGCCCGCCTAAGCCTAAGGTTTAACAAGCATAATCAAGAAACATCAAACACCGATTTTGGAGCTGGACAATTATCACAGTTCATGAGCCATTCCAGCGCTAATCCATAAAACGCAAGCAAGATTTAAACACATGATATTACCGATCAACCCAATCAAACTGGCTAAACTTTGGCATCTTGATTCCCACAGCGACGATTCCGTAAAGATTTCATAAAGAATCCATAGAAACCATATTAAAGGATTTGCTAAAACCAAGGCCATTTTTATATCCGACTATAGGTCAGTAGCATTCAATATTAGTCAAGTTTTTCCATATCTCACATTATCTCACTATATATTCCCATTCTATACCACCATGTCTCTTGCTGAAAAACCGCGGAAGGCAACACGACCTTTCTGACCCGAAGCCAACGGAGCCTTTCGCACCAGCTTCGCACAGTTGGCATTGATGGCCCGCATTACCAGGGTAGAGCCTGGCACATTGGCCACTGGCTGGCGGTCTCTCGCCACTTGTTGGTTTTCACCAAGAAACTGCAATCATGAATCATGGTTAAATAATGTTAAATATGGGGACATATGGGAAAATCTATTCCAAAATATTCCAAACATATGGGAAAATACATGAAAATACCTGCTGTGAAGTTCTGCTGCATTGAACTTTGGACTATTCTCTGGAATGTCGTCATGATATGAGTTGCAAACCACCCAATTATACGCGACCCGGGATGCACCACCAGTCAGTAAGGTCGCTGAACCTATTACATCCTGTTTCTCTGGATCCATACCCAGTGGTAAGTTCCATAACAAAACCTGGTGAACAGAGGGCTGTAGTTTGGGACATGGTGACATGATCCATTGTTGCAATTGTACCATATTGTACCCCACTATGCTCCAATTTTTGTTGTGGCGCGAATGGACCAGCAACCCTTGCATGACAACCCACATTCATAAACTCTGGTTGATTCATTGGGGCACTGGGGAATTGAACGGGTGCACCATCAAATGCCAAGTTTGCTGCCTCCCATCAAACAAACGGGGTGTAGAAATATCATGAGTTTTTCCATGCCTTTACATCTCCGAGAATGGTGTTTTCAGCATAGAAATCAGCGGCTTGTTCTTTCTCATGGGCCAGGATCATGCAACCTCCTGCGCCAACATAACAGGCATCTCACCTACACCAGACCCCCACCCGAAAATCGATGTTTGATGATGGTTGATGTTCATCATGCCCATGAAAATTCTGTATCAAAACTGGTTTGACATGGTGAAAAAGTGCAACATGTTGAAACAATCTGCCATTTTGGCATTAAATGCTATAGTAAGCATCAAGATTTTCAAACGACAACCATGTCAATTGCAACAACATCACATGATTAGCTGAGCTGAAAAAAAAAACGTTCCAGATTCCAGGCAAACTTACCCTCTGGTAAACGTTCACATAACTATGGAAAATCACCATGTTCAATGGGTAAATCCTCTATTTCAATGGCCATTTTCAATAGCAAACTGTTAAATTACCAGACTGTATATCCCATTAATATCCCATTAATATCCCATTGAATCACTATACATGGGCAATTTTCAATAGCTATTTTGACATAACTAGAGGGTATATACAGTAAATGTGAACTCACCAGGAGACCGCCGTCCCGTCACCCTGGTGCCTTCAGTAATGGTGCGGCACAAGACACCTGGGACAAAACATCTGCGCGAAGTCATCCGCAGATGTGGCGTATTAGCCTCTGGTTATGTCAAAATAGCTATTGAAATAGTGGATTTACCTATTAAACATGGTGATTTTCCATAGTTACGTTGGTTTACCAGAGGGTAGCGTGGAAAAAACACATACTGTAAACACTCCCAATCACGCATGTATATTTACAAATCGTGCATGTAGTTACTAAAAAATACGATAATGAAGGACATAAATGAAGAAACAACAAAACACACGGCATAACACATATCATAATCGATTGCATATAAAGTACATGTGCATTGGTCAAAAAATGGTATATGTGGTATGGCCAGCTATCCCATAATGACCATGGCACACACACATACACACACGTATATGTATATAAGGTATTATAACTAGTAAATATATATAAATACATCATATCCGCTAAACAAAAAAACTATGTATATTATAGTAAATAAATTACAGTAATCAAAAAATGATTGAATAACTATATATTCAATTAACAAATTATATATATATGCACTATTTGCGCACACACACATGTATACATGCTATGCATGCCAACCACATCCTGCTTTACATGTTCTCTTTTATTCGAGGTGCGAGAGATGAGACCCAAGGACCAGCGGAAGGCTTCCTCCTGTTCCGGCACATTCGTCAATTCCCTGGCGGAAAGAACTGCTAAAAGGCCAAAGGAGGCTGGGGAATGATGAGCACTTGAGGAAGTCCAAGGTTAGAAATGTCAAACAAATGGAAATGGTAATGTTGGGACAAAGAATGGAATACATTTGGCGAATTTTGGATGTGCCTCTGCACTTGTTATTTCTTGTTATAGCGAAAATGGTTTTGGGTTGATATGGTACCAGGTAGGGAAGGCATTTGAAGTATCTAAGTATCCATCCAAGGTTTTGGAAAGATCCAATGACAGTTCACCTGAAGAGTTTATGAACTTAGCCATTTGCAGACTCCCTGTTTTTTCTAGCTGCTGTTGACAAAATACTACTTGATACGGTGGCCACGGTGGCCGAGCCCCCAGCATCATTCATTTTGCGGAGTTTGATCATTGCACCACATCGAGAATCAGAGTGGCAAATTGCAAAGTTAATTTTAAAACCATTCTTCCGAAAAAAACGGATTTGATTGGGTTGGTTGGTTGTGGTTGTCGATAACTTTCGAAAAGTGTCATTTCTCGCAAGATCTACAAAACATTTCAGTCCAAACTACCAATCACGCGCTTTTGTTGTTTGGTTTTGAATCCAATCTAACTATGGTTACATAACTTTAAACTTTAAACCGTACTTTAACCCAGCTATTTGCACCAACTTAGCCAACATCGAATCAGTTTTATCAACTCTAAATCCCCCATTCTTCCATATTCTTCCTATGTAAAGCCATTTTTTTTCTCGTTAGGCCTCGGTCGCGATCGCGCGATCGCAGGGCTAGAAGGGCCTGATCTTCTCGATCGCTGAGCTCACAAAGGGTCCAAAGAGCTCCGTTGGGATGCCATAGCCCACGTGGCGCAAACCCAGAGCACCTGGGGCGTCGTGGGGCCTGAGGAAATCATGGGAAGCACCCCAAAACAAAAGTCGCTATTAAGAGGATATTACGAAGTACCAGAGATTTTTAGGGTGTATATATAGCCAAAGATAGGGATTTAACCCTGATTGGTTGGGCACATGCGCGCAAGCGAGTCAAAGGCCTAAATCAAACGCTAGCGTGCAGTCAATAGGATGTTGTCATTTTGGAATGATATCCTTCGTACTGTAGTCAGTTTGTCCGAACTTGTTGTAAATATTTGTAAATAAGTTCTTTTGATTTGAAGGTCCAATGCTGTCTAGGTCTGCCGACCCTACGTTTCCCAACATCCCTAGGTTCGGCACTTCCATGTTTGTAAGTTACTGGACTTAAAGGATCACTGTCCGGAGCTCTAAGAATATGTCCAGCAAGTTTAATTTTCCGTTCATCAAGAACACCTATAAAAGGTTTCACACCGTCATTCCCTTCGGGATATGCAATTTGGGATGCTCTGTCATAAACTCGCTGGTTTGTGTTGGTTGCTCCTAAACATAAGTGGTTGTCATCTTCAAGATTGTCCTGAGGCCCCTTAAATGGAAGGCACGCAACTGTCTGCAACCGGAATTGGTCAGATGGACCGTTTCCTTGATGACGGCATCATGTATAATGAGTTTTCACTTGGGGTATATGAGTTTAGGTCCTTCCATAAAGGTCTAACCTCAGCCAAGATTACCAGATGTCCTGTATTCGCTGTGAAACTTCCCGAGCTACAAAATGGTTCCATCGGTTGTTGCCCGAATCGGTGGCATCATGCGGTTTGTTTAATGGGGTTCCATCCTTGAAGTGAAGCGTAGCATATTGGTGCGCAGGGAATCATAACTAATCTCAAATTGAATAATGATGAATAATGGATGAATGGATGGTATGCGGTGCCCCAGTTCGTTAGCTAAGTTGGTTGATAAGTAGATGAAAAAATCATCATTTATTGTATAGATATATTGAACCTGCTAATAGGGTTATACACCAAGATACCTGGTGGGGCATATGGAGGGCATCACCTTGAGTGGAGCTGGCTATGGGATTTGCTTAACCCCATAGATTTCCCATTTCTGGTCGATCAATGGGACAATAAACAATCATCTGCATCAGATCAAAACATATCAAAACTATGAAAAGGATCCATGTTGCCCTTCTGTCAAACAATCCTATGTGATACATGCTTGGCTTTTCAAGATGTTTTAATTGTGGAAATTGAGATTTCGAGTCACACCTCAGAACGCAACTGAGCTGCACACCCGCCACCCAGTCCCACGGGTCTTCCGGGTTTTCCTTCCGTGGCCCAGGCACTGAGATCTGTCATGACGCTCTTTGGATCTTTGAAGATCTCCTGGCAGATCTTACATCTCAACGACCTGGAGGTCATGTCATTTGGGTTTTTTTCGTCTGAAAAATGGGTGATTTTTAAAGAGGTAAAATGATGTCATAGATTGTCGATCGTTGATAGTCCGCCACAATATATATAACCCTTTTCTGGTCATGCCAAAATATTTCATTGTCTGATAGCCAAAAAATAAAGGATCAAACTACCTGAATATATCCAAGGTTAGGGATGAATAAACCATGGGATATTATATTCTCAAACAAACACCTTTGGTTGAGAAAAGAAAATCAAATGTATGCAAAACCACCAGACAAATCTGGTGTTGGTGGTTTCCCCAAAACATATTGAACAACGGAAGTCCGTGGTGTCTTTGCACCTGAACCACGCAATTTAGCATTTAGCGGATGCGGGTCTTTGGAATCATTCCAAATAATCCCAATCCAGTCCAGTGTTTACGGCATTGGTCACGTGGGGACCATCGTCCCCAAAAAAGCCAAGTACGGATGGACAACATTTTTATTTCAAGACACTACTTTTAAACTCTTGCAATGTTTGGGCCCTAGGCCCAGTAAACCACTACTACGGTCAAAATTAGGGTTTGGATTTTCCATTGAACCCATTCACCTAGGCAAACTTGTCAACTCATGGCTACAATCAGTAGGCCATCCATATATCTGTATCAAAGTTGGCGTGGAAAGCCTCCAGAGCCGGTCTTAGATCAAGAAAAGATGTTTATCGTTGGTAGATATTCCCATGTTTTGAGCATTAGTGCGTATAGTAGCCGACCAAATGGCCAAATCAACATGTGTAAACAATACAATTCTGAAGGCAAAAATAGACTATTGAAGCACCCTCCGGCGATCAAACAGGACAATGGCAAATTCTCGCAAAATGATCGGTATTTCTAGAAGATGTTCTAGCAATTCCATCTGGTTCAGGAATTTCCCATCTAGCCATGCTTGATGACACCATCCAAAACCACACTCCACCCCTCCTGTGTGAACATGATCACCCGATCTGCGATAAAATGCAAACGTGTTGAGGACTGCTTGAAGTAGTCCTGCCCTTGCGCACATTTCCTGAGCGGAATGCCGGCTTGTCAAGGAGCCTCCATGTGAAGTACCAGTTTTATATCTCAAGACTAAACCTCTGTTGAGAGTACCCCAAAAAGCTGTGGCTAATCATTCTGTCCCCGAAACGTTCGTCTTGAGAATCTCCCGTTTCCAGAGAATCTGGTCATTTGGGAAGATGCTGATCCTTTGCCAAATCTTCAACAGCCATGATTTTGCGATCCAAAATGCCACAACATGTTGGGACTGCAAGTTGCCACATCCGGTGTTAGATCATCCATGGTTTTCCCGGAAATGTCCTCTGTCTGATTGTCCCAATGGAACATCATTGAACTTATCTCAAACTAGACCCCCAGAGCTGGGGCAGTATGTCCCAGAAAGCTGAAATCCAGTCATGAAACACTTACCCTCCGGTAATCAAACATGGCAATTGAAATCACTAAAAATGGAGGTTTATAGCTCGGAAGAATCAACTATAATACTATACATCCTGTTTTTTTTCCAGCTAATGATTGCCGTGTTTTTTTCCCCTTTCCTCCAGGTTCAACCCATTAAGATAGACAGATTTTCATCCGACCCCGAAAAGAAATACTTTAGCAGTTTAGCCATACACTGCAGCAAACTAGAAAATGGAGAAATCATGAGAAATCTACCAGGTAGGGGGCTTTTGCATATAAAAATATCCCAGTTTCGGGCTCCATATTCCTCCGGAAACTAATGACATACCATGACATACCATGACATACCATCACTGGAGGATGAAATTTTGCCCCAGATCTCAGCATTTTTTTCTGCAGATCTCAGCCACTAAATTTTGTTGCGAGCTGCGCAAAAAAGGTGGTGTAGATGCCCGTGCGAAGCAGGAGGAGCTGTTCCTCCGTGAAGGTGGAATACCTCTGGACGTGAGCCCCTGCCAAACCACCGGCTGGTCGCTGCAAGGTTGGAACTGTTTTTTTTGCCTTGGTGATCTTGTCCAGAATAAACCAAACGTCATTTGTATACCTATTCTAGTCTATTCTATTTTATTATCTATCTATCTATCTGTCTGTCTGTCTGTCTGTCTATCTATCGATCTATCCAATCTAATCTAATCTAATCTATCTATCTATCTATCTATGCATCTATCTATCTATCTATCTATCTGTCTATCTATCTATCTATCTATCCCATTGCTATGGTTGGGATACAGGAGATATACGTATCATCATTTGGTCCTGGGATACTCATGTTAATCCCCGGTGTTAGACTTTGTTGAACTAGCAACAACTGGGATTGAAAGAACCAAGATTGGGTGAACCAAGGAAATGGCGTGGTGCTTTGACATACTGTCGTGAAACTTAAAAACTCTTAAAAACAGCACACAAATACAGAAAAAAAAAACATGGGCCTTGGATTATCTTTATTGTTTTTTAGCAGTAGAACACTGGTAGAAAAATGGTATAACCCATATTAATACAGTAGTCCTTGTAGGCTGGGATAATTCCTGAGGGGTTTTCTCACCAAGATGCAGCTTCCGCAAGGCTTTTTGCTGAATTTGCGGCTTGCCTAAATTGGCCTTCCTCGGAAGGCAGACTGTCATGGCAAGATGTGACAAGTTACCAGACATCCCAACTGACATAGCCTCATTGACTTCCCAGACAAAATGGTGATTCTCAGGGTCTATGTTAGTCAATAATGTCTTTTTGGTAAAAATAGAGGGGCCGGTTTGCTATACATATATATATACATATACATATATACATATAAATAAATAGATAAATAGAATACACATATTCATATATATATATATAAATTATATAAACACATGTCGTATGTAAGAGCAGTAAATCTTGTTTCAACCAGCCCTGGTCGGAAATTCATCGGCTCAGTAAATCCGATGAAAAACCACCACCAGCCAGGCAGCATTAAAAATGAGTCACATCGTCACATCATTCAACGTATTGGTTTAAGGGAAAATTTACAGGAAAGGCCCATATTTAATTGGGAAATCCATGGTTTCCTGCAAATTTTCCCTTAAACCAATCCATTGAATCATATACCTCTATAAACATGAAACATCGATGTTATAATACCCTCTGGTAATTTAACATAGCTATTGAAAATCACCATTTTCAATGGGTAAATCCTCTATTTCAATGGCCATGTTCAATAGCTATGTTAAATTACCAGAGGGTATTATAACTATGACATGACCAAATCCATCCAGATTTTCAACATTAAAGCCTTAAAAAAACAGTAAAATCATGGTGTCATAGTGAATCTCTCCGAGAATGTCACCGAAGTCACAGTTTCCTATGCCCTCGACCCTGGCTGAGCGTCAGCATGCGATGGATGCTGTCCCACAACCAGGTCCAGGCGACTTCACACTCCTTGGGTCGTTGCGGAATGGCCACATGCGATGAGGCTGTGCCACATTGAGAAAACAACTGCAAAAGATCATCCATGCTTTCCATGTGTTTTTTTTTCTCTCTTTCTCTCTCTCTCTCTCACCTTCAAGTTCAGAGTTCAGCTAGTTCAGCTAGTTCAGCTAGTTTCAGCTACTTCAGCTAGTTCAGCTAGTTCAGCTAAGCTAAAGGCGAGTGGAAAACAACCAAACAACCGCTGCACCAGGGTAGACAGCAGTGTCAACTGCTTTCCTTTGATGGTTCGAATCAGCGGTGTCTAAGTCCACCCAAAAGCACATGGGCAAATTGGGATCACCATGCTTTGGGGGATGAACATCAACAAGAAACCCTTTGAAATCGCACTAATCGAGGCGACAAAGACATACCCGTTGGGGTGAACATTCTTCCATTCGAATCCTTCACCGACCTGGAAAAAATTGCGACCGATGTTCTGGATCATGATTTTTTCCCCTGGAGTGAAGCACCCACTTGGGAGTGCAGTTCCACTTGCAGTGGGCATATGATTGGCCCGATAAAAAATGGTGCCCTATATATCCTAACCCTAACTGATAGTAGGGTTAATAGCATGCAGTACCATGGTTATGCAATGGTTATACCATGGTTATAGTTATACCCAAGAAACATCACTACCCCAACTGCGCCCCAACTCCACCAGGGCTCCGAATTCCAAGTCTTGGGCAACAAGGATCTTAGAGACGCCTTGGGACAAATGACATTCAGCTGGAACACACCATTGCATGCAAATGCACATATTGTCTCGTAATGTGGTTAAAGCAATCAAATGGGCGGTTTATTATTGTGTTAACCACATTGCATAGTTTTAAACACATGGATAACTATGCACAATATATGTGAGTGCGTATACACACACACACACATAATCACACACATATATATATAATATTATATATAATTATTAATATATATATATACTATACATGCGCGTGTGTACATGCTTGTTTGGCGGGTAAACCGCGAGATACCACAAATACAATATAGAAGGGACACAATTGGATGCCACCAGTTCTGGTACTGCTGGATATTGATCAAACAGATCTGTCTGAACTGGGATGCCAAATGTTCCACAATGAAAATATTGCATATGTGGGTCATCCATTTCATAGTGGGAATCCAATGGTTCCAAATTCATAATGGCATAATATGGCGCTTTCTATCCTTCCAACCCTGTAGTAATTAAACATAGCCATCATAGCTATTGCAAAACACCGTCTTTCATTTCGGCAAATCCTGGAACTAGCCGACTGGCCATTGCCCAGTCGGCAACGTTTTTTCAATCACCAGAAACAAATCTGGCGTGTTTGCCTTGATAGTAACAGAAAAAATAGGAGTAACCGGGTAACTGCTGTATTTTCTATGCTGTTTGAAGGTATTTCATGGTATTTCCGTCTATAGCTATGGGTCAAAATTTCTCTGGCAGTGGGTTGAACAAAGGAACACCCACAAGGCCTATTCCCGGGAATATCATACCCATCAGTTAAGGACATCAGGCAATTTATCGTAGCTATATGTAGCTATTGACATCTATTGACCATCGGCCATCGCTAGGTAAATAGCTAGGTCCTGGTAGGTACCCTCTGGTGAACTAACATAGCAATGGAAAATCACCATTCTTAATGGGAAAATCCACTATTTCTATGGCCATTTTCCATTGCTATGTTAGTTCACCAGAGGGTAAATCATCGTAAAAAAACATCGAACAGAGGGACCCATGGCTTCCATAGCTGTTGGTCACCAGGGCTTGGCACCCTCCCTGGGATGATCATCTGATGTCCAATGCACAAATTGGGACTGGATTCCCGAGGGATGGTTGACCATGTTGACCATGTTGACCATATTTTTATCATAGAAACCATGGGTTAATAGAGATTTCATGGTATTAACCATGGCAAAAACCCAACAAAACCATGTTTCATTAAGCTGGTTAAGGTGGTATACCTACCCCTCTGGTAATTTGTGGTTTGCTATTGAAACTGGCCATAGAAATAGTGAATTGTCTCATTCAACATTGTGATTTTCCATGGTTATGTAAACGTTTACCGGAGGGTACGCCTCTGAAACATATGAGTTCGTCAGTTGGGATGATGACATTCCCAATAGATGGAAAAATAAAACGTGTTCCAAACCACCAACCAGGTACCGTCTTTTTTTCCTCACCATGGCACATATTGTCACATGTGTATGCGGCCATGGTTCCTTTTGTATATGCCTTACATGGACCTGAAATGTTAGATACCTCCAATGAAGGGCTTCACTGGTTGGTGGTGTCAACCCATCCCCCAAAAAAAACGGCCGGGAAAATCAGAAAACATCAAACCAACAAGCAGGTTGAACTTCGAACCTACCCACAACATCCCACAACCATCTACTTGGTTTGCCATTCAACAATATTCAACATCCATGGCAGCTCCCTGGATTTCTGCTTCGCCCAGTGGCCAACATCACAGCCTTAAATTCCATGAATTCGATCTTGCTTTCCGACTGCAGGCTTGAGATATCAGAATGCTTCTGGGATTTTTTTCCAGCTGCAAAACCTCCATGTTGCCCATAATCAAACCCATGTTGCTTCTTGTTAGCACTCTTGGATGCCATTTATGGTCGGTCTTCATCTCGTGCATTCCAATGAGACTTTGCACAGTTTACCCGGCCTGCTTTTTTTTCAATGGGTGTGCAAACTGGAATATAATCTATCCGGATAAACCATCATAATTCACTAGGCTGAAATAAGGCTGTATTGGGATAATTCCCCTTACAATTCCCATGATTCCAGTGAGGTCGCAGTGAGGTCGTGATCAAATTTACCCAAATTTTCATAGGCAATGGCTTCCAGTTCGCAAACTGTGAAATGACCAAAGCCTACAAGGTGGTGCCCCCAAGATAGCTAAGTTGGTTTATAACTCTAATAACTAGGACTTATGGTAGATATATCTATAGTTAATGGGATTATAAACCAACTTATAACTTGGGGGGCACCATCTTGTAACTCTATCCCATTCATATCCCATGAAATCACCATCAAATGCCATGAAAAAACATATTTAATTCTAATCACTACGTGAAATCACTGCATATATAATCAGATATATACACAATTCTATACATTAGTATGGATATGTTGAATCATCTACCCGGCTACCCGGGTCACCCCCGGCTCCCCAGCAGGCCCTTTTGGATCGATCGAGGCCTTACCCAGCACAATGGACAGCACATCTGCTTCTTCCATGACACCTGCGACCACGGGTCCGATTGGATGAAAATAGGTGAAGAGCTAAGCAGCAGCTTTTTCGATAGAAACGTGTGGCTGGTTGGTGGTTTTAACCCCTCTGAAAACATTAGTCAATGGGAACGAGTATCCCATATACTATGGAAAAAACATGTTTGAAACCACCAACCAGGTGATGTATCACCAGTTTAGTCAGAGTTTAGGCCCTGGTATTTATGTGCAACAAAAACTATGGCAACTATGGCTTAGATCAATCCAGATCTGATCTGTGGGTTTCTTGCGTTTACGCAATCCATCTGTTTGGGGATTGCGTTTTGTTGCTGTATCGATTCTTTGTTTGCAGCATCAGTTCTCTCTCTCCGCTGTGTTGTTCCTATTGAGATTGTATTTCTTTGGTATGCCCCACGTTTGGACTAATCCATATCTCACATTGTTGGTTCAATCCCAACGTGGATTATCTCTTGGTGGTTTGATACTTCAAACCGTTGGCATATCATCATACATCTGGATAAATTATAATATTTCACTAACCTGAATCTTGCGGCCATATTGGGATGATTTCCCTTACTAACCATCATTCCCAGTGAGGTCGCAGTGAGGTCGTGATCAAATTTACCCAGATACATGTTTGGTTTTTTTCCATATCAGGTTCTTTTTCGAAAATGCAGGGTATCTAATCCATGTAATGTTCACCCAGGAGTACGATACCACCAGCTTACTGATAGGGGACGCTACTCACTTTGCTACTTGATCCCTATTTTATGGCAACCTACCCAACCAAGTGTCAGGGTCCATTAATCCAGCGTTGACATTACCCAGAAAAACGTAACTGGTGATATACAACTGAGTTAAACCATGATTCTTACCCACGTACAAAGTGATGAAGTGGATAAATCCACATAAATCCAAGTTATGATCATCAGAGTCCATCAATGTTCATCTTACATCAACTTACTAGGTTTGCATCCATCAATTACCGGACAAATCTTGATCCCTCTGATATCTACCGTATCCATGGAACATCCCCCATGTGTAGATGATTTACCGATAAAAATAGGAACTTTTACGCGGCTATTCTAAACTAATTGCCAGAGGGCAAGCCGGCAATTTTCACTTCTAATAAGTCGACATCGCTTAGGTATATTTTGGATTAGTGGAATGATCTTACCCTTATGAACATCTGGTTCGAGTTTTAACCCATAAAACCAAAAAGAAACATGCGCATCATCTCAACCAATCATCTAAATATATCTCATGCATGGCTGAGAAAAAAACAAACAAATAATCAATATTTGAAACCCCTAGCAAGACTATCTGGATAAACCACTGAAAAATTACCACTCTGAACTCAGGCCACTTGGGGGATAGTTAGCCGAATCCCAATCATCATTCGATAGGGATGATGTTTGAAACAAATCCTGAATTTAACGTAGCGAACTGGAAAATCACATGTTTAATAATTAGATAAATAAGCATTTATCCCATTCATATCCCACTAAATGACCACAAAATCCCATGATAAATCACGCAATCGTTGCAAAAATCCTGCACTCCGAAGCGATCACCAAGTCACGTTGCGGATCCGCCGCATGAACCACCAGTGCGGGAAAGACATCCAGGACGTGAGCCATCCATTCGCTGTTGCCGTAGCCCATGACCGTGGCGTTGAAGCGGAACATCTCCTTGGTGACTTGGGAAAAAATTGGGGATGGTCAAACATATGGTGGTTGACAATGATTGAGATCGTTTAAGATGGTGTAACATGGTTTGAAATGTTTTTAAGATACAAAAGAACTATAAATACCCATTTTCCGCTCAAAAGAAACCCATTTGAAGCCACCAATCATCACCAATCAATCCACTAACCATGCCCGTCCCCCCGCTGAGAGGCTGGGAAGGTCGTAGGCACTTTGTTTTTGCTCAGGCCTCGGTTGTGCGATGGTAAACCACTGGTTCTGCTGTTCTGCTTCGGTTTCAGGTTCCAAATGTACCCGGCCTGGTAAACGTTTATAAAAAGCTATTGAAAATGGCCATTGAAATAGTGAATTTACCCATTGAACATTGTGATTTTCCATAGTTATGTTAGTTTACCAGAGGGTATCTGAAGATCTCATACTTGGAGGTGGTCAGTAGCACCGATTCGTAAGTCCCCTAACCAAAGATATCCCTTTATGGATATTTATGGTTGAATTCACCCCACTAACCAGTTTCAGTTCGTAAGTGGGATGATCCTCCAAGTTGTGAAAAAATTGTTTATAGGCTGGAACCATCACTGGAAGACTCAAGCTTGGTTTCATCTCACAATTCACTGTCAGATCACAAGAAAAAAGAGTAGTCGTGCAGGCCACGGTGATGGTGATGCATACACACACACACACGCACACACACACACACACGCACACACTGACACATGTACATAGTGTTCAACCTTGCTATAGTGACCACGCTTCTTCAGAAGACTAATTTGTGTGAGAATGATACTTAAAGGCAAACTGCTTCGCTCTTCCAATTTTCAATCATATTTGTCAAAAGCAGCCAATAACCCACCTAGTTTCGATGTTTTTGCGATTTGGAGGCGTTTCATACTGTTTGCGGTCGCTTTGAAAGTTTTTAAAGGTGTTCTGCTGTTTTTTTGCAGGCGAACTTCGCACAGAAAGTGCACATCGCACGAATCGCACGAATCGCAAGCGTAAATCAACAAATTTGAGAGATAGTGAGAGATTGTGATTCAGAAAGTCTGCTGGTGACACTTGAAAGCTGATTGAACGGCTAACATGTCTGGTCTGGTCAGAGTTCAATCATTCGCTATGGATGGATGGCGGTTGAATTATTCGACTTGGGGACCACTTGTCCATCGCACATTTTTTCATAGTTCTACAAAAGAAATGTCAATGGCCATGCAACAGGAAGCGGTTCATTGGAGGTACCTACCATTAATATGTTTGGCCTATTTTTCAGGCCTTAATTTCAGGGAATATGCCCACATTTCGAGGCACATTCGGCCGGTGGTTTCATCCCAAAGCCATTGCCATTGCAAGATCATCCTAATCATTTTTCCATTCGAATGCCCCATTCCACAACGCCAATGACTAGATACTACGAATCCACAACGACAAAACATATTTTTGCATCAGATTTCTAGCTGATTTAGCACTCTGACTAACCCTGAATTGCAGATCTTTCCAGCGCTAAACTTGGACATTCACAGGTCGTTGAACACAATCCCTTTCCTTCTCAACAGGGTGTATCCTAAGAAATAAGCATGGTGGTTACCTATGGTAGTGAAGAACCACAACATAACAAATGGTTGGCAACAGGGAAACCACCGTTGTGAATTCTGGTTGTTTGGGGGTTCAGGATTCAGTTGAGCATCCCCCCCACCAAAAAAATACATTTCCATGCAGGCTTAAATGATGCTTTCCCGTAATTCTCAGGTTTAGAGCCTTTTGGACTCTCTTTTGTAGTTCCTATATATGTCAATGTCAACCAATAATGAGGTTATAAAAATTGAGTTGGTTACTAGCATCTGTTTATATATCGCGATATTAATATAGTCCATTGTACTTGTTTCATCCATATAAAACTAAAATTCTAAATGAAAGAACGGGTGCATGTTCACTTTCCCAGTGAACCATTTTCTCAACTACTTGTCCAAGGACTCCAAGGACCTTGCCTCCCACCTTCTTTCGACCTTCCTCCATGCTAGCCTCCTGGGCTAAAGAAGGGCCGGTCAACAATTGTGGATTTCAATTCGTTTACACCCACCATATCGCTATTTCAATGGGCATACTGAGCAAAACTGATGCTTGAAAACGATTTTACCTTTTATATAACAGTTTGAACCTTGTTAGTTCTGTTAGCCAATGGGAGGCATCATGGCAATAGTTTAGTTTAGAATGGAGACAATTATGGTAAAGAATTTCTTCAGACATTTTGTGGGTTCACCATTTTCTGGGAAAGTCACAAACTCGAACCCCGCGGTTTCCATGTATAGCCTATATAGTTATATAATATATGATATGGATGCTGGAACATATAATAAAACATATATATATATATTATACATATAAACTATCCGCAATTTGTTTCATCGAAATTGTAAACTGATAATTCCATTTCAATTCATTCATTCGCTGAATCTTGCACCATTTCCCCAAACAAGGCTCTTCGTGCTACAATCTTCTAGCCGCCCGAACAAATCTTTGGATTTGCTTGAGAAGATCCAAAAAATTGAAGATATTCCGAGATTCCCTATTATCATCTATAATCTATTGATTCCGCATATCTGGTGGATTTCCCTTTGGGAACTCATGGAAAATCACCAACAAAAAGACCCCAAAAAAGGCGATCCCTTAAAAATCACCATCAGCGCCCAGCGCCCACCCAACCCGCTTCGAAACGCGCAGCCGCCTGTGATCCTTTCACCTTTGCATCGCTGCTCTCTTGGGGCTTCTTTTTCCACATGCTCCTCCATAACCCTCCACCACCTGCCATCAGGGCTGCCAGGGCCCAAAAAAACCACGCGGAATCCATTCGGTTTTTCCATGATTTTCCCATTCAAATTCACAGGTGTTGAATGGAATAGATAGGGGTTACCATGGTTTAGTGACCCAGAAATGCAATGGTAAGTGGAAGCTCAGTGGAAATGCGGGGTTTTTTGAGGTGCAAAAACTCACATCCGGAATCCGAACCACAAATCGTCATTGGTAAGGGCCGTTTTAAGCGGGTAAAATCCATCTCCAAAATCATGTTGCAACTGGCGTCATCATTCCAAGTAGCGTCCATAGGTACCTTGGCGTCCGCGGTTCGCGGGCTTTTCTCCATTGAACCTACGTCATGCCGCGTCAAGTCCGTTTCGAGCGATGCGGCCGTCCCGGACGAATTGGTGGCCCACGCCATGTCACCCAAGGTACCTTCGGAAGACCCTCCAGGGATAATCATTGGATTCTAAGGCCTGTTATGCGTGGATGGCGGTTCATAACCCCTAGTGACTCTGCTTGGAAGGAGAGCTTTGTGTTGACAAGTGTGGGTGTACATGACGGGTGATCAGGTTTTGTAGGATAAGCTGATGAGCTGGCCTAAAGCTAGTGGCTGGAACTCCAAGACTGGCAAAAGCCGTTCAATTAAAAGCCGCCAGTATTAGTATCCAATTCCCACTCTTTTTTGGGGGGGTCTTGGGCTGCCCCAATTATTCCACCAGGGTTATCCTTGAAACTCACTGGCGTTGGGACTAGCCTTGGGACGGCGTCTTCTGGGCCACTGGTGAACAGCGGGAAGTGCTCGCGTGGCCGCGTGGCAAAAGTCAGGTCCAGTTGAGGCTGTTGAGGCCGTTTCGGCCATTGCACTCACTGGTTTAAAAAAAAAAAACGTTCAAGTCCGCATTTCGTGGCCTATTCATGCTTATTCCATATACAAATGGGTGGACTAATATGGATATCCCACATATCCACCCATTCTAATGACCGTTCAACCCATTTCAATCCCCCAAAAAATGGCCGAAAGAAATCCATCTTTGTCGCTTAACCATCACTGGAAGTTCTTGGCTTTCAAAAACTATGGAGCCTAAGGACCTCAGGGGGGATTGACTGAGTGCCACACTCAATCCAAAAGAACACCAAGAATTTGGAGTCTCAATGGATTGGTTTAAGGGAAAATGGAAACCGGAAACCATAGATTTCCCCGTTAAAAATGGTGCTTAAAACCAGTAAAAAAAAAATCCTGTAACCTATCCAATGAGAGTCGGTATGTGTTATGTATGTCAGGTATGTCGGTATGTCGCCTATTTTCCCGCAGCCCAACTGAGCCAACTGGACCATGACACCTGTGGGGATCTTCTATCCCCTTGGAAGGTCGAACCCCAAAAGCAGGTGTGAACTGCATCCGTGGCTGCGACCTTTAACTGGAGCTATGATACCACGGGGATCAGCGGGGATTTTCAGGGGAAAATCTGAGATCCACACGATTTTGTGTGAAAACGGGATCTCCCTGCAACTTCGCGTGGTTCCAGCACTTCCAAAGTTTATGAACTATGAACTGATGAGATGATTTATCCCTATTCGCAATGGATAACAATGCGACATATATTGACAGGTTAGCACATTGTGAGGGAACCACATAGCCAACTCGCAGGGTCACTTGTCTAGCCATTACGGCACCACATTCGGCTGTAGATAGAAGGATGCCTGGCCGCGCTGGAAGAGTATCTCATTTGGAAACCTGGACAATAAAAGGAGAACATCATATATACCCTCCGGTGTCTTCAAACATGGCATGGAGGTTTAGTTCGCTGGAAAAATCATCGAACTGATGGCGGAGGGTATCCTTTTTGGACCCCTGTCAATGTGGAGCTGCATTGAGTGTCTTCTAAAGCAGCTTTTCTGGGGAGTGTGCTAGTGGCGGGAGGGATTAAAGTGTGAAAGCAATCCAGCCCCAAAACCCCAAAACTAAGAAAAGGACTGAACTATCGAGTCAGTGAATATCATCCCAGTTTTAGGGATGATATATCTTTTCCCCGATTTTCCATATCATCATCTTCCACAGCATCCCAGCATCCGGCCCATGTTACCACAACATGGATTTTTGGGGTCCAGGGATCCAACAATATCACCAAAACATCAGTTATGATGTTAATTAACTGATGTTAATTACTAATCTGATGCTATCAATGGGCCTTACATAGGGCTTTTAAAATTGGTAGGTACCTCCAATTTAGGATCCTGGAATGGCCATTGATGTTAATATGAATGTTATTTTTCCACTGGCAAAAAAGAGACAATCTGATGTGATTTCACGTGATTTCTATATTTCTTAATGTTAATAAACTAAATATGAATCTATTTTTTTCTTCCCATGATTGCCACATCATATTCCCGTTGTAGTCCCATCATTGCTACGAAATCCTCAAAGATTTCTCTCCCAGTTCGGACACTGGAAACCGTTCACCGTTGCCACCCCATCCCTTGACGCCTGGATTCCGGCCTTTTGCCGTGCCTGGGGTGAAACCTAGGCCCAGCGCAAGAGGTAAACTGGGTAACCTGCCATATTGTAGGAGCTAAATCATCTACATAATCTAACATAACTATGGAAAACCAGCATGTTTCAGCAGTAAGTCATCTACAAACTACCACAACCAGTTTGTTTTGATCCATTTTGCATAGCTATATGGGTTATGGATTAGATTACCCAAGGCTTTCCAGCTGGGATGGTCAGCTGCCAAGGCACAGATGCGTCCGTGGAATCCAACAAACTTAGGAAGTCCTCAGTCGGGCTTGGTGAAAAACTCACTGCCGTGGTGAATGTGACCCGTTTTTTCCCAGCGAATTAACCATCTGGGATTCATGGTGCCATGGTTTTTGTTTTTTTTTTAATAGTGATTTCATGGGGCATTCATGGAATGAATGGAGCTTGAAGCTGATATTCATGGGATAATATATATAATATATATATATATTATATCCTCCGGGAATCAACCTCGCATGCTGGAACATGACCCATTTATACAGTAATTGATTTTCCCAGCTATAAATCTCCATTTAGTTCGGGGAATTCCCAGCTTGCCATGTTTGAGGACACCGGAGGGTACTAAGCAATGCTCTGAAACAGAGGATGTGAGTACGGCTGAAGAGACGAGTCGCGCAAGCGATGTGTCAATCTTGGATTTGCTAAAGGAACCCCCCTATAGATTCCCTAAGTGGATTTCCACTTGGGAAAGTAGAAATCATTTTCAGCAAATCCAGGTCATGCTGTACCCCAGCCCGTGATCGTCTAACTATATAGTAACTATATCCCAAAATCAACCCCTGCTTCGTGGCTTGCAAGCAAACCTGACTGCTTGAGGAGGGGTTCATACACCCAACAAAAATATTCCCAATCAAAAAAACAAAGTAGCCAATGTTGCAGTGTTAAACTGGTGTGTAGTTTCAACCCCTCTGAAAAATGTGAGTTCGTCAGTTGGGATGATGACATTCCCAATATATGGAAAGTCATAATCCAGTCATGTTCCAAACCACCAACCAGGCAGTGTTAAATGTAAGAAATCCTACATGCAAAAATGGGGGGACCCCAAGCAACCTCAAAAACCATGACCTCTTCACAAATAGATCGACCCATTTGGTGGACTATTTTTTTTTTTTGGTGACTACGTATGCAATCCCAACAAACCCCATTGAATCCAAATATAATACCCTCCGGTAATTTAACATAGCTATTGAAAATGGCCCATGTATAGTGGATTTACCCATTGAAAATGGTGATATTCCATAGTTATGTTAGTTTACCAGAGGGTACCAGAAAAGCCAAACTAAATCATTACCCATTCAACCCCTGTATAGTAAATCACCAGTAAATCCACGGATGGTTGTTATCATACTGCGAGCTACTCATCACCCATTAGAGAACCGGAAACAAATGATGGTTTCCTGATGGTAGCGAAGAGTTCCGACATAAGAAATGGTCATTTGAGACAACCACAGTTAATTTCATTGTGTTTCTGGTTGTTTGAGGTTCCATAATCCAAGCTCCCTAATATTGGACACCCCTCTAGAAACCATGGTTTTTTGTTGGGAATTTACACATCATTGGGACCATTTGGGAGATGTCTAATATTAGGGGATGGGATTATCCCCATCAAAAAAAAACTGCAGGGAGTCCAAGTGAAACAACCACTTAATCATCAATAAATCCAATGATGCATGGCTCTATGCGGTTGGCTCTGTATGCCCCATGTAAAAATCCCAAAAAACATCGCCCAGCAAATCACATTAAGTTCCATTCAGTACCGTGTGAATCCCATCAAATGCTGATAAATATCCCAATAAACAGATCTTTCATTAAATCCAGAATAGCAATCTAAATCCCAATCCAAATCACGATATCTCATGATATCCACATCAAATTTCCATAAAATCCCTATAAAACCCTATAAATTCCTATAAATTCCCGATTTCACCACCTCCTGAAACGGTGTTTGGCCGTGCCCCTGCCCCAGCTGCCCCAGCTGCCCCCGAGCCGCCTGGAAGGTGAGTTCGCCCTTGCAGGCTGCGTCCGCTTCACGCACCAGCAGCTCTACATTCACCTCGGAGCCAAAAAGCCGAAGGACGTGGTTCTGCGGTAAGTCTATATATATATATAGTTCATATATATTTTAACACATATGCATATATATATAGTGATATATATATGTATATATATATATATATGTGTGTGTATATATATATAACTATATATATATGTGTGTGTGTTTAAAAATTGTGTAAAACAACATTCATATGAATAAAATTGATATAAAAAGAACAGATGGATGGATATTGATACTTCATGTCACTTAGTAAATACTATGTCTCCCTATATTTCTAGTTATATATAATAGATCAATCAAGTGAATGAGATTGTATGGGTATGAACTAATATAAAACTGGATCGATAGATATCAAAACAAGACATAGACTGATCAATGAGCTTTCGATGAGAATGGCCAGGGCAGTGACCTCTACAATGCCTTCACCATTCTTGATTGTATGTTTTTGTTCCTCCTACTTTTGGCTATCTACTTTTTGGAGATATGATTGGGCAAGCTGCAGTGCCCAAAGTATAATCATAACTTATGGGGTACCTAAAAAAAGCAGAAAGTGTCCAAAACCCCTTGGAGTCCAGAAATGACTACAGTAATTAAGGGGTAAAACCCAACACATCTCAAAACTAATCCTCATATCGCCACAAATGGGTGGTTAAGGAAAAAAAACATATAAAATTCTACTACGTAGTCTTACTATTGGGTTTACCACATCAACATACATCAACATACATCAACATACATCAACATACATCAACATACATTAACATACATCAACATACATTAACATACATCAACATACATCAACATACATTAACATACATTAACCACACTTTTCTTCGGTTGCACCAGCGTCGGCCCATCTGACCCAAGTGGCTCCCTCAAAGGTTTCACCTGGGAAGCTCCAGCGGTGACCAACATACAGGATGGGGCCCCCAGTCGAAATCGCATTCAGTTGCCTATGTTGAAAAAGTGGCTGAAAACTATGGTTTATGGTAGATAATGGTAGATAATGGTAGATAATGGTAGATAATGGTAGATAATGGTAGATAATGGTAGATAATGGTAGATCATGGTAGACAATGGTAGATATAACATGATATAACCAACTAGTCAATGATTCATTGGGGTTTTCTCATGGTTAAACCAACGAACTACCCTCTGGTAAACTAACATAACTATGGAAAATCACAATTTTTAATGGGAAAACTCACTATAAATGACCATTTTCAATAGCTATTTTGACATTACCAGAGGGTAGTTCATGGTTCATGGGGGGCCTCCTGTAGACCAGGTATACCTGATGGGCCTGTCACCGGGTCACCTGGGTCACCTTTGAGGGGGGCCGTCATCCCAGTTCTGAATGGTGCACCAGCGCACCGCATTTCACAAGGAATCCAAATGCTCAACACATGGAATTTGGGGATTTAATGGGATTTAATGGTGATTTATGGTGATTTAATGGGATTCAATGGGGATTTGTAGGGGATATAATGGTACATATACCATTTGGTTATGACTAACAGTTCGCCATGGAATTTATCCACCCATGTTTAAATATGTTTAAGAACGGTAAACCATCGATTTCTATGGGCCATGGTTTCCATGGCTTCCATGGTGAGCCCACCATTTCCGGTGATCCATCGCCTCCCAAGGCAACTACTCAGGCAGGGATGATAGCGGTTTTCTAATCAAATTACGCATGGCGAATTGTAGAAACATTGCGCTCGGGAAAGTTGCTGCAATTTTCAGAATCGACAAGAGAAAACACATCACTGAAATATACTTACCTTAATTACCAGTCGTTTGACCTAAATAGCTACCCACTTCTTCTGGCAAGACCAGTTTGCGGTCACTCCCCAGCCAGGAACTCGAAAGTCCCCCAATTAGATCAATGTGCAACTGATCCTCCCATTAAATCTGTATTGTCCTGCCAGCCGTCTTTGAATTCCATATATCTGACCTGATGGGAGGAAAAAACAACAACTGCTTTCTGGCAGTAAAAGAAGGCATAACCTCAAAACTGAAACCACCTAGCTATGTACAGTTGCCCATCTTTAGATCATTTAAACATGGTTAACACTATTTTAATATATGTTACCCTCTGGTAAACTAACATAACTATGGAAAATCACCATTTTTAATGGGTAAATCAACTATTTCAATGGCCATTTTCAATAGCAAACTGTTAGTTTACCCGAGGGTATATCCGATTAATATCCCTTTGAATCACTATAAAATCCCATCAAATCACTATAAATCACTATAAAATCCCATTAAACCACTATAAATCACTATAAAATCCCATTAAACCACTATAAATCACTATAAAACCCCATCAAATCACTATAAATAGTGATATGTTTATCACCACCGAGGCGCCGATGACTTTCCGCAGGTCATCCGGGCTAATGGACCCCGAGCCGTCCGCGTCCAAGCGGTGAAACGCCGAGAACACGGCCTCCTTTCCGAGATCTCCGGTGATCGGTGGATGGGGGGAGAGTACCATCCACCAGGTGTTGAAATATGTTTCAATGTTCCATATAGCTATAGATATCTATAATGTATTAGATGGATAAGTGGATATAGATGATACATTAGATGGATATCTATAGATAATGTATTAGAGTATTAGATGGATAAGTGGATAACTGGATCAATACCTATTATATAATACCATTTTTAGAGGGATGAACATCCATAAATCCCAGCTATTTTCATGTGAACAGAAGGGGTACAAGGTTTTGACCCACTGCCAAATATGTTTCAATGTTCCATATAACTATAGATACTGTATCTATAATGTAATAGATGGATAAGTGGATATAGATGATACATTGGATGGATATCTATGGAGAATGTATCAGATGGATAAGTGGATAACTATAGATGATGCATTAGATGGATATCTAAAGACAATGTATTAGATGGATAAGTGGATAACTATAGATGATGCATTAGATGGATATCTATAGATAATGTATTAGATGGATAAGTTGATAACTATAGATGATGCATTAGATGGATATCTATAGATAATGTATTATTAGAGTATTAGATGGATAAGTGGATAACTGGATAACTTATATAGATGATGTATTAGATGGAGGTTGAAAATCATAAGATTCAATATGTTAAAAAGACTATAGAGTTGAAGTCAAAGGTTGAAGATTGTCGCATACGTTTGAGCCAAATCAATAGGACAACAATTCCCGAACCTGAACATTACGTAAAATTGCCAGCCAAATCAATAGGTCCCGGGCCCTTCGGAACTGCACCGCTCCGATCTTCGATATCCATGCTTGGTTATTCTTACCCAGCTTACCATCTTTAAGCTTCACTGAGATGTGGATCCGGCTGGTCAGAAGCACAAACTCGGAGATCCTAGGCATGAAAAAAAACATTGAACTATGAACAGGCAAATTTGGTCTACATCCTGGTGATCAAACATGGCAACGGAATTTATTACATGTCCCACTTACACCTGATTTTCTCATTTACCCTCTGGTAATTTTTCCACGCAACTATGGAAAATCCACCCATTTTTGGATATCTAATTAAATCATCCTAAACATCTTAAGCCATGGTGGAACCAAAGCTATCTCATAACGTTCCAGCTCTCCGGCTTCGCCAACCGCGGTCCCCGTATGGAACCGCGGTCCCCAACCGCAGTCGCCTTTCGGATCTGCTTCCGCACATCCAAGGTCGCAGCCAAAAAATCGGAGTAATACACCTGTTCCTCGGCCATTTTTTTTTGAGCCTGATCAAAACTCACCTTAAAAACGACTTCGCTAAATGGAAACTCCACCCATTTTTAGCTAGGTAAACCATCGAACTAAATATGGACCATGGCTTCCATGGCGAACTGTTAAATAACCAGAGGCTATATCCATGTATAGTATGAATTTACCCTGCAAAACTGGGTGAACTATGTAAATGTTAGGTAGATATTCCAGCACCATAGAGCATATGGGTATGGATGCGAACAAGCCTATGATCTGTCCCAACTGATGACTAATATGATGTCCTGGTACCAAGAACAGTTGGTCAGTTGGAGATGTACCAACTCATGAAAATTCATATTGTATCACCATGGTTGAAATTAATACGGCAATGTCTTCTAATTGGGACACTCCACAAAAATCATTAGTTTCCCCATCAAAATGATCAGAGTTGGAAGATTTTGGGTTCCCCCAGCCAAAGAAGCGCCCATATGCGCCCATATTTCATGTTCACTGACCATGTAGCGCCCCCTGGTTCCAGATGAATTGGTGTATAAACCCACCTAACTATCGACTAGTTTTATATTACTTCATCCCTCATCACCATCCCAACATAACCCAACAGTTCACCTTGCTAGGTTTACAAGCCTTACCAGTAGCTTAGGAACTGGGGCACCCTGGCTTCCCTTGTAATACCAAGTTGTCTTCCGGTAATCCATCGATGTTCCAACTGCCACCGTTTGCCGACCGAAGGGTAAGCCCCATGTTTTTCTACAGATCGCAATATGTTTGCCCAACAACTGCTTCCCGGTAGCCAAACATGGCTGGGAAATGCCCCAAATATTGACAAAATAAGGGAAAATCATCATCGGAACTGGTGATGTCGTTTGATTACCCAAAAATCAACGGAGGTGAACCACCTACCCTGCACCAGAAATTTCCCAGTCGTGTGACATCTCCATTCGCGTCCAGAACTTCGAAGAGACTGCCGATCACTTCCTTGCTTCGAGTGATAGTCTGATGTCTTGTCACAAGGTGGGTCACCCAGTTGTAAGTTGGTCTATCAATCTCATGAACTATATTGTTCTGGGTAAATTACAATATTTCACTAACCTGAATTTTGCAGCCAATTGGGGATGATTTCCCTTATTAACCATGATTCCAGGCTTCGGTCGCAGTGAGGTCGTGATCAAATTTACCCAGATGGAAACCACCATATCATTATAAATTAAATCATCCAATATATAAACCATATCATCCATTTTAATAGGATTTTCCATTGTAAACCATTTTAATCATACGTATCCCCCATAAACCCAAGCTAACCAAGTGAAAAACGTCAACCTCGCTATCTAGGGGCCCGCCCGTATGAGCCTCCAAAATGGAGAGATCCAAGACTAAACCATGGCTTCTCAGGGAACACCCAGCTTATTCGGTGGAAGAATGCACCGTCAAATACTTTGGACAATTTACAAGTACCCAACAAAAACAATTGAAAATGAGGTTGGATAATATGCATATATTATATATATATAAAGGATTGGCAATAGATTTGGGGTGAAATGCAAATGATTTGGGATGGTAAATGCCCCTATAAATATTTTCAGGAAATCATAATCCCATCTAACATAATTTAACTATTCCCTAAGTTCTCCCGGGGGCCATCCAGCCCCCAGCCCTCATCCCGCCAATCCTTTTGCTGTGGCATGATCCAAAATAAATCTACTTTTTTACTTGACACTTGATTCGGGGGGGTGATCTACAAGTTTCGTCCGAAACTCACCTAAATCAGGTCATTTTGGAGTCCTATCTACGAAACCAAAATCAAGTAGCAAGTAAAAAAGTTGATTTAAATGCTCTACTTTGTAGATGTCAACATTGGAATTTTGAAGTCCCAGATCTGAGCTTTTCAACTGAAATTTGTAGAGATTCCAGGGAAAAGGGATGTGTTGTAGATGTCTACTGCTGAAAATCACAGGCTGAGATCTACGACATGCTCAGCAAACCTAGGATTTAGGAAAGTTTCAATTGAAACTTGCAGAAGTCAACATCCATTTTTTGGACATGGAGATCTACAAGATCACCTTTTCTGCTTGCATTAGATTTGGGATCAAGACTTCAGGGGTCCTTGCCAAGCAATAGTACGCCACCAAGAAGTCAACATACACCATATCAAAGGAATATTTAGGCCCCAAACTCAATGGGCATCACAGATATTTACAAATATGTAGAATAGTAATAATAGATCGTCAGATAGGTTTAACACTTATAGGTCCCCAAGAAGTCAATGTATACTATACAAGTTTAGGTCCCCAACTCAATGGACACTACAAATATATACAATAATGCTAGCCAAAATTGGGACCCCAAATCAAATGCTCTTGGCCCAAGATCAAGTGCTATTCCTTTATATATATATATATAATATTTTTTTAAAAAAAAAAAAACATATTTACATATATTCGACATGGATTTACAAGGATTGATATGGGTTGCTGCCTGGCCACCTGAGATACGTTTGTGAGGAGTCACAAATAAAAATCACCAAAAACTGGCTATAACTTTCC
The DNA here is from genome assembly GCA_947184155.2 of Cladocopium goreaui. Taxonomy (NCBI): domain Eukaryota; class Dinophyceae; order Suessiales; family Symbiodiniaceae; genus Cladocopium; species Cladocopium goreaui. The sequence continues at coordinate 119,099 of CAMXCT020001000.1, read as the reverse complement.
TATGATTAATTGTAACCACGACCAGGATGGAGTGAATATTCCAACAGTTATGACACAAGTGGCGGAACATCTCAACACATCCCAGCTTACAAAGATTCCGTCGTGCAAAACGGCTGACGATTCAAACATCTGAGAAAAATACTCCACCTGGAAAACCCAAACAGGCCCTGCAACGCAAGAACGGGCCACAAGAGAAGGTGAGAAGAATCCAGTGCAGGCCGTTGAATATGTGGTTTATCACTTTTTTTGGATTGTCACTTGCCGTAATCATTGGCAGTGTTCAAATCCCCTATACAAATGGAGGTTTCTAGCTGGGAAAATCATCTTTATCGCTGAGGATTTTCCAGCAAACCATGGTTGATTGGAGAAGGCTAAGAGGTCTATCATATGTCTATCACCAAAATTTGGATTATATGATATATCATCGTGCTTATAAAGTGGTCCATCACTATCTTCTTGGATCAATATACATCGTATTCTATCAATTTCCCTCCAATTCGTGCAACTACTTTACCAATCCCATATGCTCCATGGTGCTGGAATATCTACCTATAAGATTACATAAATCAGCCAGTTTCGTAGGGAAAATTCATACTATACATGGAGCATTTAAGGGACTCTTCATGTTCTCCAGCCCCGCCAGGCCCAAAAAAAACCGCCATGGCGATGCCCGAGGCACGGACTTGGCCCGTCGCAGCCGCGCCGCCGGCGTGCGCGGCGACTTGGGGGTGGAGGCTCCGGAGACAGCGCCGGAGGCCGTGCCGCCCGTCTCGCCCGCCTCGTCCTCGCCGCGGATGGCGCGCTTTAGTTCCTGGCAGAAGAGGAAGTGAAAGATAGTACTCCAGGAAAATTCTGGAAAACGATGGAAAACTACTATGGAAAACTGGAAAATTGTGGAAAACTTTGGAATCCATGGCCATTTAGTTCGATGATATTCGATTATAATGATGGTTTACCTGCTAAGAATGGTGTCTCCATATGTGAAATTACCAGAGGCTATAAATGGCCACGGGCAATAAAGTCATGACACATCTCTGTTTCTGGTTGGAGTGGATGGGTGAAAAATAGGAGAAAAATTGTGTCGCGATTCCTGGCCCATCGTTCGTGGTATCCCCATTTTCTCTTTCACATGGGTGTGTCTGAAAATGTTGTGTACCCCTTTTTACCCAATGGTTTTGCTGATCATTATCCCGTTTTTAAATGGCTATTTCATTGGGAAGATTAACTCAACATTTTCAGACAAAGCCACATCAAGAAAGGCCCCAGCCAAGGCACCGACAAACTGATGGTGCCTTCACCAGTGGAGTCCAATGCCAAGAACGTGTCCTTTTCCGTGGGAAATCCATGGGAAAGCGGGCAGGAAAGCCATGGGGCGGCCATGGTGCAAAAAGGTGGTTTCTATAGTGATTTCATATGATTTAATGGGATATTAAATGGGATATGATGTTTTCCTGAAAGTCCCAAGAGCCTCAAAAAATCTCAAAAATCTTAAGCCACTTGCAAACTGAAAAGGATTATGCGCATATATAATCACACATAATATATATATACATATAGAAATGCCAAGAAATGCGGAGTGTTTCAAACGGCCAAGAAAATTATGGACATGCCAAGTGTCTTGCCGCAGAGTGTTTTACGGAAGGAACAACTTTAGCGCGCTTTGACCAATCACTCTACTGAATGGCAGTCAAGCTTCAACAACCTTGAAAAACAATGCTCACAATTTCTCAAGATTTTGCACGATGTTCTACGCACCTTACAGGTCTTTGTGTGTCTTTTAGGGTTTTTGCTGGTACGTTACGAATCGTACTCACGGAGGTCTTCTCGCCGGACTTCTTAGTCCGGTACTGATTCAGTACATGTAAATAACACTTTCAGGCATACTTTATTAAACATGGCTAAGAAAATGCCCAGTCATAGGGGATTTCATGGGAAGCGATTTTACATCATCGTCATAGGGGCATCAATGTCATAAACCTCAGGGGTAAAGTGAATTTATCAATTACCCTCTGGCTATTTAACATAGCCATGGAAGCCATGGCCCATTTAGTTCGATGGTTTACCTATTAATAATGGTGATTTTCAATAGCTACGTTAAATAACCAGATGGTATATCCTGATATATCTGATAGCTCTATCCCATTATTACCCTCCAGTAAATTAACATAGACCCTGCCAGATAGGGTTTGGAAGATTAGTTTCCACTAAAAATTGGTGATTTTCAGGGTCTATGTTAATTTACCAGAGGGTAATCATCTATCATGATCTACCATTTTATATGGCATTGGGTTTGATACATCAATCATCTTATCACAATAAGTTCCGTGCACTATATTGACTCTGTACAGTACTCATTATATACGAACATATCAGATGATATTCCCATGATATCAACAATCATATAACCATTAATTAATATCAATTATATACAAGTTATAACATTATCTCAACCTTCAAGTAAAGTTAGAAACAACAAATTCACAACATCTTGACGCTTGACATATAAGAATTCATAGTTGACATAAGCATCATGAAAAATCAACCACCCATCATATGTATCAGCCATTTGAATCCAACCACCACTTCATCTCTCGACCAAGGCGCCCGAAGCTCTTTGGTCTCTTCGGGCGCCAGCTCTTGCGCCAGCAGCTGCAACACCGCGCGGCGCGCCCGCGAGGTGTCCGCGTAGTGCCGCAGGGAGCGCAGAGCATCCTGTGGGACGCAAGGTGGGAAGCTGGGAAAATCCACTCCAAAATCCCGGGAAAAATGGGCAGTTCAGGATAGAAATATGGGGAAATGATGGGACATTAGTGCGATTTTCACTGGGGGTTTAGGTGATGTTTACGGAAATGATAGATTTCACCCAGGGGGATGCTGCAGTTTCACTCAAAACAACATTGACATTTGGACGTGATTGATCTAACACATATCTAACATCAAAATGACCCACATTTTAAGAGGGGCTTTGTATATTTTCGCGCTACGGTATCGCAATTTTAATGGCATCTTTTTGGATGATTTGTCTATGAAAACTGGTGATTTTCCATCTCGCGTTCACTAAAAAGCAAATGACCTGACCGCAATACAGCCATATTCCCCATTACCCTCTGGTAATTTAACATAGCTATAGAAAATCACCATCTTTGATAGGTAAACCATCTATAAATGGGCCATTTTCCATAGCTATGTTAGTTTACCAGCGGGTATTTTGGATGATTTTCCCAGCTGGAACCTCCATTTCTAGATGATTTTCCCATGAATTCTGCAAGCAAAGCACGACTTTCTGCAAGAAATCACCGGAGGGGCAATTCGCGCTCTGAAAATCCCATGATCATCATGGTCTCCACCCAGCTCCGCCCCCCCCCTTAGTAGCCTTGTCCAAGACAGGTCTGCCGGCTGTGTGTCCTCAGTTTTTGATGTTTTTTTCCATATAACTTTGGACCGAAGTTCCGAAGGAAACTAGCTTTGAACTTCCCCATGACCATTGCTGAAGGGTTGGCAAGTTGGCCGATTTCCCATGGCCATGGTGGGATATCCAACTTGGGAAAATCATGGAAAATCGGATCCGAAATTCATGGACACACTAAAAAAATCCAGGCAATGCATCTTGTTATATAGTATTATATAATGAATTATACTATTTTTCATATTTTATTACAGTATCTTCAAGATCATTGCCATAGTCCATGATCCCCATATGGGTGTTCATATGTTCTTATTACCCTCTGGTAAACTAACAGTTTGCTTTGAAAATCGTAATAGAACTAGTTGATTTACCCATTAATAGCATGGTGATTTCCATAGTTATGTAAACGTTTACCAGAGGATATATCCCAGTAGTATCCCATTAGATCACCACAATCCTACTAAAATCCAAAGGCTAATCCATATCATTGCTATAGTGCATTATCTTCATATCATTGTTATACTGGTTGGTGGTTGGGCCACCCCTCTGAAAAATGATGGAGTTCGTGTCAGTTGGGATGATGAAATTCCCAACTGAATGGAAAGTCATAATCCAGTCATGTTCCAAACCACCAACCAGTATATATATATATATATATATGTATCCCATAGATATCCATAGACTATATATATATACATCCTATGGGATTTCTACCTTCCATCATCAAAAATCTTAAAAAATACCTCCATGATATCCCACAGGTTGTTGGATCGAGGCGTCGAGCTTTGATCCAGCGATGTGACAAGGCTTCGCCTGCAGCGGTGCCGGCGGTGCCGGGCCTTGCGTGGTGTGTGAGTCATCTTCCTATAGGTTACAATGTGGTGCCCCCAAGATAGCTAAATTAGTTCATAACTCTAATAACTAGGATTTATGGTAGATATATCTATAGTTAATGGGACTATAAACCAACTTATAACTGGGGGGGCACCACCTTGTATGAAGTTCTAAGGAACAAATCAACACAATGGAAATAGATATAGTGTGTAAATAATAATGATAATTATAAAAATGCATACATACATGTGTATATATATATACATATGCTACGTACCAGTGAAATAGGACATAGCGAAGATCTAAGTCCTAACTCATCAGTAGGGAGTATACATACAAATGTATATATATATATACATACATATGCATATGTATATATATATATTATATTTATCATTGTTCATGTAAAGAAGAGATGACCTTTGTGCTTGGTAGCTTAAAATTTAAACGTGAACCATCTTTCACGAAGATCAAAGTGTGACCGGTAGATTGGTGAAAGATCATCGTCATGTTTGGGTCCATGTGGAGAGAATATACTCCAATGGTGTTCAGAGTTTTTTTGAAGAAACCATAGTTGTTTAATTCATTTCTAAGTCCAATTGCCACTATTAAGTCACTTACTAAATCATTTTCTAAGTCATTTCTGAGAATACTAATTCCTAAGTCATTTTCTAAGAAACCATGATCTTAAGTCATCTTCCAAGTCATTTCCAAGTGAATAAACAAGTCGAATGCCATGTTGGGACGCTTCCCGCATCGATGCACGGCGTCGTAGGGCCTACGTCCATTCGTTGAAGCGGATCCCTCACCAAAAGACACCTGCAGGGGACGCTTTTCACAATTCTTGGTGGTTGGAGGATATAGCAACCTAAAAAAGACACCAACAATGAATAACTAAATAAATGGGACTTGTTATAATATATCTAGAGAAGCTATACTATAAGAGAACCTCGTTCTAGTAATTACATTAGATCAAATATAGTACATAATACATCATAATACATAATGATCAAATCTTTCAAAACATCCAAGGCAACCATGATTCGGACCAATGGCCTGGATATCGGTTGAATATCCCCAGGAAATTCGGGCAAGAAACAAAACCAGAGGCGTGAACAACAGGACAGTTTTCCCCCGCGGTCAAGACATCCCCAAGCATCCACACCCATTGCAGATTTGATGGTTCCCTAAATGTCAGCCAACATCTGCGTCTATACAAAGCGGTAAAAAGGCAAGAAACACCACGCATTTATTCAGGCGTATAAGACCACCTAAAAGGTAAATTTAGGTACGCTTGATGACTACAGTATAGATAATAGTGCAACCTAAAAGCAACGTCGATGCGGGTCATTGAACATTTATACCTAATGATCCCTAGTGATACCACATTCCAAGTAATGTCTTAATAAGTGTAAACCTCAAGAAATTGGCATACCCATACACACATACATACACACAAACACACACACTATACACGCGGTACAACTTAAATGAAATTAATTGCTAGAACACTTTTAACGTGGTCATTGAACACTTATACTTGAATTTGCTTAAGGAGGTCCAAACAAATACAACAATACAAAACATATATTCCCTATCGGGTCCCCCAAATGGTGAATTTCCCATTGGGAAAATAAACAATCGCCTTCAACAAACCCAGGGTAGAACTACCTAACCACACTTTTTTGAATGTGGGCAACCCAATGCCATAAACCCAGCATTTGGGGATGGCTCATACCACCCATCTATGGTGATGACTTGGGGATGTTTTTTTATTGGGTTTCCCACACTATCAATGATCCAAGGCTTCAAAAAAACACAAACCACCCGCCCCGAAGGGGCACTTCACGAAGTCCACGGCATCCTCTGACACCTGCACCATCTTGGATGAAGCTGGCTATTCCCTGAATCGATTCCCCCTTTCCCTTAATGGACCAATGGGAAAACGACCAACGATCACCAATCGGTGCACATTTAAGTAATTTTCCACAGCAATCAGAAATTGACATGGAGCCGAAAAGATCCCTATGCCAGGGCTCAGAATCCATCCATGACAAATGTGACAAATGGCGCTTGGGAAAACATTGTTCCAGGTCAAGATCAATTTCCCTAGTTGTGCACGGGTAAAATATCCGCGAGCATGTCAAGAACATGAGCAATCTTGAACGAGTCCCTGCAAGACAATGTGTGTTTTCACTAAAAATCTTTGACTGGTAGCTAAGATTAAAAGCTTAAACATGATATCCCCATGGTCTATCTGGGATATTCATGGATATTCCCATTTTACTGCACTAAATATGCAAACATTGCCATAGATCCAGCTAATCTTGGAGCCTTCTTGACCTGGTCAAGTTGTGTCCTCTTGGAACCAATGGATAGTTTGGGTGCCAAAATAGCTATGGCTATGGGCATGTATGGGTCAATTGGTCAACTAGCAGGGTACCACTAGGGTACCCTGGATATATCTTACCGGATCCCAATACTGAAGAATAAGAAAACAGATGCAGCATCCTTCCCTCGAAAAAAGAGGTAAGACAAATTGATACCCATTTTTGTGCATGTTCAGTTTGTCAAGGGGAATCCAAGTTTGACCCAGAGAAAAAGAACCAATCATCTAAATAATCAATCCCCCTACTAGTAAATATGTCCCATACGGGCCTGTCTAGCCTAGGGGTGTATTTAATATGAGGGGGAGGGTGTTAGTATATCTCTCTTACTAATGTTAAGGGTGTGGCGAGACAGTGAGCATCCACTGCAAGTAGCCCAAATTACCCATGGCACAAGTATATTTAGCCCAAACAGGCCCTAGTTAAACTACGGGAGAAGTGACCATCGATTCATTTATAGTAATTTGTCACACTTTGCTATGGAAAGTCACCATTTATAGGTCATCCATCAAGGTGCCATGGCTTAACAATAGCCTCGTGCAAAATTACCAGAGGCTACCAGTGAACCTCCCCACATTGAATGCTGGGCATGTCAGCATCCTCGGACCAGCATTTGCCGAAAAAATACTTACGATTGAAAGTTCTCACCGGCTGACGCGTTTCCATACGAGTCATGTTCTAGCGTGAACGAAGCTTTTAAGTGGGATATTGGTGTATATATATATAGATACACCACATACATACACCGTGTTTAATTATGATATATACATAGATACAGAGCTCCGAAAATCTCCCAAAGCTATGGTTACCCTCTGGTAATTTATTTAACATAGCTGTAGAATATCACAAGTTTTAATAGGTAAACCATCGAACTAAATGGGCCATGGCTTCCATAGCAAACTGTCAGTTTACCAGAGGGTATATCCCGTGAATATCCCATTGAATCATTATAAAATTCCATTAAGTCACTATAAAATTCCATTAAATCACTATAAAATCCCATTAAGTCACTATAAATTCCATTAAATCACTATAAAAGTCCACTAAATCACTATAAAATCCCATTAAGTCACTATAAAATTTCATTAAATCACTATAAAATTCCATTAAATCACTATAAAATCCCGTTAAATCACTACAAAAGTCCATTCAAATACCATTGAATCATATTGAATCACTATGGAAGTCCCAAAAAATCACCGATTCCTCCAGCTCCACAAAGTGCTGCAGGATTTCGCAAGCCATCAGTGGATCCAACCAGCCTTCCGCCACCGACTCTTATGGCTCCAATCAACGTTGGCGCAAAGGATGTTGGAGCGCATGTCCTGCCAGCCAAAACGTTGATTTTAATGAGACCATGAATATCATAAATGGTGTTATTCATGATTGATATTTATGGATATTTATGGATATTTATGGATATTTATGGGACCATCATAGAAATATAAAGGGAATTGATGGATATCTATGGGATATGATTATGGACTTTGATCTAGTGGGGATAATAACATGGTGGGAGATCATGGTGATCTCGCCATTGGGGACCACCCTGGGACCACTCTCTACGGTTCAAATGTGGCTACTCCAATAGCTGGATGGTTTATAACCACTAAACTGATCTGAAATTTTCATGATTTGGGGATACCCCCATTACCATCCATAGTCCTATATAGTCCTCATATTTGAAACCACAAACTGGTGTTCTTGAAAACATCTTCCATTACCCATTGTTTTTGTTCGAAGATCTTGGTTCGGTTCCTGTAAATCGTCCCTTAAAAAAATCAATCCAATCCTGGGATTTTTGATGATTTTTGGATATGATATGACCATATATGACCAACCAAAGAGATGAGGAGCAAACATGGATTTAATATGAATTCATCAACAGCCTTAAATATGTGGGAATTGAACCAATCAACAAGCAAAATATGTGGGATTCGGACCGTGAATGTCAATGGATTTGCCAACTGCAATTGAAGTGGTGCCACTGGTTTTCTTAGCTTTGCAGAATAAGCATCACTAGTGGCATCTGCGGTTGACCAGTTTGACCATCAGGACGCGTGGAAATCGAGCATCAAGAATCTGAAGAATAAGCCAACAAGTATATTTTGTTCGGTATATATATCCATATTATAAATAATGTATATATATATATTTAAATGTATATATTTATGTATTTCTATTATATTTCTATATATGTATTTATGTATGTATGATTATGTATGAATTCATTTCTTTGTGGGTAGCAACTGGTGGTTATTGGTTATAGTGGGCCCTTCTCGGGCTCATGCCCCAGCCAGCCTTCTCAGATCCATGAAAAGGCGGATATCCAACCTGCCAACAACCAGTCATAGGAGGGCAGCCCGAAGAATACTACTGTTAGTAGTTCAAGCACTAACTCACCTGCCATGTTTTGATTGTTGGAATTGTTGAAACTGTTGGAGTCCCAGCCATTTATCATGGTAAAATTGGGGATGGTTCACTATTGCTGCACTAACATTGTAGAAGGTGGGCCCCAGACAGTGACATGTTTGTTGGTTTACAACCCCCATGAATAACAAGAGTTAGATCATGTTATATCCCACAAACATCATTCCTATTCACCAAGTGATTTGCGTCAACTTAGCTATCATGCCAGGGCTATCAAGTCTATCAACCCCACCTAAGGTGACGGGTTTGAAACATGGCTGGACCCCTTGGGATTCCCATTTTTTTGGCCCTGTGAGGTTGTGTGTGTTTGAAAATGACCACTGTACCACCAACATCCACCAACTTATGGTTGTTTAATTAATGCTGTTTAAATGGGGGAGAGGATGATACATCCACCAACTTATGGCTGTTTAAATGGGGATTTTTGGATGATTAACAATCGACTTTTGGTGCTATTCCCCTGAATTTTCAGTTCCTGACCGTCTGTCATTTGAGGCCCGAATATCCCCGAATCACCGCCCAGCAGTTTTTTTGTATTGCTTCATGGCACCCCGGCTGTCACGACAAGCTGGGATCTCCCCAGAGGTTTACTCATAAACTCAATTCACTACAACTATGTTTACTAGAAATCATAGTTAATTAATGTTAATTGCCCTAGTTCACTTACCAAATTCTCCACCACCGTTCACGAATCATAACTGGGGCTCAACTGCCAGGCACGGCAGAGTTCTTCCAAGGTACCAGGAGCATGAAAACGATCACACCGAGGCTCCACAAGTCGCATTTGTTGGTGTAACCCTCACCTCACTTCGAAGGTCGTGGTGATACTTGGTGATACTTGAGCATTCACCTGCCACTTCTCTGGCCATTTCTCTGGCCAAGCTTAAAATAGCCCCCCCCAAAAAAAAACAAAAAACACGTAGCACGTAGCATATCGTATCATGGTTTTATCCCCATATCTTTATCAGATGAGGGGTCATGAGTTACGAGTACGTTGTTTCCCCCAGAAAGATCACCATTGGGTTGCTCCCGCCCAACCGCCCAAGTACGGTTGTGGAAACTGGAGACATACATATTATCGAGATATATCGAGATGGAATGACACATTTACCCCTGGCTATCATATCTATCATTTCCCTAGAAAAGCATCAGAAAAACTCTGGAACACGAATGCTTTACCTGTCGGTTGACCATTTGACCTGCACTCAAAAAGAAAGTAGCTGGTCGATAAGCCGAGCAACTTGGTGATCGTAAGTCTCCCGCCCCTGTTGCGTGGCTTATCCCAATTCTTAGTATGGTGATCATGGTGATCCACTACCCACTAAATGAAACTAGTCCCCATTTCGCAAGTTATTCCATACAAGGTGGTGCCCCTTGACTTATAAGTTGGCTATAATCCTATCCTTAACTATAGATACACCTAAAGAAACTTACTGGTGCTTAGCAGGGAATGAAGGAATGATCCATAACTAATAACCACTAGTAATAATCATCCCATTCCCCCAGCACCCTGCTAAGCACCAGTAAGAAAACCGTGGTTAACCTACAAGCCAACTTAGCTAACGGATCCGTTCACTAGTTACCACATCACGCACCGTGGGAATCCAAGAAACCCTTGAGAACATCTGGGCTCACGTATGCGATGCTACCACAGGATGCCATCCTCAGGATCCAATTCAGCCACTGCAAGATACTGCAAAGATGAAAACTTGAAATAAAATCGACGCTCTAATCGTGAAAGATATTGAAAGTTATAATTTTTCTGTATCTTTTTGAAGCCGTATATATGTATATTATAAATGGCATGACCACAAAACATAGCAGGTTTGAGATCATTATGAAAGAAATGTCAAAAAAACATAATCCAGCCCAACCCCGCTGTGGTTCAACTGCTGGTTCAGCAAAAAGAAAACGCCCAGGTGACCTCTCCAATATGTGGTCACCGAAATGGGGATGCTGTCTCCAGACTGCTTTCATGACAGAACGCATGTTTAAGCTGCGGTCCACAGAGCATTCTCAAAGTCAAAGGATGGTTTGTTGGAATTGAAGGGACCCTGGTCTCAGGCTGCTGCCTTGGGTTATGGAGTTCTTGTGGCCTTCATTGTCCGTTCTGTTGCCTTCTTTTTCTGGGTTCAAGGTCCAGGATTCTTGTTGTTGAAAGGCCTAATTTTGGTGGACAAACCAAAATATGAGCCACATTAAAAATCAAACACTTGATTTGTTGACAACCGGGAAAAAAACAAAAACAAAAAGAATATGCCAAAAGACCGTGAAGGTGTATATCGTTTTTAATACTAGTATCTATGTACAATAAATAATTCATATACACTATATATATACATATATATATATGATGTAATAAATAAAACAGAAATGTAAACAAAAAATGAAAAAATGAAAAAATATCAATGAGAAGAACACAACTCCACCCCACTCTCCTCGGTGCACAAAAAAATCGGGCCCCTGCGTCAGCCCAATGAGCTGAGGGGCATCAGCGTGGAGGGGTCCCAAATCTTGGCAAAGCCAAAGTCGATCAGCTTTAGGGAAGCCTCGATCGGAACGGATCGAAAAAGGGAATTCTGAAATATGAAAATCCTAAGTGATTTAAGTCAAGGATAGTTGTAATAATTTCACATATATATATATATATGGAATAAGCCGTGAAAAAAATTAGACTACTTGGAGGACCATCTGGATGTTTGTCAGTGTTTCTGGGGTTTAATAGGCTTAGTTCATCTATTTCTAAATGGGCTATCTTTAGTCAGGTGACTTCAACTCACACCAGAGTTACCTTCACCACTTACGATTCCTGGGATGATCCTCCATGGAAGAAACTGCCCCTGTCAGACAGGTTTAGTGCTGTTGAGGCATGTTTCACATGATTCCTTGAAGGATCTGAAATATCACTGGTTGGTGGTTTCAACCCCTCTGAAAAATATTATTCAGTTGGGATGATTATTCCCAATATATGGAAAAATAAAAGCCATGTTCCAACCCACCAACCAGATCACAAATATCGAAGAACCTATTGATGATGAGGAAAAATGACGTGGTCATCTTCAATCGATTGGAATTTCATATGAATTCTTCAATGGGAGACATCGTTAATTAGCATTGACTCGGTGAACATTGAAATCACATCAAGTTGTGGATAGAAGGTGCCAGCCCCCCAACACCACAGCAAATGGCTGTGCCATGCTGTTCTCTCCCATGGCCCCCATTTTTTTGGTTGGACCCATGGCCCCCCGTGCCCCATTTTTTGCAACTGTGTCGCAGATGGCTCAGTGCTTTCGTAGAGAAAGTTTTCCTAAAACGGCCAGTCGTCGCGGCAAAGTGGAACTGGTGGAACGGGACCCGTCCAAATGGATCCAAAAGGACCATCTTCTCACGTTTATGATGTTGATGCTAGACATGAACCAGTTTCCAGATTTTCCCATCATCAAAAGCCTTTTTTTTGCCATTATTTTTAATATAAATGATATAATTAACTAAGATTTCATCAACCATCAACATCAGCCTTTATGATTTCTGGTAACAAGCAGCCATAACTCCTACGGATCGTCCTACGGATCGAGCCAAGGCAGCCAAGGGTCTAATTTCAGGTCTCGATGGACCACCTCAGTGATGGCTTGGTGGCATTGGAGTGATGGCAACCCAGCAACATGGTTAAATGCCATAATAATTCATAGATGTTACCATTTGGTTATTTAACATAGCCATGGAAAATCACCATTTTTAATAGGTAAACCATCTATAAATGGGCCATTTTCCATGGCTATGTTAAAAAACCAGAGGGTAAACATCATATTGGATATTACTAACTAATCATAGATATTATTGGATATTACTACTATAATTGGATATTACTAACTAATTAATATTGGTTGTCATAATAGTGATATGATATCAGTGATATTACTCATTAATTAAGTTGTCATCACTAATTCACAAGCAACATTGTTAAATGCTTAACTATTAATTTTTAATTAATATGTAAATTCAAGGTTTGCCAAGTGATGTTTCACCATGCCCAGATTTGATTCATATACGACGGGGTCCACAAAAAATAACCCATGCCCTTCTTCAGTGAATGTTTCAACGGCATGACCGCTGCCATACAGACTTCGTTGCAGGGTGCAAAGAACTGGGACTTTCGAAGACTTCCCCAGTTCCCCTTTTCCCATCTTTTCCCCGTTTTTTTTTCCCCCCAATTCTTCCATACCCTCTGGCAATTTAACATAGCTATGGAAAATCACTATAAATGGCCATTTTCAATAGCTTTTTGTATGTTTACCAGAGGGTAATTCACGCTTTTCCCATGGTTTTTCCCAAGGTTTTTGTTCCCCATGACTTCTCCACCGCCAGGTCACATGATGCGCATGCAAATATCCCACCGCCAGCAGCATCTGCTGGGTGGCTTCCGCCGCATCAGCTTCGGCGTAGGTGCCCGAGCTCGAGAGCCCTAAGGAAACGTTGCCTTTTTGGAGGTCACAGGTGTTGTTTTGCAGCTTCTTCCAGGATATAAATGGACTAATCACTATGTATGGATCTTCATGGTATACAAAAAATGGCTAGATATCATTCAATATATGTTCCATTTTTATGAATGGACTAAGCACTATCAATGGGTAAGTATCTATCCAATATCTAGGTATCTATAGAATATCTATCTATAATAAGTGGTAAACCCAAGGATAACCAGCGGATAATATAGGGGGGTGTCTTAAAACCGGCTTTTAGTGTCCAAATTTAAGTTTAGTGAACATGGAAAGTTTGGAATGCCACCGAAATCAAATCAACGCAAAATGTCAACAAAATAACAAACCGTTGAAGATTGAGCTACTATGACTCTGACAGTGGGTCGGGTTCCAATTTCTTTTTAGTAAATTCCACTTTTTCACCATCCAATTCTCGACTGCAGCCAAGTGGACGGGAATAGAGCTCACCCCCTGGCGAAAATCGGACCATCGAGGCGTGTTTTTTCCGTGCTTTTTCTATTTATTTTTACAGGAAAAGCTTAAGCGGTTAAACCATGGGTTTCACCATCTGGGTGGTCGATTTTCCCATGAAGCCCAGGACTTTTCCCGCTCCAAACTTCGGTAATTTTGGTCCAAAATATGGTCCAAACACCGCAGCAGAGGGCATTTGGAGCACTAGTCACTCGGCTCCTGTAAAAATACGGATTTGTCCGAGTGAAAGTTGAACCAAACAGAAAAAGGGATCAGGAACCAACCGTTTTCAACACTGGATTAGTTTGGGCCATTTTAAGGGTGAACATGGGTGAACTATAATTTCCGGTGAGGCCAGCCAGTAGGGTCGCAAAAAAGATGCACAAACAAGTCTCCAGTCAGGATGAAACTTGATGAAACGTCTGAACACACTCAGAACTTTCTGAATCTGCAGATACCCGCGCAAATACCCGCGCAATCTGATGGCCAACACCTAGCCGCCCAGCATCCCAGCCGCCTTCGCAGCATTCTGTGAGCAGGGCAATCTCGGACTCGGTCCTGATGGTGGTCTCCCCAGGTACCATCAATTCGGACCCAGGCCCCTTCCCATTGCTACCCTTGACGGAGTTTATATGAAGTAAAGTGATTAAATGCAAAAAAGGGAAACACACGCACAGAATGCGGTTCAGAAAGTAATTTAGGGCCCTTGTAGCTAATCTACACTGATCTTAGATGCTTTTCCGGAAAGAGTATGCATTTTCTTTAGGTTGGGGAACATCTGTGAATACAAAGATTTCAAAGATTGCTGGTTGGTGGTATACCTACCCCTCTGAAAAACATGAAAGTCAAATGGTAGTATTATTCCCAACTGAATGGAAAGTCATAAAAGTCATGTTCCAAACCACCAGATTGACATAGACATGGAGAGAAAGATGGAGAGACTTTCCATCCAGACACGTCAACCCAGACGTCAACGGTCCAAGTGTCTCATATACGTCTCGAAGAGCCGCAATGTGCCTACCATGGCACATCTCACACGTCGGACCCTCCCTGTTTGACTGAAAATTGGTTGATAGGTACTCCCAGAATGGATCAGTTCATACTAATATCTATAGTAATTATATATATATAACTTGCTAGTAGAAGCCCCTATTTCACAACTAATCAGCCAGGGTCAATTGATCATTTGACTTCGGGCCTACTAAAACCTCAGTAGTTCCTAAGGCCCCAGGCCGTTCCAGTACCATCCCGCAAGGCTTGCAAATGTAGCTATATACAAATCTCTTCTACATGGAGCATATGGGACATACAAAAGTTCTAGCAGCGATATATCTATATCATGAGCATTCTATTCACAAAATAGGGGACCATACAAGTTCTCTTCCAGTAGTTGCCCATGGGCAAATATCATATCGTACCATGTACACTGCAATCTAGTGACCATGGCTGAAGACTACTAGCTATCATAGCCAAATGAAAATATATCAAGTTTCACCATCGGGTATCCGGTTGAAGTATATATATATATGGGTAAATTATAATATTTCACTTTTCTGAATCTTGCGGCCATTTGGGGATGATGTCCCTTATTAACCATGATTCCAGTGAGGTCGCAGTGAGGTCGTTATAATTTACCCAGTTATATATATATATACATACATATATATTATATGTGATAAAGTAGCATTCGAATGAGTTGGAATCATTCAAATAGCCAATAGCCAATAGCCCAAGATGGCTATTCCAATTCTACGAATATAAAACGCAAAGAATGGTTTACCTGATATGGGGGAGATTTACCATGGGGAAATATGTCCATCATACATATATATATATACAGATATATATATATATGTATATATTATACATATCTATATGTATGACATATCCATCATGAAATACCATCATATATTTCCATGTGTTCCCCTTTTCAAAGGTTGCAGCCATGGCCCAGTTGACTTCCCTGGCTAGGCACGGATGATCCAACATCAAGTAGATCTCCTGAAGAAAAACCGCCAAGCTCTCGGTCCCTCCGGGCATTTTAGTTATCTAACCACTGATGGCTTGTAATCATCCCAGGTGTAAAATCATATATCAACGGATTGGTTTAGGGGACAATTTACAGGAAAACCCTATATTTAATGGTAAAAACCATGGTTTCCTGTAAAATTTCCCTTAAACCAATCCATTGAATATAAGATCATGTAAGATCGTGTAACTATTTCATCATTTCCAGAGATGTCCAGAGATTTTTGCACCTCTTCACAAATCCAATTTGGAGGTTGCCATCCATCTTTGATACAATCAATGGGCATTTCAGGATCCTGAAATGGAGGTACTGTACCATATAAGGCCATATTTTTTAGGGATATTCCCTTACATAGGCCTGAAAAATAGGCCTTATATATGGTAGGTACCTCCAATTTCTGAAATGGCCATTGATACAAATCTCCACATCAACCGTTGGACATCGGACATCTGTCTGGTCCATCACCAACTATTCATCCTTATCATCCCGTAGCTACAAATAGCTATGAAGCACTTATGGAATGGAACATGGATGAGAAAAAATTGCCCATTTACCCTCTGGTAAACGTTCACATAACTATGAAACATCACCATTTTGTAGCTGGGTAAATCAACTATTTCGACTGGGCCATGTTCAATAGCAAACTGTTTGTTTACCAGGCCGGGTATAGTTCGACGGTTTACCTATAACCATGCCATGCAACAAATGACCGCTCGCTACCATAACTTTTTGACCCCAGGGCGGCCATAAATTTGGGCTCCATGGAACTTCCCAGATTCGCGATCCGAGGAAATCGCTTGTCCCTAAATGATGATTAGTAATCATTAGTGATTAATAATGGATAGTAATGGATAGTACTGATGTTAATAATGGTTAATGATGGTTAATGATGGTTAATGATTCAATGGGATATTAATGGGATACATATACCCTCTGGTAAACTAACAGTTTGCGAACTGGAAAATCACCATGATGAATGGCTAAATCCACTATTTCTATGGGCCATGGCTTCATGATCCTTAAGGTCCAGGCTGCCCAAGCTCACTAATCGGACTCAAAATCGGCTCACCCATCACCCAGTTTGGGATCCCAGTAAAATTGTGGAACCTACTTAGTACAATAACTTGGCTTAGTAGCTTGAAGATATACCCTCTGGTTATTTAGCCATGGAAAATCCACCCATGTTTAATAGGTAAACACAGGTAAACCATCTATTTCTATGGGCCATGGCTTCCATGGCTATGTTAAATAACCAGAGGGTAGATAATATTGTATAGATCATCAAAGAAAAAAATCTACTGGGATGCACTGGCGGAAAAAAAAACACTGGCGTTAAATTGGAGGATCATCCCACTGAGGAAGTGATGCATAACCCTGGTGATCGTAAGTCCCCTAAGTGGGTTGTCCCATCTATAAATGGATCATAACTATGTTCATTAACCACGTACTAAGTGGGATGGTCCTTCCTAAGTAGTTACTGATATTACTGGCTTTAAGAAAGACTCCAAACTATCCCGGACCCCGGAGTTGCGGCCCAGCATCCACTTCTGCAGTAAGTTGCTTCAGGACCTTTGGTTGGACCTTCAACTTGTGAATCCTCTTCAAGGCATACTTCCTCAGCATTTTTGCAGTTTCTTAACATAGGCCATAGGCCTGGTGGGTGACACCAACATGCGAAAACAAGCCCAAAATAAGTTGGAATCTAGCCAGTTGGATGGCTGCTGAAAAATGGATACGGGAACTTATTAACAAACCAGGGTTACCAGAAAGTGACCAACTGGGATGATCATCCCAATGGGAAGATCAGATCACACCAAAAACATCCAAAAACAATGATGAAACTCTTTGGTTTTGAATGGAGGCTGCTGTTATAGCTGTTGTAGCTATGGTGGCATCCGTATTCCCCCCACAAAAAAGGGGGTCAAAGAGCTACTAAAAGTTTCTCGACCACAGGTTTAAAGTAAACAAATAGAGCGAATCATTTCTTTGCAGGGCATCTTTATTGTTGGCCATGTGTTATTTTTTGTTGGCCTCTGATGCTCCCATGGGAGCAAGGTCTTTTTGGTGACCATAAAAAGCAAACATATGAAATCCCCGGCTGATTAACTCACGTGCTGATCCTTGGGCAAACAATGACCACAAATTCATCATGGCAAAAAAAAGGGGGCTTCCTAAGTCATGGGGGTACCCCAATAGCTGGATGACTTATAAAGGAAAACCCTATCAGAATGGATGATTTAGGGGTACCCCCATTTATGGATATTTATGGAAAACCCCATATGACAGATGCTTGTCTAAAATTGAACAGTTTGCTGCGGAAGCCATGGGCCCATTTAGTTCGATGATCTATTCAAATGGTCATTGTCCATAGCAAACTATGAAACTACCACACAGTGACTCACAAAAATAACTGGTTTTCAATAACCAGTTTCCACTCTGAGGTAACCACAAATGAAGAATGATGATATAAGATGATGTATGGTGATATGATATGTTATCTGAGTTATGTCAATTCACTTACCTGAGCAAAGCTGAAACTCTTTCGGCTATTTGGGGATGATTCCTCGAACCCAGGTTTCGATCATTCCAGTGGCATCACAATGGCATCGGTCATGATCAAATTCATCTCAATATATTGAACACAAAATTGTTATATTGATGATATCGATGCTATATGCATATGCACACACACACACACACATATATATATATATTTATTATTCATATATATATATATACATATATCTATATATATATTATATATTGATAATAAAACTATATATATATATATAACTATATAATAGAATAGAGTTCTTGGCAATACACTGCTGATATGATGCAGTATGGATGATCAGCAACAAAAGTCTCGCGGCCCGAGATGCCGCCCATCCGTGCGGCCCTTGGCCATGACCACCAAACCACTGCAGCCTTCACCCAGCACCTTCTTGGGAAAGACCTCGTAGTCCTGGCTGAATCCCTTGGGGAATCCCTTGGGGAATCCCTTGGGGAGTCCCTTGAAACCACATCAACTGAGCCTCAAACATGACGTGTTGAAAGGAAAAAAATGCATATGACCGACATGTACAATGAAATGATATACACATTGTGAAAGTTCAAACACGTCTCTCTCTCTCTCTCTCTAACTGTATAACAAAAAATACGCACATGCCCACACACACACACTCACATAATTATATAATATATGTACATACATATTCATCGTACATACATGTATCATGTATATATAATCAAAAAATATATCTATACGTATGTATATATATATATGGGCTCCCTTAAAAGGATGGAACAGTGGAAATCCACATATTTCCAGCTGTCAAAATTGTCAAACAACGCGTCCTGATCCAACTTCCGTCCGCTGGCATCGTGGTAGCGCGCGTGCGTCGAGGCGGCGTTGTAGGACATCGCTTTGGCACGTTCCAAGGAGATGGACAGCTGATCCGAAGAAATGGAATTCCTGGGGCTGATCCCGCTGATCCCCATTAAGGGGACCAACAAAAAATGCGGAAAAAGCTGGCTGGATACTGTAAGAGTTGGAAAAATCAAACTAGGTGGCTTAGTATTAGGTTTTTTTTTTGTTGTTGTTTCCATGCATTTATTCAACTAAACCGCAAATCTGGGAAATGCATGTGGAAAAATGAAATGGGGGTGATTTGTACATTGAACTTACCCTCACAATGGATATTCAACAACTTTTTCGGGGGATTGAAATAAAAAATCGTTTGGGGGGCGAATGTTTGGTGATTTTTTCTTGATATCATTTTCAGAAATGTGTAGCATTGGATCTCAATAAATATAGGGACAATTGGCCAAAAAAGTTTCAGGGCTGATGATGGCTGGTGACTCATAGACATTTTTTTTTTTTAATGCCCACAAACCTTGTGAAGGGGGAAGGGTACAATAACCCCTGTCATCCCCTGTCGCAGCGCTCAGAGCTGAATTGCGATTTATCGCTCAGTTCAGATTCAGTTCGGATGGCCTCTGCAAGCTGTCAGTTCAGATTCAAGCGCGTGATGTGAAGAATAGTTAGTTATCAGTCACATATTATCAGCATCACTGAAAGAATCAAAAACAGATTAAGTCAGAGTTCCAAAGTCCATCAAACTCCACTGTCCTTTCCAAGTTCGACTTCACTTCCAGGCCCAGCTCTCCCCACCAACCTCTGGCCCCACCGAGGCTCTTTCGGCCGTCGCCTTGTGGACTTGGTCCATCTCGGCACGTCGCCGGCTTGGCCACGCAGACCCCCATGGCACCGACCGAGGGAAGGCGCGGCGGCCCATGACACCGTCTACGCCGGGAGCCCAATTTGATGAACGGAACCGGTATACGACGCCGTGGCAGGATGAATTGAAAATATTGAAATAGCGGTCAGTTGAGGATCTCCAGGAATATGATCCAGCTATGGCAATGGGAGAGTTTTGACTTGCATGATCTGTTTGATACATGTACCCTCTGGTAATCAAACATGGATTGCTGGAAAATCCACCGTTTGCACATGTGTGTTTCTCATAAACACATCTATTTCTAGAGATCTTAACTTGCCACGTTTGGTTACTGGAGGGTATGCATGCAATTCGAACTTTGCAAGTGGCTTTTAATACCTTGTAATCATAATCATCTTGCTGCTATTCTTGGGGACCCCCAATCCCTAAACCTCATCATACCACTCCGGTAAGCATCCCAGTACTCAGTGGTGACCAACACTAAAGAACTGTACTGTCATACATGGTCGCTGTGAGCTCCTGTCTCTCTGACACATCACGGCCAATCTTAGCCTGCACCTATTCTCTCCCCCGAAAAAAGGCAGGTTTTAAATTGCTTCGCCACATGACTTTCCAATTTATGGAACTAACATGAACTAACTGGTGTTTTTCTGCTTGGTCTGGTTAGTCTATGTCTCTTCTATTCCGCATATCTTATTGCCGTAGTGGCTACCGGTGAACCCAGCCTGTCTTTTCATGTCCCTCCTCCTTGTTCCTCAACGCGCGGGTTGACATGCTCCATGGAGCACTTAGCTTCAGAAAGGATTGAACAGGGGGTTGTCTAAAATAGGGTACCCCCAAATGCCATGCTTGATCATCATATGTTCTGGTTCAATTCATTTAACTGATCTTTTTGCGGTAACCAATTGGATAGACCCAAATGGCATCTGCAAATTGAAGTTCTTCTACACGGCCTATTCTGCTCTTTTCTGGGATGTCCACACGAGATCAGTAGGGCAACAGGGTTTTTGGGCCATATATGGCCATGTCCAAACAACATGTGGCTGAATTAGAGTATCTACCATCTGTTTATTGAACATAGCCATGGATAATGGCCCATTTTGTTCGATGTTTTACCTATTAAAAATGGGTGGATTTTCCATTTATAGATGGTTTATCTATATACTGTAATAAAAATTGTGATTTTCCATGGCTATGTTAAATGACCAAGAAGGTAACTCACTAACCTGAATAAAAACTCAAATGTTGGGCCATTTGGGGATGATTCCCCGAACCCCACCATTCCTTTGCCGTATTTGCAGCTTGTGGGTCCCACCGAAAAACAAACATCAACCCTTCCGAAGTTCCAGATTTCAGCTATGTAAGTAACATCTGAAACAAATATACATTTGCATATGTAATAGTTACTCGGTAAAATAATTATTTACAGTATATATAATTATACATGGTCAAATGCTTACGGAAAAAAAAAAACGTGTCCTCAATATCAAAAAAATAGATGGGTTGAGAACGATTGTTTATAACTTATAACCATGAGCCATGGTTCATTCCATGATTCGCCCCAAAGTTGCTGTGCAGAGGAAAAAACCTATGATCATCCCTAAAATCAACTTAACCCCTGAGGTACACACGTGGACTATCAATTCTATTGATGCAACTGAGTTGTTGAGTCTTTTGTCTGGGCCCGGGATCAATCGATATCAATCGTCCATCCAGCTGTTCGGGGTCATCCACATCCCATACAGATGGCTGACTATTCACTGATACAATATATGATTATCAATTCATTTGGTTTCCAATGTCGAGTAATTAAATATTATTGATATAACAATGATCCATTCCACTGGTGTGCGTGTGTATGGCTGGCAGAATTATCTATTATATATATATGTATGTATGTATGTATGTATGTATATATGTATGTATGTATGTATGTATGTATGTATGTCTGTCTGTCTGTCTGTATGTATGTATGTATGTATGTATATGCGTGTGTATACTATACATATCACGTATATTCTGGCTGAATTACAATAAACTGCTAACATGAAAATAGCTGAACCTCGCGGCCCTTTGGGCCATCTTTGTGCCGAGTCCAATTCTCATCATTCCAGCATTATGTCACGCCGTGAAGTCATGAAAATCCATCCAGAACCTATAAGGTGAGCCTAAATTCGGTTGACTTATCACTTGGTTGACGAGGGATTATGCGGAAAATACCTGTGCTGGGCATTTAAAGCATTTAAAGCCAAAGATTTCACTGGGGGGCCATCCCAGGGCATCCCAGGGCACCTTTTGGGCGACCTCTCGGACTTTTCGATGCTGCTCTCGGGATTGCCATCGTCGTCCACTTCGCCGTCGCCCTCGTGGCGGTTCGCCAGCGACCAGCACTGCTGGATGAGTTGCAACCTGGACACCACGGGATGCCACGGGACACGGGATATCATGGAGGTACTTTTTTAAGATTTTTGATGGATGGATGGTAGAAATCCCATAGGATAATATATATATATATAATCTATGGATATCTATGGGATATATATATATACTGGTTGGTGGTTTGGAACATGAATTTTATGACTTTCCATTCAGTTGGGAATGGAAAATCATCCCAACTGACTTTAACTCATATTTTTCAGAGGGGTGGCTCAACCACCAACCAGTATAATAATGATATGAAGATAATGCGCTATAACAATGATATGGATTAGCCTTTGGATTTTAGTGGGATTATGGTGATGTAATGGGATATTAATGGGATATATCCTGTGGTAAACGTTTGCAAATCACCATGTTTAATGGGTAAATCAAAGAACTCAATGGCCATTTTCAATAGCAAACTGTTAGTTTACCAGAGGGTAACTGGTGGGTAGTTCAATGACCATTTATGGTACTGTGGATGGAAGAAATCCTGCACCACCTTGGGATGAAAGCCTGTAAATAATGGGATAAACAGGATAAACCACTTATCAACTGGTGCAGGATTGCTTCCATCCACTGTATCATCATGGTTGATGTGCATTATTTCTGGCATGATTTAAGTGGCTGATCATGATCATGATGGTGCATCACCGTAACTTATCCGGAAGAATGATGATTTCTGGCTTTTATATATGGCATTGAATTGGACTTAATGATAATTTAAAGAGATTCAGATAGCGAAGCGGACGCTTAAAGTTCACGTGGTGAATTCTGACGTTTTTTTTTTTGGGGGTGGGGTGATATAACGAACTGGTGTTCGTGGGGTTCATAAAACGACAAAAATCATTGGGGAGACTAGTCAGAATAGGATTTTGGATATGGGGTGGGATGTTGATTGGATGCGGAGCTTAGCCAAGTACAGAGTTAACCTGGACGGGTTTTGAAACAATTCATTACAACTTAGGTTCCCTCCACATTGAACCAGCTGAAGTGGCAAAAAATGTGGAGAGACATCCAAAAATGAGTGAAGTCCCTGAATCACAGGGCACCCATGGTATAGGATATTTAGCATATAGGACATTCTTCGATGCATTCTTCGATATATGTATACCCGTCTACAATCAATCATGGCAAAGAAAAAAACCCTATAAATGAAGAATACCAAGAGGGGTATCTACTTAAGGATCGATGGACATCATCCAAATTTGAAACTACACTACACATGTCCAGAAACACCGGTAGTTCCGGTGTTTCAACCAACCATCCATTCCATGCAAAGAATTTTGGAATATTTGAATAGAAACCATACACAGAAACCATCTGTTTCAGGTGTATATCTAGTGAACTGCAGCACCAGGTTTTAGCATCATCACGTATTTCCCACCAGGTCTTAACTCACCATGTTTTTTCGGTCTCAGACGTGTCTGGTTGGTTGAAAAAAACCTGGTTGTGTCCGACATGAGTCCAATGGGAACATCCCGCCTGGACCAGTAGTTGCTGCGGACATAGATAAAGCTACCACCCATGTAGTTGAAGATCCTGCCAGTACGCACCCGACCCAGGCTACGCAACCAACCTCGAAAAATGGCCTAGCTGTCGCTCAATGTTTTGTTGGGTGTGTTTTTCTTGTTGATAAAATGAAAACTATGCAAGATGTTGTTACTATTGGATAAACAAGATCTACACATGTCTTCATAGTTTCATATTTGATCCTATTTGGGTCTAATATCCGTGTAAATATATATATATAATCAAGTATGTATATAATCAAAATACCATCTGATATACATGTATGTTTTCATACCATTATATAATCATATACATGCATGCAGGAATTTAGGTCAAATCTTAAATCAAAAAATCCTGAAGTTTCGGGGGAATTCACTTGCGGGTCAAGATCAAAAGATACCAACAACATTTGTATGTGTAAAGCGTTCTATATTAAATTAAATATAAAAACCACGAAACAAATAGAAAAATAATTTCCCACTATTTTAGCGGAACGTGTCTTCTGATTTTTTTTGGTTGCTCTCGCACTCTCTCTCTCTCTCTCTCTCTGCTATATATATATATATTATATATAATTATATATATATACGTGTGTGTCATATTATAGGTACGGATGGATGTGTGCATGTGTGTTCGCATATGGTGTACTAATAAGTGCAATAACAAATTTGATGTTTGCAACCAATTTTGAAACTCTTAGGCGAAGTCTCCGGCCAAGGCTTTTGCTCAAAACTGCCATTTGCTGCAAACACAGACACGCCCCCAAAAAAACAAGAGTTTAATTAAAACAATCACAAAAATGCACTTTTTTATCAGGCAAAAATGTGAACATATACTAGCGACACCAGGTGGGATGTCAGTTTAATCCCCATGGTGTAAATCTTGTGCGACGATGGTGTGCTTGACGATGAATCTCCATCCTAAACGATCACCACACTGTCAGCCTTTCAGCTGCAGTGACTCCAATGTTCCAAGGATATGGCCAGCCCGGTCATACCCCATATCCATCCATATCCATCATTTTTTTTGGTCAAAGCCAATATGTTTGCTGCAAGAAATATACCCATGAAATTACCATAAGTCCCACGAAATATCTATATTGATTATCACTTATTTATTTTTTTGTGATTATTTATATGCCCCTAATACACTATCCATACGTAGTACCATTTTATCCCCATCAAATTCCAAAAAATCATTAATAACTTAATAACAATACGTTAGACCTTTTTACTTTTACGGCTGGTCAACCCATCATATATGTCCATTCATTGTTGGTTATACTGGGATATGTTTTTAAAAAATAAGTATCACTATTTTAATTATCAGTGAACTCTCCCATTTTCCGGGTTGCTCCCAACACCCTAGCTATTAGGGTGGTATATACATAGGGTAAATATAGGAAGGACAATTAGCCATGTTCTTGCTTTGTAGCCAGAAGTTGTATACCTATACAGCAAGCCGCCAAAAATGCCAAAACGATCCGAAAAGTGTGCCACCAGGATGTAAACGTTCGATGATGTTTCCCCCAACTTTCGGGCATCTTTTTTTTCAGAACATGGCACCACCTTTTTGCACAAATTTGCAATATTTTGCAATAGTTTTCCTCAAATTATCTAGAAAAAACAATTATTTCTCTGCTGCATGTCTGTTGGCCTATGCCAATCTGCTGCAAAGGGAAAAAGAAAAGGGGGGAGAAATTCCAACAGACTCATGAAAGTAACAAAGATTGGGTTCCTTGGGGTTAGGATTTTTTTTTTGGTTTCTTGGCTTCTCCTGCCTGTGCTGAATGCTGTGTTTGTCATACATTAGATCATTAGATACATAGTTTCAGCCAAAACAAACATGAACACTAAATAAAAACAATAAAACTAACAAGTGAAAATGCCTTTCCAAAGAGTGCAGCATTGCTTTAAAAAATTGAGAGACTCTTCATCTCTACGGGGGTTTCCCTCAACATATGCAATAGTTCTTTTGGACATGTGCATTTTAAACAGGCACCAACTTATGCAATATGTTCTCAAAAAAAAAGACGGAAAATAAACAGGCAACCATCACCTGTAAAATGACTTTGCATACAGACCACCATTCCTCCATGTATGCAACAACCTTTTGCAAACATTGCTGCGTTCTTTAAAAGATGTGTAGCATTACTTCCCAATTTCAAGGAGAACCCTCCTATGTATGTACTGAATGATTTCAGAAATCATAGCATTCCTGTAGGAAAAATGTAGCATGCTGCTTTGCAAGATTTAATTATCTATTCTTGAAATACGACAGCATGGGTTTGAAAAGAGTGCCATCTTGCTGACACATTGATTGAAACATGTGTTTTACCTTTGAAAGTGCAGATTCTTGCTTGCAAAGTGTGCAACATTGTTTTGGGGAAGCGTAGCAAGAGCCTACTGTAGATTCCATTGATGATGCAAAAGCCTGTTTAAACTGTTTAAACATATGTTTTTTTGTTGTAAAGCAAGTATTGCACCACCTTCTGCAATATGGCCTTTCACAGAGTACAGCTGTTCTATGGAAATGTTGTTTTGTTCTGAAAAGGGTGCTATGTGACTCGACTTTCAAAAGGTCTTCAAAATGTGCAACATCTTATCTTTGTAAACAAAGTAGAATATGGCTTCAAACAATGCAAAACAAATTGTAATTATAAATTATAAATTCAGAAATCTTAATGCAAACTTATTCAAAACAAATTATGGCAATGTAAACAAGAGCTACATGCCTACCAATTGTTTAACCACTGCGGCTATGAACATACTGGGTCTGAGGATCAAGACTGTTTGTTCCAATTTTGAAATGGTCGGCCATGTCCTAGATAATAACCTTAGTTTCATGCTACACTTTTTCGAAAAACATGTTGCATAAATTGGTGGCACGCTTTGCTGAAGTAGTACGACCATTGGAATCTGCTGTAGACTCATGTTACACTTTCTTGGAGGGATGCTACACAGATTTGCCAAGAAACTAGTCACTTCAAAACTACATATACATACACACACATAAATATATATGTAATTATATGTATGTATATATATATATGTATATTAATATATATACACATACATATGTGCATCCTCAAAGAAAGGCTTTCCTTGATTGACACAGATTTTGCACAGTTTGCAGTAATATGACATTTTGTTTCGAGCAAATGCTGCACTAGTTTGAAAGAGATATTGTAGGTAATTGTGCTACTGCACTCTTTGCATAGGCATGTAGCACTTGTTTACATTGCCATAATTTGTTTTGAATAAGTTTGCATTAAGATTTCTGAATTTATAATTTATAATTACAATTTGTTTTGCATTGTTTGAAGCCATATTTTACTTTGTTTACAAAGATAAGATGTTGCACATTTTGAAGACCTTTTGAAAGTCGAGTCACATAGCACCCTTTTCAGAACAAAACAACATTTCCATAGAACAGCTGTACTCTGTGAAAGGCCATATTGCAGAAGGTGGTGCAATACTTGCTTTACAACAAAAAAACATATGTTTAAACAGTTTAAACAGGCTTTTGCATCATCAATGGAATCTACAGTAGGCTCTTGTTACGCTTCCAAAACAATGTTGCACACTTTGCAAGCAAGAATCTGCACTTTCAAAGGTAAAACACATGTTTCAATCAATTTGTCAGCAAGATGGCACTCTTTTCAAACCCATGCTGTCGTATTTCAAGAATAGATAATTAAATCTTGCAAAGCAGCATGCTACATTTTTCCTACAGGAATGCTATGATTTCTGAAATCATTCAGTACATACATAGGAGGGTTCTCCTTGAAATTGGGAAGTAATGCTACACATCTTTTAAAGAACGCAGCAATGTTTGCAAAAGGTTGTTGCATACATGGAGGAATGGTGGTCTGTATGCAAAGTCATTTTACAAGTGATCCCCGCGTACGCTTCCATTCCATCCATATGTTTTTGTCATACATTTGATGGACATCTCGTCAGTATGAGGGTTTTGGCTTAGAGGCATGTGTCAATTCACACTTAGATGAAGATACTCAGCATCGTGCAATGTCTAAAAAAGCGCACGCTCACAGTCCCCAGCTCTCCAGATTTTTGGGGTTACCACAAAGTGAGCCAGCCCAGTTTCACTTTGATATTTATTTTACACCCATCAACTATAGTTATATCCGCATCAACCACAATGAAAACCAAATTATTTAAGCGTCAACTTCCTCACCTGGCACTCCATGTTTGTCTGAAAGTCAGTTACCCCTAAATCCATTAAGGTTAAGCCCATATTCGTTCCCTAGAACAGAACTGGTTAAGCACCAATCATTGCTTGGAGCCAGATTGTTCGTTGCCTTGCCAAGGCCACACGCACGTCCATGGTGAAAACGTCGTCGCCTGAGGTGGACAAACATCTTAGATACCCTGGTACTGGATCATTAGCCTCTGGTAATTTAACATAGCTATTGAAAATGGCCATTTATAGTTGATTTCCCTATTGGAAATGGTGATTTTCCATAGTTATGTTAGTTTACCAGAGGGTAATCTGGGTTGTAAACTACCCGACTTCGCTGGCAGCTGGATGAAGTGACATGGAATGAAAAATGGGATTCATAAGCAACAGTCGATTATGATGTGGATTTATAGTTGAGAATATGTAAAAAAAAACGGTTGCATGATCAGCAACTCCCAAGGAATTAATGTTAGTAAACAAATTCTACCAGTAGTACCGCACAAGGCGCTGGCGGAAGTTTCTAAATTGGAAACCTATAGGAGAAGTTGGTTGTTGTGAATCAGGGATGGCAGAGCGAAGCCACTGATTGACCGAAAGGTGGTTGGAGTTGTCTTTGCTGGAGTGGTTGCAATGGTTGCAATGGTCACCTCACCCACAACTGCTGGATGTAGTGTGATGCAATGCAACTGTAGTTGTAGTTGTAGCGTAGTGGAGTTGTAGTTGCGGTGTAATGTAATTAGTGTAGTGTAGTTGCAGTCATATAGTTGTAGCTGTAGTTGTTTTGTAGTTGTAGTTGTTTTGTAGTTGTAGTTGTTTTGTAGTTGTAGTTGTAGTAGTTGTTGTTGTTGTAGTTGTAGCTGTAGTTGTTGTGTGGTTGTAGTTGTTGTGTAGTGTAGTTGTAGTAGTAGTTGTTGTAGTTGTTGTTGTTGCTGTTGTTGTTGTTGTTGTCGCTGTTGTTGTTGTTGTAGTTGTTGTAGTTGTAGTTCTAGTTGTAGTTGTAGTTGTTGTGTAGTTGTTGTAGTTGTAGTTGTTGTAGTTGTTGTAGTTGTAGTTGTTGTGGTTGGTGTTGGTGTTGTTGTTGTTGTTGTTGTGGTTGTTGTGGTTGTGGTTGTGGTTGTGGTTGTTGTTGTTGTTGTTGTTGCTGTTGCTGTTGTCGTCGAAGTTAGGGTAGTTAAGTTAGTTAGTCAAGTTAGTTAAGTTAATCAGTGTCTACTTTTTCGACATCTTCACGCCAAAAAAGGCTCAAAACCCTCAGTTTTTTACACTTTTGACTTCGAAATGTGCTTCGCGCCACAACGGCGTGCACTTTTTCGACACTTTTTCGACATCTGAACCTCCAAAAGTGGTCCGAGACCGTCAGTTTTTAACACTTTTGACTTGGAAATGTGCTTCGCGCCACAACGGCGTGCACTTTTTCGACATCGCAACTCCAAAAGTGGTCCGAACCCTGGTGTGTTTTGTACATTTTGACTTGGAAATGTGCTTCGCGCCACAACGGCGTGCACTTTTTCGACATCTCAACTTCCAAAAGTGGTCCGAACCTGGTGTGTTTTGTACATTTTGACTTGGAAATGTGCTTCGCGCCACAACGGCGTGCACTTTTTCGACATCGCAACTTCCAAAAGTGGTCCGACCATGGTGTGTTTTGTACATTTTGACTTCGAAATGTGCTTCGCGCCACAACGGCGTGCACTTTTTCGACATCTCAACTTCCAAAAGTGGTCCGATCCTCTAGTGTTTTGTCCATTTTGACTTGGAAATGTGCTTCGCGCCACAACGGCGTGCACTTTTTCATGTCTCATCTGGCCAGCTGGCTCCGCACCCGCCGCTTTAGCGAGCCTACTTTTCGACCCTCCGGAGCCACAAATCATTGGAAAAACACAGTGAATCGCGACTTTCCTACCTTTTCGCGCATCTGCATCTTCTTTCTTCTGATCTTTTCTCTTCTGACTCTTTTCACCTCTGCGTTTCAACTGTCCATATTGTCGGAAGTTTCACTTCTAAACTTCCTTCGATAAATCACAATAATTCATCAACCTAAAACGATGTAATTTTAAGATAGTTACCCTAATCCTAGGCGAGGTAAGGTCGTTCTGATGTATCCGGAAAAATGGTGATGTAACTATGGGGATTGTGTGGAAACATGGTGATATAAAGAGAAATCATGGAGGAAAGGGGCCGCCTAGTTGTAGGTTGGTTTATAGCCGCATCAAACCAAAAGGATTTAATGGTGGTTTAATGGGATTTAATGGGATTTTATAGCTGGTTGGTGGTATACCTACCCCTCTGAAAAATGATGGAGTTCGTCAGTTGGGATGATGAAATTCCCAATATATGGAACGTCATAGAAGTCATGTTCCAAACCACCAACCAGTATAGTATAGTCATGGAAACTGACTGGTTGGTATAGAGATTTCATGGTATTAACCATGGTTAACCATGGTTAACCAACCCAACCAGCTATAAATCCTAGTCATTACAGAACCAACTTGGCTATCGAACTGGGCCCCAGTAATGTGCTGGGAATATCCAACAGTTCCACGGAACCATGGCGGAGCAGGGTACAAGGCAGGGCCGCCTAGATAGCTAAGCTGACTCAAAAATGGCTTAACTAGGCTTCTTTTGGGGGATAATATGGTATAATTATAGTTGCATAGGGTTGACAAACCAGTTTACAACTGGGCGGCCCCACCTTTTACAAATGGTTTTCCAGCGTGCGGGTGCGCGACCCGATGAGTAATAGCAAGTGGATGCAAGTGGCTACTAAGCCATGCATACCTTCGTATGACCATGTGTAACATTGTTTTTTCAGTAACCTGTACAACGGGGGGTTTTTGTATCCTTCATTGGGGGATGTTCCAATTTTTCCACACCGAACATGATGATCAATCCAACATTCATATATTGATATTATGATGTAATCCACACCTATACTATATTATTATATATTATTAATATTATGGTAATATAATATCAATCTTTACGTTCCGGGGATTCATTCCTCCCGAAAAGAAACTGGTTACGTCATTCCCCTGTCCGGTGTGGATGGACCCATCCGGAGCCCCCGTAACATGGCTGCGAAATCCGTGAAGCCAATGGTCAATGGCCATTTCAGGAACCGATTTATTGGAGGTAGCTACCACATATAAGGCCTATTTTTCAGGCCTATGTAAGGGAATATCCCCAGAAAATATGGCCAACAATATGGTACTAACGTACCTCCATTTTAGGATCCTGAAATATCCATTGAAATGGGTGGATTTTCCATTGCAAGCTGCTTGACTACAGGAATCCTCCCGGAAAAAACAAACCATTCACCAAGATCGGTAAAAATTCCTTTGGTCTTACTTAAGATTTACTTGGATATGCATCCCGGTTGCATCGTGCTGTTGTGGGTAAAACCCATATATGAAATACCCACTTAAAATAGTAAAAACTGATGTTCACCACTTACGATTTTTGGGTCCTGCTCATCCAAGAAGGGGTTCATGGTGGTGAACCATGGCTTCTATGTGCTTTTATTATATATATATATTGGGTTTTGGCGGGTTTTATTTCAATTACTCCTATCTTTACTATGCAACTACTACCAACTA
This sequence comes from Cladocopium goreaui, assembly GCA_947184155.2. Lineage (NCBI taxonomy): Eukaryota > Dinophyceae > Suessiales > Symbiodiniaceae > Cladocopium > Cladocopium goreaui. The sequence goes on along the minus strand of CAMXCT020001000.1, from coordinate 87,097 downwards.
CTATCAATATTCCCATCATTAAATAACAAAAACTATCAAAAACTACTAATCACATTCCCCTAATATTCAACACCCCCATTCTATGGTCCCAAAGATGTGCCTGTTTTTCCCCCAGATCATCCATGGTGACGGATTACTTCAAGGATCATCCTAGTTAGTACCTGGTTGGTACCCCTGGCGATCCCATGCTATCCCACTGAGAACTGGCTAAAAAAAACGCAAACAACAAGCAGTTAGCCTCTGGTAAACTAACATAACATAACATAACATAACTAACATAACTATGGAAAATCAGGATTTTTGCTAGGGAAATCACTAAATTTCTAGCCATGTTCAAGTTCGCAAATCGTTAGGTTTTCCCCTAGGGTCGGTGACGGATCCATCAGATCCAGTGGCCCAGCTCGCCGGCAAACATCTCCAGCAGGGCATCCCGAAAAACCTCAATACCTGAGGCACCGAACAGGGAGAACACACTTAAATCGTGTGTGGGAAATATTGGGAAATGGGAATCGATTTTTGGATCTAATGGGATTTTTTTTATTGGATCTATATCATGGGATTTCATGGGATCTATATAATGGGATTTCATGGGATCTATATAATGGGATTTTTTATGGGATCAAGATGTATTTTTGAAATTCGAGGTGATTAAAGGAATTAACATATATTTTTTCAGATGATAAAAAGTGATTTGAGGCCATCAAACTGATGGCCTCACCCGGAAGGTGGCGTTTTCGGTCCTCGCAACAAGGACTGCTCGAAAAAAAAAAAGGTTAGACAAACTCATATAGATTGGTGGGGTATAAACGTATCATATATATATACATGGACTATGACTGGATATAAACATATTATTATAACCCATTACTGGGGGTATAATTGAATAATTTGGATTTCATTGTAGATGGACATCCTGGATCTTCCGAATCATCAACCTTTGTCAGCAGAAATGTACCAGGGTGGGTGCACTACCCTCCGGTAATCAAACATGACAATTGGAAATCCCCCATCTGTAAATGGCATGCCAAAGGGAACATCATCTGTAAATGGGGGATTTGCCAGCAAGCCATGTTTGACTACCAGAGGGCGGACATTGCGTTTGCATGCGTTTGCCATCAATGCTACTTCGAAGAGACTAGTACGTCAGTACGTCCAAACTCGCCAGTGCCCAGTGCCCAAGAGCTCTCGTGAAACCGAAGACCCGAACCATGAACTGTTCGCCGTTTGGACATGTTTCATGTTACAGTAAATCATCTATGTGTGTATGGTATGTGCAACTGCGCAACACCCGGTTTCGCCCACAACAACTCTTGGGCCTTTAAGATTGATAGTTTGATCTTTAGGGCTTTAGGGTTTTAGGGTTTAATGGTGTTTGGAGTGGATGGGTTTTCCCTTGGATTTCCTATGGTTTTTGTGGTTTAATGGTGTTTGCTCAGGCTTTCGGGATTTTAGGCTTTCTGGCTTGAGGATATGAGACTGACGCGCCGACGGAGGCCTTCGAAAATATCACGTAAGTCACAAGATGTGGTATTTCAGTGCGGCACATGTTCCCAGCCTATAGGAGGATTTAGGCACCCATCAACATCCCAAACAAAAAAAAAGCAAAAAAAAATCGAACAAACACATGATACCCACACCCAGTCCGCCACCGAGTCAACTGTCCAGCTCCGCTACGTGGGATCGTCACGTCCGTGGTGATATGCTGAAAGCCCAACTGTTCAACGATGATCTTCATATCCTCCTGATCGTGTTCAGCAGCTAATGGGAGGACATCTGGCAGAATTCCAAGTTCTTGGCGGTTTTAATCCCCTGTTCTGGCTGCTTAAGGGGACATTCCACTTGTAGTACCCGAAAATAGAACGGCTTTTAGAACGGATTCAAAAACACCAAGCAGCTCAGTATATAAAGGACATGCAAGGAATCAATAGGGCCAGTCTTCTGGACCCCATTTTTTCACTTCCGGGGATCAAGAAATGAGACGTAGCTCGGCTTTTTTGAAAAACCAACAGGGGATTTTCTATGCCCCTCCAGTAATCAAACACCACAATTGTTCAAACCCCCAAGAAGTGGAAGTGATTGATACGAAAACATACGAAAACCATCTATAAATTAAATGAACATTTTATGAGATTGTCCTTTGCCATGTTCGATTATCAGAGAGTAGTTCATCTGGAACTGCCGGATTTGACAATCCATTTGTTGCCAGAGTTTCGATTTCACAAAAGCCGGATGCACGAGGACAGAGTTGATTTATATATAATGATTACCACCTAGGTCGCTACACTGGGTCTATGTTCATCGTATTCATGTTGAGTAAAGTATTCCCCAAAGATGCAATACTCTTCCGAACGTTTCAGAAGGGTCCAGTGCATCGAAAATGTCTGTCTATAGCTATAAGTGGCTATAGTTACGTCACCTACAGTGACGTCTTCTTCACCAAAAACAAAAACGTCGACCGTTTTCAGCTGGTTTTTCAGCTGAAAAAGTTCGAAAAGACATCAACGATGGACGATGGGCAAAGGCGGCACCGAGGCACCGGTTCTCGCAACTTGGAGATGATCAAGGCTATGCTGAGGGCGAACTTCATCCCTTGTACCTATGGGGATTTTTGGAGATTTTTCAACGAGTCAAGTCATGTCATGTGTTTTCTGGAAAACAAAACCAACATGTTTCATAAACCAATCTTTCATAAACCAACATGTTTCATGTCATTTGTTTTCTGGAAAACAAAAAAAAACAACATGTTTCATAAACCCACCAAAAAAAAAGCTGGGGGGGAAAATTGCAAAAACCATGGCTTGATAAATCTGTTGGTGCTGTCGTTTTAAGGACCGGAATCGATGGATCGGAATTTAAAATTTCAGCCCTGCACTTTGAATTGATGTGCTTTAGGTAAATCACGTAAGAACAATTCCAGGAATAGAAGAACGCGAATTTAAGATGATTGAAGATGATTGAAGATGATTTAAAATGATTTATGATGATTTAAGTACATGTTCTCTTCAATGCCTTGAATATCTTTTGTTGATGCGAAAAAAGTCCATTGTTTGACCCATATGATCATATGCCATTGCAAGGGCTGTACCTATGGTAGAAAGGGATACTGTGAGCCCTTGTGATTTTTCTCTTGAACAAATGGCTGTATGGAAATTGTACAGGCTCAGGGTGTCCCGTCTCATCCATACATAGCGTACATAGAGGGGTTAACACATGTACAAATACATTTCAATACTTAGGGGATCTTAGGGGTATATGAGATGATTACTTCACACAGTGCCCCATATGTATCTACTTATCTGTCTATCCAACTGGCATTATACATGCTTACATCCATCTCTGTAGATTCATCTAGGTTGACTCTCTTATCCAAACATATGTTTATCATATATGTTTGAATGTATGCCATATGCAAGTTTTCCTTCCAGTCTGCACGAGTCAATGTCAACAGTTTGTGGATTGATTCTCGGGATGGTTGTGCTGAAGTGGGACCCAGAAACATCAAGCAATGGATATGATATGTATACAAAAATATTCCGCTAGGGGACTGACGTTTGCCCGAAATCCACGGAATTCCATGCTTGACGGCACGTGTTTTTTAGCAAACAGCACTGCTAGCATACAAAATACTGATATTAATTACCTGCGTCTCATTGCATTTTTGCGCCTACCTAAACGGTGCCAAAATCACCTTTTGAACCATGTCCTTAACATATTCTCCGTACTTTACAGTGTTTCGACGTGAAGCATTAAAGGAACCCAAAAATATAACCCAACCCAACCCTAAATAAACCGTAAACAGACCAAAAATCAATCATAAATAACCCGGAAGAAACTTTAAACAACGTTGAATAAACCCAGCATCAAACGCTAACTAAACGACCCGAAATTCACTAAACCCTAACCAACCCAACCCTGAAGGAAATGAGTTGGATGATTTTGCATGGATTTTTAGCTCATCCCCCTAAAACCCATCTAGAAATGTTCTGGATGATTCTCAGTTGGTTTTTTTCGCCAACAAAAACCATACAAAATGGTCCCAAGATCGCCAAGAGACGGCCCGCGGGGTCTTGTAGAGACTCTGCAAGCCTCGTGCGGCAGTGCCAAGGCCACAAAATCTTGGGATCCCAAAATTGTCCCAGAAATCCCACGGCAAAAAAACAGTGGGTGTATGATGACTCAGTTTATATGTAGAAGACCCACAAAACATCACAAAACCAACATATTTTATGCATCTAAAAACTGGTATGTACGTTTGTTGTTTTTGCTGAAGTTTGAGGTTTTGAAAGAGGTAGGTGTGTGTGTGTTTTCTATGCTGCCAATTTTATTATAATATGTATTATCAATAGGTGTATTTCATTTTAAGATAGCTTCCTGTACACCATTAAAGAGCAACGTACAGGGTGCTTCCATACAACTACCAGCTCATCCCCTCATTTGTTGCCTCGACAGAAGAACTAACCATATCTTTGTCCAATGCATGTTTATGTCTCCTTGTGTCTCTGTGGATGTAATCCAGTAATTATTAATTCAGAACACATTTTCTGAGTTGTGTTTCTTTTGCAATGGGATCTTTACTATGCTTATGTAATTGACGGAATATGGATCATGAAGACAAACCTTTCCATCAGCAGGTGGTCCCCGTCGCCCAAACTGTTTGCTAGATGCTGTCCACATTGAACATTCACTTAACGTAGCATTTAATTTGCAATTGACATTATATAATTGCCGATAGAGCTGCCAAACGCATTAAGTAAGATGTTAGTCTGAACGTTCCCTGCATATGTGTTGGATGGTTGGACTCATCAAGAGCATCACTGTGACCCAACTGTTTCAAATAATTGGCTATGGGCTTGCGATTTCTCATGTTTCTTTACCTATCAATGTGCATGTGCTTGCCCATGTTCACGAACACAATTTTGGTATGCATATGTTTCGTCATGTTCCAGTCTTAGTCTACAGTTTTTACATAATTTATAATATGTTTCAAACTTTGGGTTGAACACATTGCTACGTGAATTGGTATAATATTATATCTGCATATCAATGAGTTGCCCTCTTACTTCCTCCTGCCTCGTTTCCAGAAACCCTGCCTTTGTTTTGATCATTGACCTCGTTTTCCAACGCCACACTTGGTCTCTATAGTCGATTGTAAGTCTTCTATTTTGACCTACCTCAGTTTCAACCTAATTCTGGTGCCAACGCGAAAAGTATGTCCACCGGGAATTCGTTCTTCCTCTTACGCATGTGCAGAAACAAAGGCCGTGATCAAAATACTGTTTCATGATGCTCGTTGTCAATGACCTATGTAATAATATACCACCTATACCAGTGTGTGTGTGTGTGTCTGTGTGAGTTCTATCATTTTTGCCAAAAAGACCGCTATCATCAGCTATCTATGAATATCCGTGATAAATATATATATATATATAAGTGTCGCAGTTTTTAGTGACTTTAGTGTGTCAGTTCCAGTATTGCTATAGATTGTATTCAGAAAAAACTGCAACGCATACCCTGTTCCCATTTTATTTTGTTGTCCCTTTTCTTTTCAAAACAAATCTTCCAGTTCAACGGCTGGTCGGCATCCGGAAGCGCACTGAGGGATGTTGAGATGACATCTGGTGGTCCAAGGGTTTGCACTGTTGGTCCTGTTGGATTTCCTGTGTAGATTAAGGAAATTACGCACTGGATACCATAGCGGATGCGCACCAAAAATCAGTTTTGACATATTTTGTCCGTTACTATTTGAGCATTATATATCTCTCCTGTAGAGACGCCAAAGGAACTTTAAAGTCCCACTGGATTCAAGATGCAAGGCTGCCATGATTCTTTTTGGGATATCTTCAATCTTGAGTCTAGGATCCCTTACACTCATAATTTGAACAGAAACATGTTTGGGGAAATCTTGAATCTTGACCCCAAGGATTTTTCAAAATGACTTCAAACTTCCGGGGTGACGTCACTACAAGAACTCTAAGTACAGGTGGGGTTTCGAAGTGACGCTTAAAGTCTAATAATGTAGTATGGTCACCGACCACCACTTACTTTCCTGTGAATATATATATATACACATGTATGTATATATATATAAGTGGTTATATATATATATACATGAATCATGAATATGTATGTATATATATGTGCATATAATCATATATGATTATGAACACATGATTATGTATATATATATATACATTATTATATATGATTAAAAATATGATTACATATGATTATAAATTCTTATATATGATTATATATATATGTTTGTGTGTGTCAAACCATCCTGTATTTTTCCTTTCTAAGACCAACACCTTGGTTTTGGGGGGGGCTCTTTTGGTTTGTGTGGTTCATCCCACCTGGTGGTGGCCCCCCCCCAAAAAAAATGGTTTATAAATTTTATATAAACCCCAATGAATTAACTGCTTCGGTGTGTGTATGTATTTATATATATTTATATATGCATATATATATATATATATATATCCACCATGAATCCATTCGCGATTAAAAACAACCTATCAATCCTCATTTGTCATCATGTTTCTTGGAATTCGTGTTTTTGTTTCCAATTCCTGATTTCGTCATGGTGGGGTCGATACCCCCGAGCCTTCATAATCTTCATACCCCTTGGAATATCAAACATCTTCCACCACATTGCGTCCAAACATATGGAAGAAACGGCTGCCTTTCCCCAAATCCTCCACCTCCAACTCGAAAAAAACGCGCCGAGCATCTGGGCGCGGCTTCGAAGAGCGTGGAGTAGATGGCCTCCCCGGCGGCTTCCACTGAGCCCACCTGTTCGATGAGCAAGGCCAAACCAGCCTGGAGCGCCGCGATTCACGGCGATTTTGATCCGATTTTGATCGCTGATTTTGATCGAAAACAGATGGTTCTACTGTGGACAAATCATCATTTCTATCCATAGCTGTTGAAGTTCACCATTTTTAGTGGGTAAATCAACTATATACAATTGTCAAAAGCTATGTTAAATTACCAGATGGTATAGGTGATATGGCTACCATTTCCCAGCCATGGGTGGTTTATGACATGTCGTTTTACATTAGAGACCTAGTGGTTTGCTATCATGCTCTAGTGTGAAAAAGCTATCCTGCACCAGTGTAACTATTGAAAACTACATGAAACAGTGTAAATATCTTGGGATGAAAAAATAATGGCATAAACCATCTACCAACTGGTGCGGGGTTTCTTCCACCCACTGTATTGTATATATATATACACATATATATAATATATATATATACACACACATACATCATATAATGTTGGTTAAGTTGCATCACATATATATAATTATATATAATTATATCATATATCATGGCTAGTGGTTATATAATGGCCATTTTTCACAATCCCCCCAAGAACCATAGAAAAACAACATGTCTACTTAAGCGGTGCTAGTTTTGACAGCATACTTGTCGGCATCTTGATGGGCATCACTTTTTGGGGACTACGGAGGTCAAGTTGTGATGTCAATTTTTCCATATTTTGTTCAAGAACCATCATGGTAAAAAGGAGTTGTTTGTGTGTGTGTTGATTTGAAGGTGGGAAGCAAATTATAGTAACACTTACAAACCATGGGTTGCGGTATGTAGGAACAAAGAGTATTAAAATATATTAAACGTGTGAAAGATTGGAGAATTGAGCCAGCCAAAAAAAACGCTAAATGGCTTTGATCATAAAGAATGTGAGCTTGTGGACTTGAAGCAGAAAAAAGTCGGCTTCTATATGACCAACAAAAGCACGTAAAAATCGGAAACCAGCAACACACCAATTTGGTACATATGTACATATATATATATTATATTAAGTACCAACCAAACTGGGGATCATATCGGCAAACTTTAGGTTTATGCAAATAAAAACAAATAAAATGGTGGTTCAGTAATTCATGTTCAGCAGACGTATATAATCACCAAGAGGTTCATGTTTGCATTCAATTAGCAATCAATATCGGCATGTATTGGTATATTATTTATGGTATTTTAACGGTATATTAACATGTAGATATATTTACATATTAACGGTATATTGGAGGCGAGAAACGCGAAAATAAAACTATAAATATGTGATAAAGCCTACGCCGCACGGCAGATACAAATGGAGACCGGTCTTGGAAAATGTCCAAGGCAGTCATTCGCAGCAGATATTGTTCTATAGACCTGTCAAAGTGTTGTAAAAATCAAATGGCATTCCATGGCAAAATTGTGAACTGCACCTGTAACGAGTGAAACTCTATCAAACTTTAATGGCAAAATCGTATTCCTCATTCATTGCCCACAATGGATGCAAGACAAATCATTCCCAGTGCTGCAATGCCAAACTAAACAAGGTTTGCCAACCGAATCCTCTCTCATTCATTGTATGCTAATTTTGATGAAAGTCCCGGGTTTGATACGCATCCGATTCTCGTTGATGATAGACACCCAGTTCTCAACGGATAGACACAGCAGAAAATGCACACGGAACCATGGTCTTGACTTTTTGCCATCTTCATCAGAAACCCAAAAAAAAACTAGAGGGATTTCTTGAATCGTTTCCTTGCAAGTACTACTTGGGGCAAAACAAAAACGTGAGTTTCCCGTGAATGCCTGTGAAAACAAATCTATCCTGTAGAGTATCCTGCGTATTTTTCTTGGAACTGCTAAGTAACTTTGGGGCAAAGTAATTACCCATCGCGATGACATATACAGTATTCGTTTTTTCACTCACATGTAATAAAGCCGTTTGGGGATGATTCCTTTAACCATCATTCATCATCATTCCAATGACATCGCGATATGAGGCCGTGATGAATTTACCCAAATGTTGCATTTGTTGGTTAGATGTCCCATTGTACCCACATGTCATCACCATTATATTCCCATCAAATGGTTCGCAATCCCGATATCCAATTACACATGACATGCCATAAAAAAAGCCATCTTAGGGTGAAAAAAAAAACAAACCCCCTCTGATACCACTATTATATTCTCTTTACAGTATTCATAATTACCCTGGTTGGTGGTTTCAACCATCTTGAAAAATATGAACTGGGAAGGATGACATCCCATATATGAAATGGAAAATAAAAGTCATGTTCCAAACCACCTAGCAGTACCACTATTTGTTACATAGTTTTTGCTGGCTGAATCCCCATTCAAAACTGCAAAATCGCCTGGACTTTGGTGATGACTTGCTCCGATAATCTCAACTCGCCAAAGGTTTCTATCTCCTGGGCATGCAGTTGCGAGTTTTTTAAGCTGCCTTTGGTCAACATCCAATAACTAGGGTTTATGGGAGATCTATATATACTATGGTTTATAAACCAACTTATAACTGGGGGCACCACCTTGATCCACCTTGTGGTAAAGTGAAGGGGGCACATATATTACTTTTGTTAAAGCTTTTGGGGGAAACGCGAAACTACGTTATACGTTATACTACGTTTCTAGGTCCTAATCTTACAGAATAAATGTGAACAACATCTGGTTGGTGGTGCAATAACCATCTTGAAAAATATGAACGTCAATGGGAAGGATGACATCACATTACATCCCATCCCATGTATGAAATGGAAAATAAAAGTCATGTTCCAAACCACCAACCAGAACATGTTTGGGGGATGACGGGATGACTTTTTTGCTCTCTCTCTCTCTCTCTTTCTCTCTCTCTCTCTCTCCCTCCCCGTTGTGTTTTTGTTGCCTTGACTCAACTCTTTGGGGCTTGGCTGTTGGAATAAATGCCCTAATCCACGGTTTCTGGGGGGTGTTTTATATTAGGGGGACGGGGTATGGGATTATCTTTGCTGACGGAAACCACACTGGGGCAAAACAAGAACAAACTAAACTAATCCAACAACCAAAAGCATCCAAAAGCCACAGGGAAATGGACATTTCCCAAACACAACTTGGGATAACAAAGCGGGATCCTCTGAATACACAGGGCTAGAGCTAGAGAGTTTGATATTTTCCAGGCAAACAGCGGATGTATCGAGAGAATAGCATACATACTCGCCAGCATATCTCCACCATAGTCTCTCGGAATCCTCCGATATTATAGCATCTACATGCATCTAGTCTTAGGGTTTTTTGTCGGAATCGCCGGTGCCTAGAAAAATTCTCCGGGCTCATTTTGTCGCAATATACTCTGTACATCCCAAAGAAGACGATTTCCGCAACATGGCTACCGGAAAGCAGCCGTGCTTCTGGCAGGGTGCCCCCGTCCGCAGCTGAAGTGGGTAACATTTACAACCACAGCCAACAGCCTGCATCTTCTCGAAAGATGCTGGGCACAGCACACGTCACCCCACAGAACATTACGCTCATTTTGAGACGTAGAAAATGAGCGGAACCCAACAGCCAAGCCCCAAATTCCCGAAAAAAGCAACTGTGAAAACAATATGGTCACTCCGTTTTGTTCCGGTAGCGCAAAATATTTCCAGAGCATCCGGAAAATGGAGTTTCTTTAAATTTGACGTAGACATGCCGTTGTTGGGATGATCTAAGATCCGGACAGCTCATGAACCATTGATGACACTTGGTGGTGAAACTGAAGCCATACGTCATAAAGTTTGTTACCTTGTCAATCTCGGAACAGGTGCAGACTTGTTACCATCACCTCTTTTCTTTCAGTCAAAGACCACCAATTTCAAATAGTTTCGTCCAAAAAGTGGTCATCCTGAACAATTTTCAAATCCATTTACAAATCCCCATTGTTTCCACATCCCAGTTTCAATTTCAACACCCAAACATCAGATTCCCACATCTTTTCCCCACGCCCATGTTTCCCATTCAAAAAGCGTCACAAGTCTTTCACGGCTCCGCCGAGGAGCGATTTCCAGCTGGGACACGTCCTCCACATCATCGGCCTCCACACCGAACTCATCATCCGCATCCACCCGTTCCGTGGGTTCCAGGTTGTTGTCTTCTGCCTCGTACTCATCCTGGCAAGGCGCACTGGGGCACTCACCACTATGAAACCACAAAAAGGTACCATTCATGGGACCCATATGGGACCCATGGGGTAAACGTTTACAAACTGTTTTACAGATGTGGGAAAACATGGTATCCCATTCAGAAACCATCTTCAAATGATTTCTGCAAATGGTGGGTTTTCTACATCTGTTAGTTTACAGGAGGGTATCCGCTAACAGGACCATTCCGAAGATTCCAGTAAGATTCCAGCAAGAAATACCGAATTCTACAACGATCTTGGGTGATTTATCACCGTTTTGGATGGTGAAAACGATGGGCCTTCCCAGGCATTTTCGTTTATAACCACCTTGTAGCGCCTTACAGTGGTTCACTGTCTTGGGGCTTGAGCGACAAAAGGGCCTGAAATATAAGAATCAATGCAGATCATGATCTTAGGCAGGATGGAACACAAAACAAACAAACCATTAACAAGTCAAAAAACACTGTGGATGGACAAGCCGTCATGATCATCATGCACTAGTTGGGATTCCTATCTGTAACTATGAAACACTGGGATACCAATGGGATTTAAATTGGATTTCTTACATCTAATCTGCCAACTGCTGCAGGATTTCTTCCATCCACAGTATCACTTGCTTTTTGAACTATGTTGTGTTTGGCCTTGTTGCCTTCTTTTTCCCGGAAAAAACTGGGCGGTGATTTCTGCCATTTTTTTGCGCAGGAACATGTAAATTTCCCCATTATATAAATATATATGGTTTCCAAAAATCTGCAGCCAATTTTGCAAGACACTCAGCCAATTTTGCAAGTACATAAAGCACATAATTAATTCATTTTTGACGCAGGAATGGAACCATCATTGTCCCCTTTTCTTCGGCAAACAAGACTCGCAAATACATGTTAGCTGACATTTGACCCTTCCAAATCATAACCAGCATTCCAATGACGTCACAGTGAGATATGCACCGTAAAGCCTTTCCGTTGGCCTATAGCAACCCCTGAAAAGATCGGGGAACGTAAAATTCCAAATCAATAAATCACTATAAATCACTGGTCTATCTTTTTGAGGCTTGCAATAGCTACAGCTAAGCTTGCTAATCTTTCGGGGCCCCAAACATCAAAGTCACCAGGCCTCAACATTAAAAAAAAACACATTAAAAAAAACACACCCGTTGCATAATAAATCCAAGAGTATTGGGCATTGGGACATATTCCATTTACCGCAGGGGATTGGATAGGTTCTTTTGATTCAAGCCATCACCAGTCAGATTCATCACAGTTTTGGTCTTGGCTGAATCCCCATTTTGCTGGTCACCCCACACCATGATGGTTTCCCCAGATTTTTTGCCACAGATTCATCCTCGAAATGGAGGTTTATAGCGGGAAAAACATCGAACTGTGGGATTTGCCAGCAAGCCATGTTTGATGACACCGGAGGGAATATTCCATTAACCTCCATTTATCCATTAATACCCCAAATATTGAATCACTATAAAATGCGATTATGAACATCCATTTAAATATTTTAAATCACTGCAAAACCCCAACCTACAAGTACTCCATGAATATCCATTAAATTCCAACTGAATCACATTTCAAGCCCCATGAAATACTTCGACCATCGCATGAAATCCCGGCGCCTCGTCGGACAGCATCGAGTCAACCCGACCTGGTTCCTGGCGAGGCGACCCATGGTGACTTGGAGACCAGGAATCTGAGCACCGCAGTAGGCCTTATTGATGGTAGCTATCTCCAATAGATCGGTCAAAAGGTCCTTGAAATGGCAGAAAGATCTGTTCTTTTTCTTTGGAAAACGAGCTTAAGTATGATCATGTGATCCTACATATGACCAAAGAATATGAAACCTAGACATGTCTATATCATAATAGTAGGTACATATGACCAAATGGTGGACATGGTAGGAAAAAAATAATAATCCTTAAATGGCAGAGTATGGTGGGTGGTACCACGAGATCTACCCGCGGATTTCACCCAATATGTCTATGGTTTAACCAGGGGCAAAATGTGGACTGGCTGTGTCCACAAATGTAGATTTTACATGGCTTTACAAGGTGATTTCAGCAATAATATGATTTTTCCAACTGAGATAGCGTCCAAGAAATGATTCCTGATCCTGAAGCAACAAGCATGGTGATATTCATCAAGAAATTCTGCAACATCGGAGACTGATGGCTATAAGCTCTGTTATAGCCTCAATCAAATCCCGGTAAGATAAGGGGCTATCGTTTTTAGGACGTCCCCTATTGTTTTCCAAGCCAAATCCCCCAAAAAAAACATATCTGCAGTGAACGCTCCATATAAATTTACTTTACATTTAGATGCCGGCTCATATGTTTACATCCTGTTATATGTTATTTGAAAAAGCGATGCTCCAAAGAAATATATTGGTCATGGGGTATCATCAGAGAAGATCAAACATTTGAAACCACCTGGCAGCGCTCCAGCCTGTTCGACAGCCTCATCCGGCATTTCTTCGAAATGCACCTCCAAAGTGAAAGGCACCAGGGTATCATTGGTGGGATGGCTACCCTCTGGTAAACTAACAGTTTGCGAACTGGAAAATCACCACTTTTAATATATATGTAAATCAACTACAAATGGACCATGTTCAATAGCTATGTTAGTTTGATATGTTGATATCCTATGGTTTTTCGGGAGTAGATGGCCTCTCCCCCCCCAAAAAAATGGATAGTATGGGCAAACTGTTTCACAACTGTGGATAGGCATTAATTATATCCCCATACTTGGTCTATAAATCTTCAGATGTTCCAGCTATTCCAATGGTCAAAAACTCTTAATTTCTCTCAGCATATCCGTGTATATTCCCATTATATCATAATTTTTGTTGCTTAAATCACCACTATTTGTTTAAAACAGGACGTTCAGCAAGTCGCACCAAATTTGATTGGCAGAAGCTACGCACTTTAAAGTTGGACAAACACATATGGCTCTGAACATGGCCCAAAAACCCTCCAAATCCAAATTCTAACTTAAGGGAAGTTCATGGTTTTACTCTAATAAACCACCCACTGTTGGGCACAAAACATGTTCACACACCTCTATTTCGACTTTAGCATGTCCGAAGAGATCATCAATTTTATTCACTGAGTCATTTTGACATGTAAAGGTGGAAGGATCCAAGCTTCCAGGTTCCAGGACGTACCCGGCCTGGTAAACGTTTATATTAACATAGCTATTGAAAATTTGGCAATTTATAGGGGATTTACTCAGCTACAAAATGGTGGATCTTTCCAGTTCGTCATGTGAACGTTTACCAGAGGGTATTCCTCAAATGGGTGAGTCGAAATTGGGTCCCTCAATAATTGGAGGGTTAATACTAAAAATAGACTAAAATCTGTGGTCCCCAGGTCTTTAATTTTGACCCATACCCAAATGTCAATACCAAACATTTTTAAGTGGTTTAGTTTTAGCTAGCCGCTGACAAATCCCCCGGAGTGTTTCCCTGGGTATTTGTATTCCGGCCGACTTCTCATGACCCCGGCTTTGAGGCGGGCCTTGCCCCACAATAAAATAATCATCGAAGATCAAGAACTGGAAAAACCCTGATTTAATGGAATTGAATGGGATTTTTATAGTGATTTAATGCGATTTTATACGTGATTTAATGGGATTTTATAGTGATTTAATGGGATTTTATAGTGATTTAATGGGATTTTAGAGTGATCTAATGGGATTTTAGAGTGATTTTATGGGATTTTATAGTGATTTAATGGGATTTTATAGTGAATAGTGATTCAATGGGATTTTATAGTGATTCAATGGGATATTAATGGGATATACCCTCTGGTAAACAAACATGGCTATCGAAAATGGCCCAGTCGAAATAGTTGATTTACCCAGCTACAAAATGGTGATTTTCCATAGTTATGTTTGTTTACCAAGGTAATATACAATAATGTTTCAACCAATCTCTCTCTCCCCATCGCCATCTCAGCAACCAATCATACGAAACCGCGAGGCGAATTTCGCATCAAAAAGATAGAGGGGTTCCTGTTGGTTTTCGCCGGCCATATCCCTCGTGTCGCCAACAAGCAGGGTTTCCTTAAGATCCACTTCAGACATCACCTTTTTAAGTGGTTAACCGGGTGAACCACAGTCACGATGTCACCACCCAGAAATGTGATCCTCCAAAGCAGGGGGAAAAAAGTGCCTTGTCACCAGGTACTATTCGTCGTTTCCACCCGCGGCGGGCGCCAACGACCAATTTGTCTGAGCCAAAAAAAAAGCTCTGTAGGCCAAAGGAAGTTACGCAAAACCTTCTGTAATGATGGACTCCTTTATATACCAGTTCTGGGTGTATACTAGTATATCGTTCCAGCATGCTCCATCTTTAACTGGTGAATATTTCAGAAACTTACAAGCACTTGGGTTTTGAACCCCACATACTGCAGGACAAGCCTAGTGGTAACAGCTTAGCAGGCTAGAAGTGGGACTCCCCTAGTCTGTCCTCCACATTCCATTGGAAAGCCATCGATGTCATCCAAGACTAGGCTTCAAACATGTCAAAGCAACAGCATGTCTTTTCAGAGTTGGGTTCTTCTCTACTCCACAATTGTGGAACGATCCTCACCCAGGATTCCTGTAAGAAAACCGACAGTGGGTCCAACAGATGTTTCAACTGTGAAGAACTAGGATCCAAAATTTGTATGGCGGCACAGGTGAACATGATCAAAAATACCCAAAATCAGTGATGTGGTAAAAACCCAAGGCCATAAGCCATCCCCAAGTCATCACATGTTTCATGGGATGTAAAAACCATACCCCAAAGTTAGGATTATGGCATGGGGTTTGACATTGGGTCACCTTCCCTAGGCCGCTAGGAAGTGGATTGTAAACATGCTGAAAATTGCTAACCCCCAGTTCCAAATGGAACATCACCAATTGGTGTGTATTCATGTGTGTCCATCTGTTTTGGTGATTCACTATCACTATAGATGTTTTCATAAATGTGTATAGACTGTATAGACTATCACCCAGAGGTAGATAGAAGATGGACGTTTCAAAGATGCTGCCATGTTTGAGAGGAATGTTTAGGATTCGCATATTCTCCCAACTCAAGGATGGCTGTGCATACAAGGTGAGGTCCCCCAGTCCTAGGTTGGTTTTGAAACCCCATCAGCTAGTTCATTAAAAAAAACAAGGTGGGCCAGAGAACCCAAAAGCAAGACGGCACACAGCACGCCTTTTCTTGAAAATCTTGGGGTGTGGCCAGCTGTGCTCTGCACGAAATCGACGTAAGATCTTTACTTAAACATCGTGCGCACTGATGGTATCAGGGGCCACGATTCACCACAGCATGCTGTGTCAGCTACGCCTACAGTCTTCTAGTCGCTATTTCTGTTAATGTAATTAACTCTATCCCATCTGTCTAGTCGCTATCTATTTCTGCGTTCTCGTTTAGTTTGCTTCGCCGCAGAGGGAGCGAGCACGAAGCGTGGACGGACAGAACGAAATGAAAATTAAACGACAGAGGGAGCTGACCAAAAGAGCATGAAAACGAAGATATATATGAAGGTGACAGATGGCAAATGATCATGAAAAATGAGACATGATAAAAGATGGGTAAAGACTTCTCTGTACAAAAGCTTCTTTGCATAAAAGCTTCTGCAAGTAAAAGCTTCTGTGGGCAAGAACTTCTCTGTGTAAAGGTTTTTGGTGTAAAAGCTCTTGTGTGTAAAATCTTCTGTGTAAAACGCGCTCTGTGTGTAAAAGTTTCTGTTTGCGAAAGTTTCTTTGCGTACCAGCTTCTGTCTGTAAAAGCTCCTCTGTGTTAAGGTTTTGTTTGTGTAAAGCTTCTGTGTGCAAAAGCTTCTCTGTGTAAAAGACTTCTCTGTGTCAAAGCCTCTGAGTGTACAAGCTTCTCTGTGTAAAAGTTCCTCTGTGTAAAAGCTCCTCTGTGAAAAAGCCGCTCTGTGTAAAAGGCTTCTGTGTGTAAAAGCCTCTGTGTGTGCAAGCTTCTCTGTGTCAAGACTTCTTTGTGTAAAGATTTCTCTGTGTAAAAACTACTCTGTGTAAACGCTTCCGTGTAAACTCTTTCCTGTGTAAACGCCTCCGTGTGTAAAGACTTCTCTGTGTAAACCCGTCTGTGTGTAAAAGCTCCTTTGTTTAAAGGTTTTTTTGTGTTAAAAGCTTCTGTGTGTAAAACCTTCTGTGTGTAAAAGTTTCTGTGTGTAAAAGCTTCTGTGTGTAAAGGTTTCTGTGTGTAAAAGCTTCTGTGTATTAAAAAAACCTTATGTAAAAGCTTCTGTGTAAAAAAGCCCCCTGTGTGTACAAGCTTCGCTGCGTAAAAGCTGCTCTGTGTAAAAAATCTGTGCGCCGTAAAGTTGTCTGTTTGTAAAACCTCCTGTGTGTGTGTGAAAGCGTCTGTGTGTACAAGATTCTGTGTGCAAAAGCTCCTCTGTGCAAAGACTTCTCTGTGTACAAAGCTTCTGTGTGTGAAAGTTTCTGTGTGTAAAAGCTTTCCTGTGTAAAAGTTTTCTTGTGCAAAAGCTCCTGTGTGAAAAACTTCTCTGTGTAAAGGCTTTTTTGTGTAAAAGCTTCTGTGTGTACAAGCTGCTCTGTGTTAAAGTTTCTGTGCGCCGAAAGAACGTCTATCTGTAACACCTTCTGCGTGTAAATCTCGTTTGTGTAAGGACTTCTCTCGTAAAAGCTCCTCTGTGTCAAGACTTCTTTGTGCGAAAGGCTTCTCTCTGTAAAAGCCTTTGTGTGTACAGGCTTCTCTGTCTCAAGACTTCTCTGTGTAAAGACTTCTGTGTGTAAAAGCTACTCTGTGCAAAAAAGCTTCTGTGCGTAAAGGCTTCTGTGTCAAGACTCCTCTGTGTCTCTGTAAACGCGTCTGTGTGTCAAAGTTTCTGTGTAAAGGCTTTTTTTGTGTAAAAGCTTCTCTGTGCATGTCCCATTTTTCAGCCTTTGCAAACCGTTTGACCGGTCTTGGGACCATTTGACCAGTCTTGGGTCCACAATTTTTTCAGGCCAATCGCAATGATGGCATTTGTCCTGAAAAAACCCGTGCCAACAGCTCTGCCGCAAACTATTTTCAAGGTTTCCTATCCGTCCAGCATGTTGTCTCGCTCCCTCCAGCGAAGCTCTCCGCAAGCTATTTCCACGGTTTTGTCCCGTCCAGCATGCTGTCTCGCTCCCTCCCAGCAAGGCTCTCCGCAAGCTATTTCCACGGTTTCCTCTCCGTCCAGCACGCTGTCTCGCTCCCTTCCAGCGAAGCTCTCCGCTAGCTATTTCCACGGTTTCCTGTCCATCCAGCATGCTGTCTCCCTCCCTCCCAGCGACGCTCTCCGCAACCTATTTGCACGGTTTCCTCTCCGTCCAGCACGCTGTCTCGCTCCCGCCCAGCGAAGCTCTCCGCAAGCTATTTGCACGGTTTCCTCTCCGTCCAGCATGCTATCTCGCTTCCTCCCGGCGAAGCTCTCCGCAACCTATTTGCACGGTTTCCTCTCCGTCCAGCATGCTGTCTCGCTCCCTCCCAGCGAAGCTCTCCTTAACCTATTTCCACGGTTTCCTCTCCGTCCAGGATGCTGTCTCGCTCCCTCCCAGCAAAGCTTTCCGCAAACTATTTGCACGGTTTTCTCTCCGTCCAGCATGCTGTCTCGCTCCCTCCCAGCGAAGCTTTCCGCAAGCTGTCTCGCTCCCTCCCAGCTCAGCAAGCTATTTCCACGGTTTCCTATCCGTCCAGCATGTTATCTCGCTCCCTCCCAGCGAAACTCTCCGCAAGCTATTTTCACACTTTCCTCCGTGCAGCATGCTGTCTCCCTCCCTCCCAGTGAAGCTCTCCGCAACCTATTTGCACGGTTTCTTCTCCGTCCAACATGCTGTCTCGCTCCCTCCCAGCGGACTTTCCCCAAGCTATTTCCACGGTTTTCTCTCCGTCCAGCATGCTGTCTCGCTCCCTCCCAGTGGAGCTCTCCGCAAGCTATTTTCACGGTTTCCTCTCCGTCCAGCATGCTGTCTCGCTCCCTCCCAGCGAAGCTCTCCGCAAGCTATTTGGACGGTTTCCTCTCCGTCCAGCATGCTATCTCGCTTCCTCCCAGCGAAGCTCTCCGAAACTATTTCCACGGTTTCCCATCCGTCCAGTTGTCTCGTTCCCTTCCAGCGAAGCTCCCCGCAAGCTATTTGCACGGTTTCCTCTCCGTCCAGCATGCTGTCTCATCCTCTCGCGCTTCCTCCCAGCAAAGCTCTCCGCAAGCTATTTCCACAGTTTTCGTCTCCGTGCAGCATGCTGTCTTGCTCCCTCCCAGCGAAGTTTCCTCAAGCTATTTCCACGGCATCATCCCGTCCAGCATGCTGTCTCGCTCCCTTCAAGCGCAACTTTCCGCAAGCTATTTGCACGCTTTCTTCTCCGTCCAGCATGCTGTCTCGCTCCCTCCCACCGAAGTTTCCCCAAGCTATTTCCACGGTTTTGTCCCGTCCAGCATGCTGTCGCGCTTCCTCCCAGCACAGCTTTCCGTCCAGCATGCTGTCTCGCTCCCATCCAGCGCAGTTTCCCCAAGCTATTTTCCACGGTTTTGTCCCGTCCAGCATGCTGTCTCGCTCCCTCCCCGCGCAGTTTCCCGAAGCTATTTCCACGGTTTTGTCCCGTCCAGCATCCGGTCTCGCTCCCTCCCAGCGAAGTTTCCCCAAGCTATTTTCCACGGTTTTGTCCCGTCCAGCATGCTGTCTCGCTCCCTCCCAGCGAAGTTTCCCCAAGCTATTTCCACGGCTTCATCCCGTCCAGCATCCAGTCTCGCTCCTTCCCAGCGAAGTTTCCCCAAGCTATTTCCACGGCTTCATCCCGTCCAGCATCCGGTCTCGCTCCCTCCCAGCGAAGTTTCCCCAAGCTATTTCCACGGCTTCATCCCGTCCAGCATCCGGTCTCGCTCCCTCCCAGCGAAGTTTCCCCAAGCTATTTCCACGGCTTCATCCCGTCCAGCATCCGGTCTCGCTCCCTCCCAGCGCAGTTTCCCCAAGCTATTTCCACGGCTTCATCCCGTCCAGCATCCGGTCTCGCTCCCTCCCAGCGAAGTTTCCCCAAGCTATTTCCACGGCTTCATCCCGCCGAGCATCCGGTCTCGCTCCCTCCCAGCGAAGTTTCCCCAAGCTATTTCCACGGCTTCATCCCGTCCAGCATCCGGTCTCGCTCCTTCCCAGCGAAGTTTCCCCAAGCTCCACGGCTTCATCCCGTCCAGCATCCGGTCTCGCTCCCTCCCAGCGAAGTTTTCCCCAAGCTATTTCCACGGCTTCATCCCGTCCAGCATCCGGTCTCGCTCCTTCCCAGCGCAGTTTCCTCAAGCTATTTCCACGGCTTCATCCCGTCCAGCATCCGGTCTCGCTCCCTCCCAGAGAAGTTTCCCCAAGCTATTTCCACGGCTTCATCCCGTCGAGCATCCGGTCTCGCTCCCTCCCAAAGCAGTTTCCCCAAGCTATTTCCACGGCTTCATCCCGTCGAGCATCCGGTCTCGCTCCCTCCCAGCGCAGTTTCCCCAAGCTATTTCCACGGCTTCATCCCGTCGAGCATCCGGTCTCGCTCCCTCCCAGCGCAGTTTCCCCAAGTTATTTCCACGGCTTCATCCCGTCGAGCATCCGGTCTCGCTCCCTCCCAGCGAAGTTTCCCCAAGCTATTTCCCCAAGCTATTTCCACGGCTTCATCCCGTCGAGCATCCGGTCTCGCTCCCTCCCAGCGAAGGTTCCCCAAGCTATTTCCACGGCTTCATCCCGTCGAGCATCCGGTCTCGCTCCCTCCCAGCGAAGTTGCCCCAAGCTATTTCCACGGCTTCATCCCGTCGAGCATCCGGTCTCGCTCCATCCCAGCGAAGTTTCCCCAAGCTATTTCCCCAAGCTATTTCCACGGCTTCATCCCGTCGAGCATCCGGTCTCGCTCCCTCCCAGCGAAGTTTCCCTAAGCTATTTCCACGGCTTCATCCCGTCCAGCATCCGGTCTCGCTCCCTCCCAGCGAAATTTCTATATTTCCACGGCTTCATCCATCCCGTCGAGCATCCGGTCTCGCTCCCTCCCAGCGAAGTTTCCCCAAGCGATTTCCATGGCTTCATCCCGTCGAGCATCCGGTCTCACTCCCTCCCAGCGAAGTTTCCCCAAGCTATTTCCCCAAGCTATTTCCACGGCTTTATCCCGTCGAGCATCCGGTCTCGCTCCCTCCCAGCGCAGTTTCCCCAAGCTATTTCCACGGCTTCATCCCGTCCAGCATCCGGTCTCGCTCCCTCCCAGCGAAGTTTCCCCAAGCTATTTCCACGGCTTCATCCCGTCCAGCATCCGGTCTCGCTCCCTCCCAGCGAAGTTTTCCCCAAGCTATTTCCACGGCTTCATCCCGTCCAGCATCCGGTCTCGCTCCCTCCCAGCGAAGTTTCCCCAAGCTATTTCCCCAAGCTATTTACACGGCTTCATCCCGTCGAGCATCCGGACTCGCTCCCTCCCAGCGAAGTTTCCCCAAGCGATTTCCACGGCTTCATCCCGTCGAGCATCCGGTCTCGCTCCCTCCCAGCGAAATTTCCCCAAGCGATTTCCACGGCTTCATCCCGTCCAGCATCCGGTCTCGCTCCCTCCCAGCGCAGTTTCCCCAAGCTATTTCCACGGCTTCATCCCGTCGAGCATCCGGTTTCGCTCCCTCCCAGCGAAGTTTCCCCAAGCTATTTCCCCAAGCTATTTCCACGGCTTCATCCCGTCGAGCATCCGGTCTCGCTCCCTCCCAGCGAAGTTTCCCCAAGCTATTTCCCCAAGCTATTTTCACGGCTTCATTCCGTCGAGCATCCGGTCTCGCTCTGTCCCAGCGCAGTTTCCCCAAGCTATTTCCACGGCTTCATCCCGTCGAGCATCCGGTCTCGCTCCCTCCCAGCGCAGTTTCCCCAAGCTATTTCCACGGATTCATCCCGTCGAGCATCCGGTCTCGCTCCCTCCCAGCGAAGTTTCCCCAAGCTATTTCCACGGCTTCATCCCGTCCAGCATCCGGTCTCGCTCCCTCCCAGCGAAATTTCCCCGCGAAGTTTCCCCAAGCTATTTCCACGGCTTCATCCCGTCGAGCATCCGGTCTCGCTCCCTCCCCGCGCAGTTTCCCCAAGCTATTTCCACGGCTTCATCCCGTCGAGCATCCGGTCTCGCTCCCTCCCAGCGAAGTTTCCCCAAGCTATTTCCCCAATCTATTTTCCACGGCTTCATCCCGTCGAGCATTCCGGCATCTCCTCCCTTCCCAGCGAAGTTTTCCCCAAGCTATTTACACGGCTTCCATCCCGTCGAGCCATTCCGTCTCGCTCCCTCCCAGCGAAGTTTTCCCCAAGCTATTTCCCGGCTTCATTAAATCCCGTCCATCCATCGTTCTCGCTCCCCTCCCCTCGAAGTTTTCCCCCACTATTCCAATGGCTTCCGCCCGTCGCGCATGCCGGTCTCTCTCGCTCCCAGATCCCAGCGAAGTTCCCCAAGCTATTTCCATGTCTTCATCCCGTCTAGCATCCGTCTCGCTCCCTCCCGGAAGTTTGTCCCCAGAGCTATTTCCCCAACCTACACCTATTTTCCAACCTGCTTTTTCCACGGCTTCCTTCCCTCCTCCCTGCCTTCCCTTCCTTCCCTTCCTTCCCTTCCTTCGCTCCGTCCCAGCGAAGTTTCCCCAGCTGATTTTCCCTTCCTTCCTTTTCCTTCCCTTCCTTTTCCTTCCTTCCTTCCCTTCCTTCCCTTCCTTCCCTTCCTTCCCTTCCCTTCCTTCCTTTTCCTTCCTTCCTTTTCCTTCCTTCCTTTTCCTTCCTTCCTTTTCCTTCCTTCCTTTTCCTTCCTTCCTTGTCCTTCCTTCCTTGTCCTTCCTTCCTTTTCCTTCCTTCCTTTTCCTTCCTTCCTTTTCCTTCCTTCCTTTTCCTTCCTTCCTTTTCCTTCCTTCCTTTTCCTTCCTTCCTTTTCCTTCCTTCCTTTTCCTTCCTTCCTTTTCCTTCTTTCCTTTTTCTTCCTTCCTTTTCCTTCCTTCCTTTTCCTTCCTTCCTTTTCCTTCCTTCCTTTTCCTTCCTTCCTTTTCCTTCCTTCCTTTTCCTTCCCTTCCTTTCCTTCCTTCCTTCCTTTTCCTTCCTTCCTTTTCCTTCCTTCCTTTTCCTTCCTTCCTTTTCCTTCCTTCCTTTTCCTTCCTTCCTTTTCCTTCCTTCCTTTTCCTTCCTTCCAACACATCTCCGTCGACCACTCAGTCTCGCTCCCCCGCGGCGAGTGCAACTAAACGAGAACCCAAGCATCGGAGATGCTTTTGGGAACAAAAGTCCAAAGATCATCCTCTCGATATCTCTTGGAACATCAGATGCCCACCGCCAGCAGTACCTGCCGGGGCTGGTTCCGAGCACCCCCCTTCGAAAGTACCCTTCAAGGGGTCTTGAAGGGGTCCTCGGGGGAACCGGGGGGGGGGCTGAAGGTCTGAAGGCTTGAAGCCCCCTTCAAGCCCCCTTCATAACCCCTTCAAGCCCCCTTCGTGCCCCCTTCAAGCCCCCTTGAAGCCCCCTTCACCTTGAAGCCCCCTTGAAGCCCGCTTGAAGCCCCGTTGAAGACCCCTTGAGGCCCCCTTGAATTGAAGCCCCCTTGAAGCCCCCTTGAAGCCTCCTTGAAGCCCCTTGAAGGTCCCGACCTTGAAGCCCCCTTCAAGCCCCCTTCAAGCCCCCTTCAAGCCCCCTTCGTGCCCCCTTCAAGCCCCCTTCGTGCCCCCGACAAGCCCGCTTGAAGCCCCCTTGAAGCCCCCTGGCAAACCAAGGGCCTGCAGAAGGTCCGGATTCCGAACAGATGAAAGCCTGCATCTCCAGAGTCGCACCCAAACACAAAGCCACCCAACACGCTAGAGTAGCGGGCGGACTTCCAGACTAATGGAAACCAAAGATTGAGACTGAAGGTCTGTGAAGCAAGGCAGAGGGGGGTGGAATTTAAAGAGGAAGTCTAGACTGAAACTGAAGGTCTGTGAAGCAAGGCAGGGGGGGTGGAATTTAAAGATGAAGTCTAGATTGACACTGAAGGTCTGTGAAGCAAGGCAGAGGGGGCTGGAATTTAAAGGTGAAGTCTAGATTGAGACTGAAGGTTTGTGAAGCAAGGCATGGGGGTGGAATCTAAAGATGAAGCGTAGATTGAGACTGAAGGTCTGTGAATTGAGGCAGGGGGGGGGAATTTAAAGATGAAATCTAGATTGAGAATGAAGGTCTGTGAAGCAAGGCAGAGAGGGGTGGAATTTAAAGATGAAATCTAGATTGAGACTGAAGCTCTGTGAAGCCAGGCAGCGGGGGAAGAATTTAAAGATGGAGTCTAGATTGAGACTGAAGGTCTGTGAAGCAAGGCAGAGGGGGGTGGAATTTAAAGATGAAGTCTAGATTGAAACTGAAAGTCTGTGAAGCAAGGCAGGGGGGTGGAATTTAAAGATGAAATCTAGATTGAGACTGAAGGTCTGTGAAGCAAGGCAGAGGGGGGTGGAATTTAAAGATGAAGTCTAGATTGAGACTGAAGGTCTGTGAAGCAAGGCAAGGGGGGGTGGAATTTAAAGATGAAGTTTAGATTGAGACTGAAGGTCTGTGACTTGAGGCAGGGGGGTGGAATTTAAAGATGAAGTCTAGATTGAGACTGAAGGTCTGTGAAGCAAGGCAGAGGGGGGTGGAATTTAAAGATGAAGTCTAGATTGAGACTGAAGGTCTGTGAATTGAGGCAGGGGGGTGGAATTTAAAGATGAAGTCTAGATTGAGACTGAAGGTCTGTGAATTGAGGCAGGGAGAAGGAATTTAAAGATGGAGTCTAGATTGAGAATGAAAGTCTGTGAAGCAAGGCAGACAGGGTTGGAATTTAAAGATGAAGTCTAGATTGAGACTGAAGGTCTGTGAAGCAAGGCAGAAGGGGGTGGACTTTAAACTTTAAGGATGAAGTCTAGATTGAGACTGAAGGTCTGTGAAGCCAGGCAGCGGGGAATGGAATTTAAAGATGAAGTCTAGATTGACACTGAAAGTCTGTGAAGCAAGGCAGCGGGGGAGGAATTGAAAGATGAAGTCTAGATTAAGCCCCCCCCCTGAATTGAGGCAGGGGTGGCGGAATTTAAAGATGAAGTCTAGATTGAGACTGAAGGTCTGTGAAGCAAGGCAGAGGGGGATGGAATTTAAAGATGAAGCTTACTACTACTACTACTACTACTACTACTACTCCTACTCCTACTCCTACTCCTACTCCTACTCCTACACCTACTACTACTCCTACTACTACTCCTACTCCTACTCCTACTACTACTCCTACTACTCCTACTACTCCTACTACTCCTACTACTCCTACTACTCCTACTACTCCTACTACTCCTACTACTACTACTACTACTACTACTACTACTACTACTACTACTACTACTACTACTACTACTACTACTACTACTACTACTACTACTACTACTTACTACTTACTACTTACTACTTACTACTACTACAACAACAAATACTACTACTACTACTGCTACTACTGCTACTACTGCTGCTACTACTGCTACTACTACTACTACTACTACTACTATTGCTACTACTGCTACTACTGCTGCTACTACTGCTACTACTACTACTACCACTACTACTACCACCACCACCACCACCACTACTACTACCACTACTACCCCCTTCAAGCCCCCTTCAAGCCCCTTCCCCTTGAAGCCCCTTCAAGCCCCCCAAGCCCCCTTCAAGCCCCACAAGCCCCCTTCGTGCCCTGCCCCCTTCAAGCCCCCCCCCTCAAGCTTCCTTCACCTTGAAGCCCCCTTGAAGCACCCTGGCAAACCAAGGGCCTGTAGAAGGTCCGGATTCCGAACAGATGAAAGCCTGCATCTCCAGAGTGGCACCCAAACACAAAGCCACCCAACACGCTAGAGTAGCGGGCGGACTTCCAGACTAATGGAAACCAAAGATTGAGACTGAAGGTCTGTGAAGCAAGGCAGGGGGTGGAATTTAAAGATGAAGTCTAGATTGAGACTGAAAGTCTGTGAAGCGAGGCAGGGGGGGTGGAATTTAAAGATGAAGTCTAGGTTGAGACTGAAGGTCCGTGAAGCAAGGCAGAGGGGGTGGAATTTAAAGATGAAGTCTAGATTGAGAATGAAGGTCTGTGAAGCAAGGCAGAGAGGGGTGGAATCTAAAGATGAAATCTAGATTGAGACTGAAGCTCTGTGAAGCCAGGCAGCGGGGGAGGAATTTAAAGATGAAGTCTAGATTGAAACTGAAGGTCTGTGAAGCAAGGCAGAGGGGGGTGGAATTTAAAGATGAAGTCTAGATTGAAACTGAAAGTCTGTGAAACAAGGCAGGGGGGGTGGAATTTAAAGGTGAAATCTAGATTGAGACTGAAGGTCTGTGAAGCAAGGCAGAAGGGGGTGGAATTTAAAGATGAAGTCTAGATTGAGACTGAAGGTCTGTGAAGCAAGGCAAGGGGGGCGGAATTTGAAGATGAAGTCTAGATTGAGACTGAAGGTCTATGAATTGAGGCATGGGGGGTGGAATTTAAAGATGAAGTCTAGATTGAGACTGAAGGTCTGTGAAGCAAGGCAGAGGGGGGTGGAATTTAAAGATGAAGTCTAGATTGAGAATGAAGGTCTGTGAAGCAAGGCAGCGGGGAAGGAATTGAAAGATGAAGTCTAGATTGAGCCCCCCCCTGAATTGAGGCAGGGGTGGCGGAATTTTAAGATGAAGTCTAGATTGAGACTGAAGGTCTGTGAAGCAAGGCAGAGGGGGATGGAATTTAAAGATGAAGCCTACTACTACTACTACTACTACTACCACTACTACTACCACTACTACTACCACCACCACCACCACTACTACTACTACTACCACTACTACTACCACTACTACCACCACCACCACCACCACTACTACTACTACTACCCCCTTCAAGCCCCCTTCAAGCCCCCTTCCCCCCTTAAAGCCCCTTCAAGCCCCCTTCAGCCCCCTTCAAGCCCCCTTCAGTTCAAGCCCCCTTCGCCCCTTCAAGCCCCCTTCAGCCCCTCTTCAAGCCCCCCTTCAAGCCCCTTTCACCTTGAAGCCCCCTTGAAGCCCCCTTGAAGTCCCCCTTGAAGCCCCCCCTTCAAGCCTCCCTTCAAGCCTTCTGAAGGTGAAGGGTACTGTCAGTCGAATTTAGTCTTCGGATCCTTCCTGTACCTGCCGATGTCACAGGGGTTGCTGGAGGATCTCAGGGTCAATGCTTCCTGAGAGATCAAGAAAGCTTAACAGGATTTGTCGAGTTCAGAGGAACTTAGTCAACGTCTTGAGAAGCGTTTTCATTGTGCTTGTGACTTTCATGCATCATTTAATTTCTCTGTTGTCAGAGAAATACTCCAGGAAGTTTGCCAGGTTTTTTGTGCGAATGCTCGCACTACTTGCACTCAGGTGATCGAAGCGTCGAAGCCACGCTGATTTTATCGCCTGATCCCCAGCGAAAAAGGGGAGTCTGCTGTTTTGAGTAGAGACAGCCTTACATGTTCAAGACAGGAGGTATCAGGTTTCTAATTCAAGTTTCACAGTTTCAAGTGCAAGAGTGCAAAGCTTTGCAGAATAGGGATGGTTGTGATGTCTGTGATGGCTAGGGCACTGCAGTCGTCCTCGTAGTGCAGTTGGTATCGCACTCCTGTGTCCCTGACAGACTGCCGGAGGTGGTTCGATTCCCCGCTGGTCCGCGAGTAAGACTCAAGACCGTAGACCCACCGAAAGGCAACGGGCTCGGACCCAAAAAAAATGTGATGGCTTGGGCACTGCAGGTACAGATGCTGGCGCTTGATGGAGTTTTGCCGCCTACTTTTGTGCAGCTTACGGGATGTTCTCATTCTTGTGTTTTGGTTTGCGTTGGGCCCTGGTCTGTCGTTTCTCGAGGCGAAACGCAAATCTGGCTGGGGGATTTGCGGGTCGTCTGCCGTTTCGGTGTTTTCCGCGCCCTTGCATTGCCTTTCGGGGCTTCTGGATCAGTGGTTCATTTTTTGAGAGTTTCCACAAGCTTCACTTTCATCGATGTCACCGCACTGCTGTTGGCATGGAGCTTTTTTGATTTCACTTGCATATGCTGCACAGAAGAGGAGAAGAACACATCTTTTTACACAGACTCTGGTGACGAGGTCGCCCCTTTCACACAACAGTTCAAGACACTTGGAGGCATTTTGATCTCCAGAGTGGAAGCTTTACTTTAGCTTGCGATGTTGCATGGCCATCTCATTTGGTTTGGGTCTTTCGTCTATGGAGAACAGACTTGTCAAGAAGGTCTCGAACAAGACCCGTGCTCGTGGCAAAGCTGGTCACCATAGAATCAAATGTCATGGCAGGCTATGTATCGGTCCTCTACCAGTTTACTTTTGCGGCCATTACAGCTTCGGCCCCTGCACGAGTCAATTAATTAATCTCATTTGCAACAGGCTTGGAAACATGTTGAACGACCTGGCGGAAGCCATAAGGCGTTGGACGGAAAAAAATTAAATGTCATGGCAGGCAGGGCACTGTTTGGTTTCCAGCTCCCTGATGGCCTGCGCCGCTGTGCCATTTTCCAGTCCCAGAAAAGTGATGCAGGGCACCAGTCGAGTTTTGAATTTGTAAGCATGAAGCCAGGTTCCGAATCCTTAGTTGGTTCGGAAGAGTGCCAAGCCACTTACACTTTATGGCCGCCATGTTTCTACTAATTTTTTGGATCCTGTTTTCAGGGCCATGATGAAGCAGGCTTGTCGCCAAACACCAAAGTCCTTGGCTGCTAAATGTCTTGTTGGCGTTGGTTTGGAGCTGCTGAATTTCTTGACTCCTGTCTGCGTGGACTGATTGTTTTGGTTGCTTGCATTTGGTGCAGGTGGTTGTTTGTTTTGGACAGATGTCGTTGACACACTTCCTGGATCTGGGTTGGTGGGTTGGTCATGGTTCTCGATGACGATTGCAATGAGGTCAAGGTCGATGAGACTTTTAGCCATTCTAAAAAGCAGTTTCCAAGGTCACCCCAGAACGTCGAACCTCATACATGCCTACATGGAAGGTATTCAGGTGAGTTCAGGTTTATCGGAAGTTTCCAGAGAGCAAGACTGTAACGGGTATAAACTTCTAAGACAGCTGGCACGGGAATACTCTTTGAGAAGTCGTGGAGAAGCTCTTGCATTTCGGACTTCGTTAGCAACCAAGACCTTTGTGGTGCCCTCCAATGAAACCTCTCCGTCTTCAGGTCAGCGATACGATTCGCCGCATTGATTGAGTGTGCCAAGTACGAGAGGTTGCTGAGCAGTTTGCCGTCGAATGTAGATCCCGTTGGACTACAGGTTTCAGATGCCGATATGCTGATGATGCTGGTAAGAATTTCCCCCAATGTCTCGCTTCACTTTCCAGTGTGAGTGTGGTGACTATCATTGCCGTATTACGGCATTACAGCCTCTAGGCACCAATGAAGTGCTCAGCAGCTATCTTGATTCTGACAAAACTGCCCAGGCCTAGAAAGTGTATTTTGCTGATACGAACACAGCAACAATTTTTATCCCGCACCCACTGTCAATTTGGGAATAGACCGAGAGAGGACAGCGAAAAGCCAAGACGGTCAACAAAAAGGAACCTTGGCCCATGAAAAGCGTAAAGTTGCAACGGCCCTTTCAATGAAGGTGAACCTGTTTAAAAATGAGACATTCATGTGCATTTGCTCCAATTTCAGCCGTATTCTCCCTCATCCTTACATTTTTTGTTTTGTTGCAATTTCTATAGCCTCGAAGCTGCCTCGAAGCCTGCTTTGAAGCCTGCCACCAGGCTCATCATTTAGGATTGTTTGTTTTGCTCCAAGTTCGCATGGTCGAGAACCGGAGACTGCCAGAAGTATTGCGCATGCCAAGCAAATCAAACCTGCAGGGGCGACAGCAAAGTTAGCGCAAAACAGCGCGCTTTCTGCAAGACGGGAAAAAGTCATTTGCATCCTCTGTTGCAACACGGTGAAAACTGACAGCGTTTAGTGCAGATTTTGGTTGGCCCATGGTGATTTCGTCTTTTTTGTTTGTTGTTGTTTAATTTTATGGACCTGTCAACATGACACACAAGTTGTCACTGCATGCGCTGAGATGATAACAAGCTATCACCTCTCGCCTCAACAGATCTATTTCACCCATAAACTGGAACCTGTCACGTCGGTTTTGTGGCCTTGTGGTTGTTTTTCTTTGTGTGTTTTTGGTTTGTTTGTGTTTTGTTTGTGTTGTTTTGGTGTTTTTGTTTGCTTGGTTTTTGGTTTTCGGTTCTCCGTTTTGTTCTCTGGAACGTGACAAAGCTTTTAGACTATGTATCGGTCCTCTTCCAGTTTACTTTTGCGGCCACTACAGCATCGGCCCCTGCGTGAATTCAATAATTAATCTCATTTGCAACATGCTTGGATAGATGTTGAACGACCTGACGGAAGCCACACGGCGTTGGACGGAAAAATTAGTGCAGATTTTGGTGGCAGGTGCGGTATTTACGGCGGTGACGCTGAACCTACAGAGGGTGAGCGTTTAGTACGACAGTTGTGGCACTACATGCCTTTACCGTGGAAAAAACCAGCAACACAGGTCCAGCGTGCAGCGTGTAGTGGCTCTTTTTTCTAAACTATATTGATCTTTAAACAAAATAATTACAACCGAACGCCAGGAAACGGCGAAAATGTGTCTCCGGCCATAGCGCGGAGCGTTTAGTGGGGTACTACACGCCCAAACGGTCACATCTAAAAATCGCTGTTTTACCACAGTGCGAAGCGTTTAGTACCGATTTTGCTGGCATGCGCAGTATTTGCGCTCTGCGTCGCGCCAAAATCACAGAGGGTGAGCGTGTAGTGCCGCCAGTTGTGGCACTACACGGCAGGTTTCTGTGCACAAACCTTGGCAGGCGCACTATTTCAAAAGGAAACATGGCCACCCCACAGCTTAAACCCTGCCGCGGCTGAAGCTGTGAGGTGGCCACGTTTGTTTGTCAAATACTTGCCACGGGCTAAGCTGTGAGGTGGCCATGTTTGTTTGTCAAGTACCGCAGTTGTCAGGGTTTAAGTTGTGAGGTGGCCATGTTTGTTTGCAATATTTGCCACAGGTTGAGATGTATGGTTGTTTACTTCTGAAATGCTGCGCTTGCCACGGGTTTAAGCTGTGATGTGGCCATGTTTGCTTCTGAAATATTGTGCCTGCGACGGGGTTGTTAGCTGCCAAAGTACTGCGCCTGCCACGGCCTTAAGCTTTTGAAATATTGGGCCTGCCGCTTTAAGAGATCTGTTGAATACGCCCCGCTCCCCAGCGGCAATGCTGCGTCAGTGTGAGATGGACTGAAGCTGTCATATGCTTCTTTACAGCGTTCCACAGCAGCATTGCCGCCGGGGGTGTGGGGGTTCTGCGCTGCCCGCGCAAAAACTATCGGGAGAAAAAATGCAGGATCACATGGAGGTGAGGCCATGGCGGCCACATGGTATGTTCTTTATTTCGCAAGAGAGTCGGAACATATCGAGGGACGAAAATCTGCATGTGCTTTGAAGTCAAGGTCCCGCACGGGGCATGTGTCCTCATTTTGGACTGCAGGCTTTCATGAAAGCAATGGATATCTTGGCTGGTAATCATCGCCAGCGTTTTTTGGTTTCAGATCATTCAGTCTTGACGTGTATTATATAGATTCGAGTCCCCGTGAGCCTCGCTTTGTCCTCGTACCATTACGTTTTGCGTCCGAGGCCTGGCCTCGGGCAGGCCTCGGTGAGCTTCGGAGCGCCTCGAATGCCAACAAACCTGCTTCATCATGGCCCTTAAAACAGGGCCGAAAAGCTTACGGTCAACGTGTTGATAGTGCATTAAATTACAGCTGTAGAAAAGCCATTTTGGCTCAAGTGGCCTTTTCGCTTCAAGGGAAAAATTTGTGCTAGATGCGGCGCCCGGTTCATCCCACTCAACGTGGGCAAACTGCAGTTGCGGGCCTTATCTGCCTTGGACATTCAGCTTCCAGTTCTCCATCTCGACCTTTCTGGCCTATTTTCATTGTGATTTCTGTCAGTTTTGCTGCTGGATTTTCATCGTGTTTTATTTGGCTTCTTTCCGGTTATTAGGGGATGCAGAAAAGCTCTGACGAAAACCCTGGTGGAGGACATTCCTTCCCCGATGTTGCACTTGGTGATCCAACACAACAGACTCAACTGGATGAAACTGGTTCTTTTTCCCATGATGTTGATGCTGCTCCATTCCTGTCAGGTGCCCGTTTGTTTAACAGCGATGCCGATCTTGGAGACGTTGGACACGGACTACACTATGAGCCCGGTGCTTCAGAACCTAGTCCATCAGTTGCGCACAGTGATGTATTGGATGGTTTTGCTTTGGACAATGCCGGAAGTGTCGCGGAAGTGGCCCAGCCAACTGTTTCAACTGCAGTTTACAATTCCATTTTTGCCAGGAACCTTTTCAGTAATTGTGATGCTGCATGCATAAAGATGCCGTGGGAAGAAGGGATCTTCAAGGAAATTTTTAGTGATGACATTTTGTCGGACGCCTTGGTCCCTAAGATGCCCGTTGCGAACCTCTGCAGTTTTGAAATGGACGCTCCCCCATTGACAGTTGCCGAAACCTTGGCCAGCGTCGCAAACCCTGTTCCAAGATTGCCAGTTTTTGAGTCTTGCATTTCCAGTGGAGATGACCTTCATTTTCACTCAAAGCGTCAGCAGCTCAGGGACGTTGCCATAGGTAAGTTTCTTGTTGTTTTGCGCTGCAACTTGGAAGCAAGCATTACTGGTAGACAGATTTTGGAGGAATGCACCAATGAACAGTCACAACAGAAGGCCTATGACATTGTGGATGCTGTTTTGGGGGTCAAATCACCTGCAACCCTCATCAAGAGAGCAAATGCGTTGTTGGCTTTCTTGCGATGGCATGACAGGGCTGGTAACGCTGATGCAAACCCTTTCCAGGAGCATGTTGTTTGGGATTATTTCCAATTTCTCAAGAACACTGATGCACCTGCAACCAAAGCCGATACCATGTTGTCTTCACTCAGATTCGCTTTGCATATCCTTGGCTTCTCTTGCCTTGCAGGTGCAGTTTCAAGCCGTCGCTTGGTTGGTGCATGCGAGTTGATGCTCTCAGGGAAGAGGCTGCTTAGACAGGCCTTGGTATTGACAGTGAAGCAAGTGATTTCCCTCCACACAATTCTAGAAGATGCTGAACGGCACATTGTGGACAGGGCGTTGGTGGCCTATTTGCTTTTTGCACTCTATGGCAGATGTAGGAACAGTGATCTTTTGGCAATTCACACCTTGACACCTGATTTTGGAGTCGCAGGTGGGTACGTGATTATCACCACGTGTAATCACAAGTCAGGAAGGATGGCTGCTCTGAAGACCAGGTTGCTGCCAATTGTTGTCCCTGCAAGGGGCGTTGATGGAAGCATTTGGGCAAGCACTGCGTTGAAAGTTATTTCAGAAGCTGGCTGTCCAACAAGGAATTTTGATGAGGGTCCCCTCCTGCCCGCTCCTTCGAACGGTTTTGGTGATTTCATGCAACGTGGTTTGAGGTCCTCTGAAGTTTCCAAGATGCTCAGGACCTTTTTGGGTACCAACAGTGATGTCAGGCCTGATTCGGATGAGATTGTATCAAGCCACAGCTTGAAGGCCACCTTGCTTGCATGGGCAGCACGTTTTGGCATGACCCCCCAGACAAGGTCGCTTTTGGGTCGCCACACGTCATGCCTCAATGAAACATTTGCCATCTATTCCAGGGATTTGGCCTGCGCCCCAGTTGCTGAGCTCCAGAGAATGATCGATGCCATTCATGATGGTTCATTCTCACCGGATGGTGAGCGGTCCACATTTTTCAGGGCCAATGCGGATGATGCGGAAAAAGACAAAGAGGTACAAGTGAAACTTGAGGGCCCTGGTGATGGTGATTTTATTTTGATTTCAGATTCCGAATGCAATGGACCAGTTGGCAGTGGCGAATCTGCAGTTGACAAAACTGTGGAACCCCCTGGGGGTGAGCTGGGTGTGGACAGCTCAGAGTCGGACTCTAGCAGCAGTGACGCTGGATCCTCAGGTTGCTCTGATGTGGAACTGGCACAACCAAGAGTCAAGAGGTTTAGAGCAAGAATTCCTTTGGATGAGAGTTGGCATGTTCATAGGAAGTCCAATCTTGTGCATCGATTCAATGGTGACGTTCACAATGATGTGAAGTTTCTTGTGTGTGGAAAACGCCTGACCGCGTCATATGTGCCATGCTCGGAAGCAACGGCTTGGAATACTTTGTGCAAGTCTTGTAACAGAAGGTGATTCGGCCAAAACCGGCCCTAGTTCACAAGGAGTGCATCTTGCAGTGAAAAGGTTGCTGTGGGATTTGTTGATGTGAAAAATTTGAGCAGTGGACATGCATCCACTTGACAGCTTGTGTGCACTGGCTTGGAGGGTGTACTCCAACGTACGGCACGGCAAAACCGCCTAGCCTTTACATGGTTCAAGCTCAACATGCATTTGAGCATGAGATGTTGTGCACAACACGAGTCAACTTTCTACTTAGGTCTCAAACCTTGTCTTTGTGATAACCTTTTCATCCTAACTTGCATGCTCCGCCACTTGCTGCACTCTTAGGTGTTTCACAAGCCCGTTGATTGCCATGGCATCCATAGTTGACTCAGAGGCACAGTTCGACCTCCGGTTGGAACAGGTGAAAGTCCCCGTTCAGTTACAGCAGGCCTTGAAGACGGCGGGTGTCAACACGATTTCATCACTAGCATATGCACATGGCCAACCAGGACAGCCAATTGTCGCAGCCGACTTTGAGGCATGGGTTAGGCAACCCGACCCATCCGCAACAGTTGGTGGAGTCTCGTCATTGAAGAGACTGCTATTTGAGAGTCAAACGCAGCTTCTGGCAATTTTGAAAGAGCAAGTCATGAACCCAGAGCCAAGTGTTGCAAGAAAGGTCCCGCCAGCTGAACGGGAGACACGGCTTGCAAATCTCAAGACTCGTCTCGTCGGAGTCCTTGTCGAAGGCCATGCTGAACCAAGCCACTCCCTTTTGGATGCTGCGACCCAATTGTATGACCAAAATGTCCTGAGGTTCATCCCTTTGGAAAAATGCTACAGTCGGTTGACGGAGCTGTCGTTCACCAACAAACCGCAGTCAAAGCTGTTGGAGGTCGAATCATCAAAGGTGGTGATCCGTGACAAAGACGCAGATTTTGAAGCGAATGTGCAGTCCTCATACCAGGCATTGGAGGCCTTCAAGAGACGTGGTTTAGCCCTAGATTTTGCCAATGTGATGACCTTTACATGCCATGACAAATATGTCCAGCTTTTGTTTGCTCACTTGAATAGGGAGCCACCCGCAGGCTACAACAGGTGCAGTGTATCACAGCTCCTTGCTGCCGACAAAGCAGCTTGGTGTTCCCTCATTGAGAAAAATGTGAAACCCAGACCGGACGCAGCGGGTGTGTTGGCCTTGGATGAAAAACTGGAGGAAGCGCTCAAGTCCTATGAGGTCAGCTTCACATTACTTCCTATGGTAGCAAAGGCTGCATCTGCCAAGGCATCGCCACCAACACCACAACCTGCGGCACCGAGGCCACAGCAGCCACCCCCGATGAAGGGTGGCAAAAAGGGGCAGAACCGATTCCGCCCATATGGCAAAGGAAAAGGAAAATCAAAAACCAAGTTTGATTCCAGAGTCCCAAGTGAGATACGTGCTGCAGGTGGTACTGCCTCAACGCCAGATGGGGACCCAATTTGTTTTGACTACTCCCTCAAGAAGTGCAAAGAGACCGTGACCGATGGCCGTTGCCGAAAAGGCTACCATGTATGCTGTATTTGCTATGGACACCATTGCATGTTGGACCATAAGAAGGCTTGACTATCCGATACTCCACAAGGATCAGTCAAAAGAAAATTTCACCCATGTACAGAAGAGCCTGTTGAACAGCCATTGGATGTTGAGTGCATCGAGCCCAAACGGGACAAGAAATCCATCGTCCAAGCAGCTAAGCGGGTTAGGGCCCACTCAGAAAGCAGGCACTTGCCAGTCTCACACTCACTTGACGAGGCTCAAGGTAATTCATGCAAATTTTCCAATGAAACATGTAAGCCCATTCATGTCGCACAGCCCGAAGCTGCCCAGAAGCTTGGCACAACTGCTGGTCAAGCAAAAGACCCTTTCATCCTCGAGATTTGCTCAGGCACTGCTAGGGTTACTTCATGTTTGCATGCCTTGGGACTTACCTCATCCTTTGGGGTAGACCACAAAAGATTGAAGAATGAGCCGTGTCAGCTCAAAGTTGATGCGTGGCCTCCGGGCCTCCCAGCCCAGGAAACCGTGAAGTGGTGGGGGCTCTTATTGGGGTGTAGCCTTAACCAATTCCCGGCGTAGTTCTTTTGTTGATTTGGTTCCATTTTGCTCCTTCCAACTACACTTGGATTGGCAGACATGTTCTCTTTCTTTGGTTTGATTTCGGCCTGGTCGGCCCTTCTCCTCCTCTGGAGCCCTTGTGCCGTTGCAATGGCATCTCATCAACCTGGACTGGCGAAAAGATGTCACTGGGAAACATCTGGCGAGAAGATTGGCATGGAATTGTCAGATAAATGTGAGCTTGCCCTGCAGGATGGCTCTTCCATCCATTCTTTGCAGATGATTTCCAGCGATACTCTCAACCCAGCAGCCAAAGGGATTGTCTTTGTCACCATGACCTCTATGCGGAAACTTCTGAAGTTGGAAACAACCAATCCGTGTGTTGCCATTGTGAAGGGCTTCCAAATCCAGCAGCTGATTAAGTGGGGATTTGAGAAGACAAAGCTTCAGCAGGCCATTTTGGTGCTGAAAGATTCCTGCACCATGGTTGTTGAGCCTAGAGCCGTGACCTTGGTGAATTTGTGTGACGACCCCGCTTGCTTCATCTTCAAGAATGAAGAAGGCTGTGAGATCACAGTTCCTGATCTGCAATCAGTTCATGTCATCTTCGAGATTCGGAAGGCAACGACCTCAGATGATTTCTGGCGAGCTTTCTCTGATTCCTCTGCTTTCTCTAGATACACGTCCCAGATCATTGAGAAAGAAGACCCTGAAGGTGAGACAACATTCTTCCCCACGGTGCCCAGAGAAGGATATGTCTTCAGGCGGGCCCTCATACCAGCCCACATTCGTGATCAAGTGTATGCGCATTCTGGCTTCAAAGGGATTACAGTGAAGTCTCTCCGGCAGACCAATTCACCACATGAAGATGGCTTGGAACTGATTAGGGTCCCTGAAACAGGGAAATCTCTTCACGAAATCTGGCACCAGGGACACACGAAGACTGGATGGCTAGGAGCCTTCTCCTCAGCAAAGGCAACTTACATCAGAAGCACAGATGCCAAATTGTCCGAGATGCGAGCGTTTTGGCTCCCTGATGACCCGAGATGGACTGCCAACAATCGAGACTTGAAGCTGACCAAGTTCTTCAAAGTCCAAGGGTTCGTTGTGGCGATACAGGCGAACGACGCTACCAAGATCATGCATGAGAAAGGATGGAACATGGTCGTGCTTCGAACCTTTCAGAACGCCGAATTGTCAACCCTGGTAGTTGGATCAAATTCAGATCCGCCACAATTGCGATTCACTACCAATTTGGGATCCTTGCTCATCACACCCCTAGAAGCACAGGATCGCGGACAGATTGCTAGGCAGAAGTTTGCGAAAGATCAGAGTCTTGCCAAGGCAGGCACTGCCGAAAAGAAGGGTGACACTACCCCCTCAACGGCATCATCAAGTTCCAATCTCGCAGCGGGTGATCCTTGGGCATCTGCAGCCCATGCCAACACAAGTAATCGGATTGATGCTATGGAAAAGAAGTTTGTGACCCTCAGCGCGCAGGTAGAAAAGCTGGAAAAGGGCCAAGAAACCACGAAAGAGCAGATTAGCACCTTGAAAGCCAGCCAGGATTCGGGATTTAAACAACTTCTTGATGCCATTGCTGATCTGAAGCTTTCGAAACCAGGTGAGTCTTTGAGCTCAACCCCGGTTCCATCCCCAGCGCCAAAGGTGGCAAAGTATCATTAAACTTCAGTTTCCCTGAATGTTTTTCTCTGTGTTTGCTACTTTTTGGTGAGATGGTTCTGGGCTTTCTTTGTGGGTTGCAGGGCGTCTCACTCGCCGGGGTGGTTGCTTTGGCTCCTTTCTATTGTGTTCTCATTAACTATATGTACCGGTTTGGGACCCTCTGCTGTAAGATACCACCCCGAAAATCTGAACAAGGGCGTTATGCCAGGAAACGCCGCAGTTTTGCCAGAAGAATGTTAGCCAGAAGCGCTCTCAGTGTCTTGCTCATTCAATCTTTTGTAATTCAACCATTCGCGACTCGACAAGCATGCGGCTCTGGCCGTATATTTTTTTGCTGTCATGCCTGCTCTTTCAGTTTTTCACCTGGGCGCAGGGCTTGCCAGCCCCCGCCAAATCTGAACGAGAACAGGACGACACAATTTTGTCGTTTGATGCAGCTCACATCCTTCATGACAAGTTTGTTCTATTTCGCTCATTTGTTTTCCCCATGTAAAGGTTACCCTGGTGAAGGGCCAATGCAGATTGCTACATTAAATGTCACATCATTGCCCAAAAGGCTTGATACAGTCCTTAACTTTGCGAACTCGTGCCCTGATTTGGGTTGCCTCATTCTTCAAGAAACACGAATACCTGCCAGCCGGGTCAATTCTTTGACACTTCGGGCCAGAAATGCTGGGTGGGACCTTTTAGTTGGACATCAACCCCCAATCAGAGCGATTAAGTCTGATAAGGCTTCTTTACGCCAATCATGGGGAGGCCTGGCTGCTTTGGTTCCTCGTGACCACCCAGCACGGCTGTTGTCATTTCAATCTGGGTGGAGCCATCTCGAAAGGGTATGTATGCCACTATGGATTCCTTCTGATGATGGGAGATCAGGATTTGTTGTGTTAAATTGCTACCTACCAAGCGGTCAATCTGTAATTGATGAGCGTGAAACTTTGCTGTCGGATATTTTCAGTTTTGCTTCCATTTTTGACACATCCCCCACAGTAGTTGGAGGTGATCTCCAATGTGCTCCGGAGGATTCCAGTGCACTTATGCAAGTATTGGCTTCCAATCGGTGGTCAGATTTTTATGCTGATTGTTGCAGATCCAGGAACTTAGAGCCCGAGGCCACCTACTCAGGAAATGGGTGGGCGTCAGGTTTTCGGGGTTTGAGAAAAACTCGAATCGACCATCTCTTTTTGAACGACTTGGCAAGATCAGCGGCAAAAGAAGCAAGCATCTTTCGAGGTCCAGTTGCGCCTGGTCACTGTCCAGTCGTTATAAGATTAGAGTGCCAGGTTTTCCATGAGATGGTTTTTGGGCTTAAACAACACCCTCAGTGGAACCTTCCCCCCAAACCTTGTTCTCAAGAAGAATGGGATGAAAGGGATGCAATTTGCCACCCGATCCTAACAAAGTATATTCCTTCGTTTGTTCGGGCAGCTGAAGAGGGTGACCCCCAAACTCTCTGGGATAGTTTGACCCGTATGATGCACGAGATGCTAAACTGTATAACTGGCCAGTTCATTCAGTCACGTAGGGGTGATATTCCGGTTTTCGAACAAAAGCCATTCCTTCCACCACCGTGTAAGCAAAATCAATATCAACAAGTTTCTTTAAAGATTCGTAAGCAATTGCATGAATTGTCCAAGAAAAACCAGCAGAGACATGAAGATAATCCTGTTTGGATGACTCACCTAAAGAGGACTTTGATTAATACCTCCAAGGGTTTGGGGACTTTAGGGTGCACGGTTCCTACACAAGGGTTCTCCCAACAACAAGTCACTGAATTCCTTAGTGCTGCTAACCAGGCATTGACAACATGTGATCTCGACAAACAAATGCAGGACTCCACTAAAGCCATCCATGAGTGGAAAGATCGACTTAGGATTTCCAATTCTGCGGATAAGAGGGAAGTTTTTCGATGGTTAAAAGGGGTTACCCCTTCGCACCCCAAAACACTTGTTCGCCCTGATGGATCCTTAACTGGGAGCCCTAATGAGATTCTTTCCCTCCTGAAAGATCATGCTGAAAAGATTTATAACCATCATCGGAATACCAATGAAGATGCACTTTTCGCACAATTTGTAAATATGTTTCAGGATGAAATCAACAGTTTGAAGAATCCAACTGAACTTCCCCCTTTTGATGCGGTTAACATGTGGAAACTTTTCCAAAAAAAACCCGCCAATAAAGCCACGGGTTTGGATGGATGGAAGATTAAGGAAATTCAAGTATTGCCACCGTGCGCATGGAAGGCCATCAAGCTTTTCTTCACTACTGTTGAAGCTAGTGGGAAGTGGCCCAAATCATTTCATTTGGTTTCCATTACTGCCATCCCCAAAACCCATGAA
Organism: Cladocopium goreaui; assembly: GCA_947184155.2. Taxonomy (NCBI): domain Eukaryota; class Dinophyceae; order Suessiales; family Symbiodiniaceae; genus Cladocopium; species Cladocopium goreaui. The sequence goes on along the minus strand of CAMXCT020001000.1, from coordinate 46,831 downwards.
TGGACCCCTGAATCTACCCGGGCCATTGGAATTACGTCAATTTTCTATTCCTTCTGGGCATCTGTCCGCTTCAAACAATTGGCGCCATGGTTGGGAAATTTGGCCCCCCCTTCACTCGCGGGCGGATTGCCCCATAGATCGGCTACCCCTTCAGAAATCGAATTATCTAGCCACTTGTTTGATTCGGACGAAGCCCCTGACAACACTTCTATCGTTATATTTATTGATCGTTGGAAATGTTTCGACCTGTTGCTGCCAAAATTTTGTATTCAACTCGGATCCACTCTAGGATTACCATCTCATATATGCCAACCGCTTACAGACTTCTATAACCATCAGGTCAAATTCTTCAAGCTCAATAACGCTTACGGAAATCAGGTCCTCCATTCCAACGGGGTCGTGCAGGGTTGCGCCTTTAGTGTTTTGTTTGCTAACCTGATTTTCTCTGTTTTTGCGAAAAGGATTGAGCAGTTTCCAGGGGTAACCTTCTCTGCGTTCATTGACGATACAAAGCTATGGGCTAGTAAGCAAGACCTACCTGAGCTCATCAAAGCAACCACAGTTCTCGAAGCTTTTGACCAGGCTATTGGCCAAGTTCAAAACAATGCTAAGTCTGCGCTCCTAACCAAAAAGGCGAAAGACGCCGACAGATTTCTCCTCCAAGTAGGCAAACAGATTCCCCACAGAAAGCGTGTCAAGTCTTTAGGGTTTCAACAAGCAGTGACGACAAAGGGACTTGCTAGAGCCGTTGACCTGAAAACGAAAGCAGCTGCTGCAACCATTCGGAAAATGGGCAAGCTTCCATTTCCAGCCAAACTCAAATCAGGATATATTAAAACTGCAGGTCATAGCCGATGGTTATATGGGTCTGAAGTTGCCCCCCCGAATAAGAAAGCATTTAATTATTTGAGGACAGCTGTTGTCAATACTGTTTTCCCAAAGAAAAACCGGATGAGATGCCCTTTGTTGACCATGTCTACATGGGATAATGTTTGGGTTGATCCTTGGGCTATTTGGGTTAGACATGTCTTGCTCACATATAGAAAGTTACACCGCCGTCAGCCCGACTTGGTGGCAAAAGTTTTTCGTCAAGCCCGACAGATCAAACCTTATGCCATTCGAACTTCCTCTGGCGCTCCAGCGGTTCTGGCCGCTGTCGTTCGGGAATTGGAATGGGAATGGGCCGACGGTTTGTCCTTCAAACGGCCGGGCGATACAGACTTCAAACTCCTCTATGGCAGCAACAAATTTTTCGACGATGACTTGGAACGATCCGTCAGGCGTTCACTTTTCCGTAGATCCCCAATAAGGCATGACAACTTAGGCGACTCGCGGGACGGTGTGATTAATATGTTCGCGACGCGATTTTTCCTCGACAACGACTTCTCCACTGTAGTACCTGCACCTGGCTTAGTAGAACAACTGCGGAATTTACCAGTCAAACTTGACCATGCCCAAAATATCACCCAAAATTTCTTAGCCGGATCAATTTTTGACGGGCCCCGTAAATTTAAAGCAGGCCTGGTAAATTCCCGAAAATGCGAACATTGCGATGCAGACGATGCTCTCTTGCATATGTCCAAACATTGTCCAACGAATCCGCCGCCGGAAGTTTCAGTGCAAATGCCGGATACGTCATGGACCATGGGTGTTCTATGGGAAAGCGAGCGTGACACACAGTTCCGTTTACAACAAGACCAACCATTCCAATTTGGCGATTTACCTCCAAAACATGTACTCCAACCGGGCGACCGAATTTTTACTGATGGCAGTTTTATTCGCTCAAAGTCGGGTAGACTAGAGTCGGCAGCTTGCTCAGTATATATTCCGCAAATATTGCAGCTGGCAAGACCCCTCCCAGGGCTCGACCAAAGTTCACAAAGAGCCGAGCTGGGAGCGATCTTGCTGGCGTTAAAGGTAACAGACGGAGACGCCCATATTTTTACCGATTGTGCAACCATAGTCAAAGGATTTCGTGAACAAAGTCGTAATGCACAAGGCTTTTCATCTTTGCGTTCTTGGGACAATTTTGACTTGTGGGCACTCATAGCCGCTGAAACAAGTTTAAACCATCGAACAGTACATGTATCCAAAGTATCAGCTCATGGACGTGACCCAAGTCAAGACCCTGGTTTAACTGAAGGCAATGAAAAAGCAGACGCATTAGCTAAGAGTTTATGCCAACGACAGTTCCAACAACATTCTGATCATAGCGTGTGTGATGTCAACTGTAATCTAGCTGTGCAAATTCATTTGATCAAGTCCTTTGTGAATAGGAACTTGTTAACCCAGCCACCGGATCATGATCAGATTGTTGACCGCGCTCTATCTACACTTAAAGTCGCCACAGCTCGTAAGTGCACTTGCCCACCAAGCCGTAGGATAAGGGGCAAAGCTCCTGCTCCTGTTTTGTGCCGTGGAACTTGTCTAACTACATTGGTAGTAGGGGAGTTAGAGCGATGTTTCCTGAACTTGCTCAACTCTGGCGCTTTCGTTCCCAATCGCATTTGGGATGCGCTCAAACAACAATATCCCAAATTCAATCAATGGGTGACACATCGAACCGCAGTTGTCCAAGGGTTAGATGTCTCAAATTCACCTGTACCTAAAGCTGTTAGCTCTCCGCATTGCGCTGATGCCATTCACCGGTTTATGCGCGAAGCGTATTGGTGCAGTGGAACATCGCCAATCACTGCTTTTACCCCGTGGTCCATTGTTTTGATTGACTTTATCTCAAGGTTGGGTTTTGTTTCTCCCCTTTTTAACCAAGATATGGGCTTTGGACGACTAATACATCGATGTCATCGCTACCTTAAAGATTTAATCTCTGAGGCATTGCCGGGCATTGACACTTCAGTTATCAACAATACGTTAGGCTCTTCCTTTGGGTTACGGTGTCAGGTAGCTCTAGGCATTCACCTGGTCCCTGTCAATCCCACCAATGTCTGGTCAATATATGTACAAGCTTGCCTCTATTGCTCCAGCTCTTTTCTTGACGGCAAGAAATTCCGCTCTAGCTGGAAACCAGATTGGGGGTGCTTTGACACCCGGATGTGAGCTGCTGTCGCGAATTGCACGCTTTTGTTAGTTTCTGTCTGAGTGCCTGTAAGGCTTTAAATTGCAATGGGAAAAAAAAACACAAAAGATTGAAGAATTCTGGCCGCGTTTTGGTTGCAGACCTTACCACACCTGAAGGCCAAAGCCTCTGCTGGGAGTGGATTCGTTCACCTAGCTGTGCAGGAGTTTTCTGTGCGCCTCCATGTGGAACTTGCAGCCGGGCGAGAGGCATACCAGTCACCTTGCCGAATGGTTGCGTTGTTGCTGGACCCCAACCCTTGCGCTCTGAGGCCTTCCCAGACGGCCTTGCTTCCATGAGTTACCTTAATAGGTGTCGGGTCAAATCAGCCAATGCCCTTTACCAATTTATCACCGAGGTAGTTCAGTTTTGCCTGAACCATGACATGGTAGTTGTCATTGAAAACCCGCGCTCATCCTTGTACTGGCGAACTTCCTTTTTCGCACCAATTCGAAAATGCCTAAAGTTTACAGCTCATCAAGCTTGCGCTTACGGCTCGGAGCGTCCTAAATGGACGGTCCTGGCTCACAATACAACTACACTGCATGAGGTTTGTAAAACATGCCCCGGACTTAGCCGGACCCACAAGCATAAACCGTGGGGTGTCTCAGTAGGCCCCGATGCCTCACGGAAGTTTTCTACATCCGAAGAGACAGCTTACCCCATGTTGCTTGCATATACCATGGCGTATGCCATTGCCCAGCACCTGATGCACAAGGGTTGGCAGCCGCCACCAGCGCAACTGACACCCCCGGACAGAGTGTCTTTTCAATACTTGCGTGCAATCGCTGGCTCCCAACCCAAAGCTAGCAAGCTACCACCATTGCTGTCTGAGTTTGAGTCCATCATCCGTGTCCCGGTGTCCCTGTCCAGTCCCCAGGTCGAAATTGGTCAAGTCCTGCAGCAGCCCTTTGCCAGTGTCCCTGCCGGAGCCAGACTCCTCAAACGGCCGCCTTTACGGTTAAATGGGGATAGTAATGACTGTAAGATTGGCCCAGTAAACCTTGACTGTGGGGATAACCTTAAGGATGATAACACCCATTGGGCTTACTTTGGGGTTTACCGATCTTGTGAAGCCTTTGTTGAAGCTGCAGTAGAGGCTGGACACCCTGTCTCGAAAGCCAATCGCCTTCCCTTGGTGTTGCAAGAAGCTGTCGATGCCATTGCCGCTAAACCAGTTTTTCAGCTTGCGAAGGAAAGACACGCCACCTTGTCTTATTGGCTTGAAAGGGCAAAGGCCCTGAACCCAGCGGAGAGTTGTTTGCACAGCAGCCTTCCTGAAGCCCTCGGTAGGATACTCGCCCCGAAGAGGTTACTGTTGTGGAAAGAGATGCTCATCCATTACGGTTACCCAGATGTAGAAGTATATGACGAAGTCGTGACTGGTATCCACCTGGCCGGGACCGCGCCTACGGTTCCATCCTTTGACCCTTGCTTCAAGCCCGCGAAAGTCTCAACAAAAGAGCTAGCTGATTCTGCCAGAGCATCCCGTGGAGCAATGCTGTCATCAATCCGCTCTTAGATCCCGAGATTGACGCTGCGGTATTTGAAAAGACACTCGAAGAACTGAGTTGCGGCTGGCTGGCAGGACCGTTTGAGGCCAGCGATTTGCCCAGTGATGCAGTGATCAGCAGGCGATTTGGTATCCGTCAGTCATCAGGGGAGGGCTCCAAGATTCGTTTAATTGATGACTTTTCCGCCTCAGGGGTCAACGACACTGTCCAGGTGGAGAGCGCTTCAAAATTACACACGCTGGATGTGGCCGCTGCGCTCTGCTTAGAGCTGCTAAGGACGTCGGGCCAAGACGTGTGGCTAGGCAAGACGTTCGACCTTGCATCAGCATACAGGCAACTTGGTGTCGCTCCAGGCTCCTATTGGGTTTCTTATATTGCAGTTTTTGACCCCAACGCGCAAGGACCCAGAGTGTTTGCTATGAGGGCCCTCCCGTTTGGTGCCAACCGTTCTGTATACGGTTTCCTGAGAGTGTCCCACTCACTCTGGTGGCTGGGGTGCAAAGCGTTGAACTTTGCCTGGAGCAACTTTTTCGATGACTTTATCACCTTTGCAAGGAAGCAGGAATCTGAGTTGGTGTCAGTGGCGGCTTTGCAGTTCTTCAAACTTCTTGGATGGGGTGTCTCACTTGGGGACAAAGACTTGCCATTTGCTGAGAAGTTTAAAGCCCTCGGAATCGAAATCGACTGCACCAGGTGGCAGGACGGCGTGGTTGCTTTTTCGAATACGGAAAAACGTACGAAGGAGCTTGTGTCCACCATTGATGCCATTCTCTCCACTGCCAAGCTTACCAAACAAGAAGCATTGGTTCTCCGAGGTAGAATGCAGTTTGCCAAGGCCCAGTTGTGGGGGAGAGCAGCAAAGCTCTGCCTCACTGCAATCACGGCACATGCGTTTGGTCTTGATGGTGATGTACCTAGCGACCGAACCCTGTCTTTCCTGAGAGCCTTTAGGGAGCACCTTTTGCAATCGAGGCCCAGACTGATAACCGCTGCCTGGGGAGCCCCGCTTTTCCTTTTCACTGATGCCTCTTTCTCACCCGAAGAGACAGAGTGGCCAGCTGGGATAGGCGGAGTGTTAGTTGACTCGCATGGTAACCAGTTGAGCGCCTTTTCTTATAAGCTTGAAATGACGGACCTGCTGGCCCTGGGGTACCCTGCTAAGAAAACAGTGATCTTCGAAGCTGAGCTGTTGGCACTCCTTGTTTCCTTCATCTTGTTCAAGAGAGTCTTGAAAGGGCGGCCATGTGTGGCCTACGTTGACAACAACTCGACCAGGGATGTCAGCATAAGTGGGGTTGCCCGTACTTCCCCTGGAGATTGCTTGATTAGCCAGTTGCTCGAAGTCGAGGACTCCTGCAGCGTCATACCTTGGTTTGCCCGCGTCCCATCTCAAAGCAACATTGCAGACGGCCCCTCACGAGGGTCAGTGGATGAACTGAAAGTCAAGCCTCTGTCTCCGCAGTTGGTAAGCCTCGTGGTTGCAGAGTGCCTCAAGGGCCTCCTGCCAAAACCGGTTAAAAGGGGTGAGAGTTGAAATTTGGTTGAACAAATCAGACGCATGTGTGGTGCGTATATGGTATGAGTGAACCTGGGGCACCCAGGAATTTTGCTACAGAGTTTTTGCCCGCCGACCTTCTGCGGCTGCTTTACCATGGATGGCACAATGGATGTTTTCATGCCGGTCAAAGTGACCATCACCTGCACTATCGACAATTCCCAACGTTGTCGGTCAAAAAGAAGTGGTGCGCCATTGGAGTGATGTCGTTGAGTGATCGCATGTTTTGCTGTGTTTTCGGTTTTTGGTTTTTTTGTTTCGTTTCCACTTGTAACGAGGAGGTATTGACTGGTAGGCGACGTAAGCAGGAATTTAAGCTTACGGTCAACGTGTTGATAGTGCATTAAATTACAGCTGTAGAAAAGTTTGATTGCAAACTTTTAGCCTACCAGCCTTGCCTGCAAATAACAAAGCGCCTTGCATTTGCCAAACCTGGTGCACCAGCCACACAACCCTTAACTAGCAAACATGCCCGGCTCTTGGATATTACCATTATCCAAACCGTGTAACTGTACAACAAGAGCTTCAATGCCAGAACTGGAACATGCCCGGCTCTTGGATGTCGAACCGCGAATCCAAACCGTGTAGTGCCAAATCGAAATTTTATTTCAACATGGACAAATTCCTTTTCTTTTCTGAATGCTCACTGTGATGTTTTGACAACAGCAACCTGGCGGACATGTTGAATGGTGGAAACAGATGAATGCTTTTACTCAAGTGGCCTTTTCGCTTCAAGGGAAAAATTTGTGCTCCCACCCGTTTTCCAACTTCCCGCCCTGGGATACATACATATGCAGGCACCAAATATAGTGGACTTTGCTGTCGCAACGTCCATCGGCGTCATGTTCTTTCAGGGAACCAATACAGACTCCCGAGTCCGTCAGTTCGAACAGATAGCAGAGACGTGCATCCGTCTCCTTCAGCATCTGGGTCGTCCACCCTATCTTAAGTCAATTTTCGACTTATGGGTGACAACAACGGCTGCATTGGCACAGCTTGAGCGCATGCTCTTTCCCACCGAGCCGGTCCAAACTCCAACGCATTTGACATCTCCTCCTGGTTGGAGACCGCTTTCAGCGGTATGCGAGCCTACGTTTCGGGTGCACCATGCAACATTGCGCACTGGCCGGGTGAATTTACAACAATTTCGAGCTTGGTTTTGTGACCAATACGACATCTATCTGCACCACGAAACGTTGAATATGATTGACGATGCTTTATTATTGATGGAGTCGGCCGAGCATTTCCTCCAGCTCAATACAGTTCCGACTCCAGATGACCCTGTTGATATTCCTGACTCAACAGGAGGTGACACTACAACCCCTGCACGGGCTCCTGCTTTGCGACATCGACAGGTCCCTCCTCCGGATCCATGGCGGGGTGAGAGTTGAAATTTGGTTGAACAAATCAGACGCATGTGTGGTGCGTATATGGTATGAGTGAACCTGGGGCACCCAGGAATTTTGCTACAGAGTTTTTGCCCGCCGACCTTCTGCGGCTGCTTTACCATGGATGGCACAATGGATGTTTTCATGCCGGTCAAAGTGACCATCACCTGCACTATCGACAATTCCCAACGTTGTCGGTCAAAAAGAAGTGGTGCGCCATTGGAGTGATGTCGTTGAGTGATCGCATGTTTTGCTGTGTTTTCGGTTTTTGGTTTTTTTGTTTCGTTTCCACTTGTAACGAGGAGGTATTGACTGGTAGGCGACGTAAGCAGGAATTTAAAAGTGTTCAAAACATGGCTGCGATAGAGGGACCTCGGCAGTAGCAAGCGGCCTTGGGACGCACAAAGAGAAAAAGGTATGTGTTGACATTCATGTTCAAGCTGCTGGGTCGCAAATCTGCTTGCAAAACATTTGCGGGCAGCAACGAAATTCTCCGATGGCTGACCCCATTTTTGGGTCCAAATATGGACCCCAAAATGGGGTCCAGAATTGGATCACATTTTCATTCCTTCTTTTAGGTCTTTGCTTGGGCCCCGTTTTGGGGTCCAGATTTGGACCCAAAAGTGGGGCCAGCCATCGGAAAATTTTGCTGCTGCCCGCAGATGTTTTGCAAGCAGATTTGCGACGCAGTAGCATGAGCGTAAGTGTTAACACATGCTTTTTCTCTCTGTGCGTCCCAATTTGTTTCTTGTACAGTATCGCGCAAATGATTAAGCCAGCAGGAAGTGGTGACCCACCCCCTCAAGTAGCACAGCTAGTAGCACCAGGAGCCACGAACACCCCAGCGCCAGTCAGCCCGTGCAGTTCCAGTAGTCTCACACGGTCAACGTGGGGTACCCACGGCTGCCACACATGACAAGGAACCACTGTGTAGATAGGTGCTGTCACCATGGGGTACCCATGGTTGACTACTGCCTGTAGAACTGACGAGGTGGTAAGCTTGCCTTTGTAACTATGGTAAGGGAGGAAGGGGGAGGGGGACAATTGTAACACTTTTAATAGGCCACTATATGTATTTAGTTACTGGTAGCGTAGGATGATGTCAAAGTTCATCAAGCCATGGCGTTGCTGTTTTGCTCAGCTCAATCCAGTACCTTCATTGCTCGAATGTCGCCTGGCCATATGAGTACAGCGCAGCCGAGTGAAGTGGCATGCCTGCCTCAAGAACCCCAGAGTCACAATGAGGCACAAGATCTCCTCCTTTTGCAGGACTATGTTTGCAAACTGACGCACACCCTCAGAACACTGGAAGACACCTATGCCTTATTGCAGCAAACAGATCTCCTTGCAGGCGTTATCAACGAGCAAGATTGCAGAGACATTCGCACAGCCTGCTGTTGCATAAGGAGTCTGCGCATTCGTGTAGCGGCCCGAGCCAATGTTACAGAACGTGAAGTTATAAGTCGGCAGCTTCATGCAAGCGAGTGTGCAGCATTACCCGACAGAGGACCTCAACACAGCTGACACAAGTTGCCTGTCCAGAACCTCGGCTGAACACTTTGATAACAGACCTGGTCCCTGTTCAGAGGAAAACGCTCGCATCCCTGTATCAATGTGACTGAGCCAGCTACCATGGCCAACCGGCCCGCATCAATGCAATTGGTTGCAACGCCTGCAAGTTGCCCGCTCGAGGAGCTTCACGCTTGCAAGCCTGCATCAATGTTGTCGAGCTAGTGATCATCGCTAACTCGATCGCATTGGATTCAGTTTTGAAAGCGGTATGCACCGCAAAAGTGCATTACAGCTCCCATGATGATGATGCTTGGAAAAGAACAACTGAGCGGACTCTGAGCGTGCCCTGAGTGCCGTTGCTATTGCTGTCATTTTCACCTTAGATCTTGTTTCACCTTCCTGTTTCACCGTTTTTTCGTTTCTCACCACTCCCGTTGCGACCCGGCGTTTGCTTCGGAGTGCCTGGGTAATGTCATGCCTGTACGGCTGCTCTTTGTGATCTCGGGGATCCTGGCTGGGGGGATCCCTGGTTTCCGCATGGAGCTTTGTTGCTTCGCTTACCCGCCGACATGGCCCATTGGTGTGTTTTGTGGTTTTGCTGTTTTGCTATTTGTTTGGGGCCATGCTCAATGACACATAAGATGTCATTTTGCATGTAATTTCCATGGCTGGTGACGATCCCACTTCTCTGTATCGTTTTTGTTTTGGTTTGGTTGTGGTTGTGTGTTTTTTGCCTGTTTTTGCTTTGTTGCTTTTGGTTTGCTTTCTTGTCTGTTTTCTTGTGGGGACAGTTTCTGGACTGCGTACTGGTCCACTACCAGCACTTTTGTGGCTTTCGACAAGTTGACAGCCCTGCATGTAAATTTTAATTCAACTGGTTGCCGCGATTGAATGTGTGTAACGACCTGGCGGAAGCCATGAAGGCGTTGGACGGAAAAAAAAAAGGAAGAGTGCCGAGCCACAGTAACTTGGCCGATGCCCCCTCCAGGCTGTGCTTCAGGGACCCACTGCTGAAAGCATGTCGACGTATCAAAGGTGTGGCACCATCCCACCTTGGACAATGGGGATAGGCACGGGGTGTGCTGGAAGCCAACCAGCAAGCAGAAATTCATCAAACCTCGTTGTTATTGTCCCCAAAGCGTTGTTCAAAAAAGGTGTGGCAGCTTTGGAAGGATTCTTCAGTCCAAACATTGACAGTTGTGTTGCTTGACATGTTCACTTGTGATGTCATGTTTTGAGTTTGTTTTGTTTGCAGTAAGTCAGTAAGTAATCTTGGCGTCGAAAAACAAAACATGTTTGCCCCTTACGTTCAACGCGCAACTCAAACCAAAACGAGTCGGCAAGTTTCCGTTGTAAGCCCTGGCGTTGCACGTTTACAAGTAGCGAAACAATAAGCTGAACCTCTTTAAAAAAGATGGTTGCCTTATTGGCAAGCTGCCTTGTAATTGTTTGCACATGGTAATGTGCAAACTTGTGCAACGGCCGTGTGTGCTCTCACTTGCCTGCTTTGGTCATCCGCGTTGTTTTTCCTGCGTGCCTGTGTGCGTGTACGCAGGTTGTTTTATGTTTGGGGTCTCGCCTGCCTGTGCTGCAAAACGACCTCTACTGAAATCTTGTCGTGAACCTTTTACCAAACATGTTGTTTGATCTTTTTAATTTGCGGTTCCCTGTTGTGATTTCAATGTGAAAGCTTTTTGATCCATTCTTTCACCTTCATTTGTGGAAACCTTAATTTGTAATTCAACTGTGATGTCAGTTCTCAGTTGCATTTTTATTTTGGATCCTGGTCAATTCATTTCACGTCCGTGACTTTCCATTCAAGGTGTGGGTGGGAGGGTCCTCAATTTTTATCGAGGAAACAAAACACCCTCCCTGTCTTCACTCCCACCCTTGTTTCCTCATTTCTTGCCGTTTGTGCTGGAAGCCAGCCAGCAAGCAGAAATTCATCAAACCTCGTCGTTATTGTCCCCAAAGCGTTGTTCAAAAAAGGTGTGGCAGCTTTGGAAGCATTCTTCAGTCCAAACATTGACAGTTGTGTTGCTTGACATGTTCACTTGTGATGTCATGTTTTGAGTTTGTTTTGTTTGCAGTAAGTCAGTAAGTAATCTTGGCGTCGAAAAACAAAACATGTTTGCCCCTTACGTTCAACGCGCAACTCAAACCAAAACGAGTCGGCAAGTTTCCGTTGTAAGCCCTGGCGTTGCACATTTACAAGTAGCGAAACAATAAGCTGAACCTCTTTAAAAAAGATGGTTGCCTTATTGGCAAGCTGCCTTGTAATTGTTTGCACATGGTAATGTGCAAACTTGTGCAACGCCCGTGTGTGCTCTCACTTGCCTGCTTTGGTCATCCGCGTAGTTTTTCCTGCGTGCCTGTGCGCGTGTACGCAGATTGTTTTATGTTTGGGGTCTCGCCTGCCTGTGCTGCAAAACGACCTCTACTGAAATCTTGTCGTGAACCTTTTACTAAACATGTTGTTTGATCTTTTTAATTTGCGGTTCCCTGTTGTGATTTCAATGTGAAAGCTTTTTGATCCATTCTTTCACCTTCATTTGTGGAAACCTTAATTTGTAATTCAACTGTGATGTCAGTTCTCAGTTGCATTTTTATTTTGGATCCTGGTCAATTCATTTCACGTCCGTGACTTTCCATTCAAGGTGTGGGTGGGAGGGTCCTCAATTTTTATCGAGGAAACAAAACACCCTCCCTGTCTTCACTCCCACCCTTGTTTCCTCATTTCTTGCCGTTTGTGCTGGAAGCCAACCAGCAAGCAGAAATTCATCAAACCTCGTCTTTACCGTCCCCAAAGTGTTGTTCAAAAAAGGTGTGGCAGCTTTGGAATCATTCTTCAGTCCAAACATTGACAGTTGTGTTGCTTGACATGTTCACTTGTGATGTCATGTTTTGAGTTTGTTTTGTTTGCAGTAAGTCAGTAAGTAATCTCGGCGTCGAAAAACAAAACACGTTTGCCCCTTACGTTCAACGCGCAACTCAAACCAAAACAAGTCGGCAAGTTTCCGTTGTAAGCCCTGGCGTTGCACGTTTACAAGTAGCGAAACAATAAGTTTCGCATATTTGGCGACTTCTGCTGATGGCGCTCCTGCTGCGTCCAGAGGCATGTCCTTCTTGGAGGCTTTGCGTTTTTCAAATGTTGTAATGCAGATCCCAGTCCCAGAGTCAATCCTCAGCGATGCCCAGCTGAAGGGTCGTGCGCAAAGATTGATGCTGTCCAAAGAGGGATACAAACCTGCAAGACCACTGAGGGCTGCTGAGGTCGTGGAACTCGAACATGGCATGGTTGCAGATTTGGACCCCATTGACAAGTATCTTCTGGGCTGGGTGCATTTTGCTTGTATTCAAGATCACGCTGGCGTGATGTGCAATATCTTGACCAGGTTTGGATTGACAGATCGGAACTGAACGGTGAAATTTTTGGTTTCATCGAGACGCGAACAGTTTTCCATAAGATTGCATCCACCTTGAAGAAGAAGGTCTTTCTCCCGATAGTCTGCCCAATTCCGGGAATTACAAGTGTTAACTGGACTGCGGAGTGGTTGACAGTGCTTGCTGGTTTCGGCGTGGGTTTGCATGAGGTGCCATTTGGTGCACTTTGCCGAGCACTGAACTCAGATGGGAGTCTTTGCAAAAGATCCTGCACATCGGATGAGGTTGGGACTTTCTTGAACAGATTTTTGAAGGTGAGCAAGGACATTTCTTTATCATCACACAGTTTGAAGCACACCACTTTGGCATGGTGCAGCTCGTATGGTATGGACGAGCCCTCCAGGACCCTTTTAGGTCACCATGAGTTGCAGGGTTCGAAGAGCATGTCGGTGTATCAAGGGAAATGCTTACAAGACCTCTTCAAGCATTTCGTGCAATGCTGGCAAACATTAGAGGTGATCATTTCAGGCCTGATGAGTCAAGGACTTCAAGATTGGTTGATATTATGAAATTGTCTGCAACAGCTACTGCTGTGCCTGAGGCACAGCCAGCAGATGCACCTCCAGCACCAATCTTGGACCAAGGTGATGGGGTTGGGTCAGAAGCAGTCCCAGCTACACCGGTAGCAAATGATGCCGGCTACGTGCAGCCAGCTGCTGATGGGTCAGCGATGCAAGTGAGGTGGCCTCGACTAGTTCAGATTCTTCACAGAATCTTCAGGACGATGAGGATCAAACTGCCTTAGGTGATTTCATCAGTGGCCCAGTTTCGCGCAATTGAAAGAATCATTTTGTTCATCGTTGTGGTGCTAGCCGAAACCAGATGCAATGTGGTCGCTTCATTTCAGACCCTAACTTTGAGTTCCTCGAAGGGGGTTGCACCACCGTCAATGCTAGGTGCAGCAGGTGCTTCAAAGGAGAGGTCATCTCCAAAGTTGATGACCTGGTACGCGCACTTGATGCAGCAAAGGCCAAACGTCCCAGGAAAGCCTGAGGGCCTGCGTCGAGAGAATCAAGACGGTTTTTGCAGAGTGAAATGATTTATTGAGTTTGCGCTTGTCTCCACTTTGTTACATGTCAGATTGAGTTTGTCACATGAGAGCACGTCTCTGAATTTTTGAGAGATTCATGTCATGTCACTGAAAGCAGTGCATATTCTTGGAAAGCGAAAGCCATTCACGACCCAACGGGGCCTCATGCAAGATTTATTTTACGGAGGAATTTTATGTGAAGTTCAGCTGAATGCAGCTGGAAGAGCATGCGGTTGAACGCAACGATGCATGCCAAGGCTCAGAGGACCAACCCTAGCATTTGAGTTGGGGCATGTTACATGTGCAGACTGGTGTATTTCTAGGCAGTGCGGAGTGTGTCATTCAGTGTTGCATGAGTTCATTTGTGACATCCAGTGAAGTTGAGCTGATGCACTAGACGTTTCAATGTGCAATCTTTCTTTTTGCGCAGTGTTTAGGGAAGTTGAGACGCCATGGCCTTGTCTTCAATCCTGGATTCAGAGGCCACGTTTGTGCAGCAGGCCCAGGAAGTTGGACTTACCGAGCCTGGGATAGATGCTTTGAAAAACAACTCCCTTGCCAGATTTGCAAAGCTGAGTTTTGCGATTACTAGCCCTGGTTCTGTTGCATCAGATGAACAGGTCAACAGATTTCTCAATACCATGCGTGGTGGCGTTGCGGCAACAATTGCAGATTTGTCAGCCTTCAAGCGTCTTCTGTGTGAGAGTCAGACATTGATGATGCATCGATTCAAGTCAGTTGCAAAGGGTGATGAGACTACCCAAAGCGAATGGCTCCACCAGAAAGAGAAGCGAGACTGGCAAGGCAGAAGGAGCAGCTGCGTGGCTTAGACTCTTAGACATATCTGGTCCTACTGAGCCTGCGCATGGTCTTTATGATTTGTGTGCAAACATGATTGAGAGAAATGAGATTGCGTACATCAGCCCTACTAAGTGTTTGTCCAGGCAACAGGAACTTGTGGGGAACAAACCTGAAAAGGAGATCCAGCTTGATGCATCGAAAACGGCATTGGTGATCAAGGAACAAGTTGGTGGCTGAGATCAACATCAATTCAGATTTGGCCTTGTACCAGGCACTTCTGTGCAGAACACGGGCAATGGATTTGACAGGCTTGGCAAGCTTTGAAGTTATGAAACGTCGGATTGACAGGATGTTTGCAATTTACTCACAATCGCCTCACCTGGATTTCAGAAGGTGAGCCAGGCCCAACTGTTACATGCAGACCGTCAAGCATTTGTCAGGCTGAGTGAGATGTTCGCAATCATCTCTCAACACTGTTTCTTTCAACTTTAGCACCCAAATTGCTCCGCTCTCGCCATGTCTATCCAACAGCTGCTGCAACCCATTCTGCTTACAGAGTGCTTGAAGCTCGATTGCACGACCAAATCGCGAGCCTGGAGTCCATTTTGGGCGAAGTCCCAGCTGCCCACCAAGTTGCGCGCACTGCCAGTGTTGAGAGCATCCGTTAAGTGAATCTCTCTATATCGATCACTTGAAGTACACCAAGTTGATGTCGCTCATCACTTTAATGAGACAATCCCGAGAGACTTTGAGTGGCACTGGTTCTCTACCGCCCATTGCCGACATGGACAGCTCGTCCGACTTTGAGCCCTAGCTGTCATTCTTGTACAGCTGGCCCACCATGCCGTTCGGGCGCGAGGCTGTGCCGTGAACAGACGCAAGCGCAAAGGGCTCACACACAGAAGCAAAAGCATTGCTTTTTCAGTATGTGCCAGCCATTCTTGTGTTTCTTTTGTTTGCCTCTCACTGCTTCTTCTCCTGGCTCTAGCTGAGTGTTGCGCTCGTTTTGTGAATCTTTTCGTTGCTTGTTTTGGGGTGTCGAAAAGACAATCTTAGTGATTCGGGACGGGTACACTCTTAATGTACTTGTTTCATTAGTGTTTTAATCAATGTAATGCTTCATTACATTTTGGCTCAAGTAAGCATTCATCAATTTTCAAACACTGGGTTCACATTGCACCATTTTGGTTTTTTCACCGTTCTGGTTTTTTCGCTTTCTTGTGGGTTTCAACCCTGCTTTTCCCCGGGGGGGTGTGTGTTTCGTTCATGTGTTCCCAGCATGTTGTCATCCATCAGTTTGCATTCACAGACATTTTTCACTTTTGTGCATGTCTTCCATTTTCCTGGGGCGTCGACCCGATGGCAGCAGCCTGATTTTGGCGAGACCCCACGGTACTCCCACACGTGTGGGAACAGCACTTTTTCGATCGGTTTTCTTCGCACTGGGCCCAGACCGCCGAGTTCGTAGCTGCATTTTGATTCATTTAGGTCCAGTGGATTGGAGACAGCTGAGAAACTCAAACGCCAGACTTCTTTTGCTATTTGAGTATTCATCAGCATCATCAGTGCAATCTCCTCCAGTTCAACGCGTGCAAGCCCCAGGAACTCCAGCAGTGTCGAGTGGTCCATCCGTATCTAGTGATTCACCAGTTTCATCAAGTGGAAGTTCAAATGATTCCCCATGAAACAGACTGGATTTTCATCCCGGCGACTCCGAAATCAGAGCCACTTGCCAGACCGACATTAGGGACAATGCCCAACCGACCCAAATACAAGGGTCCGCATCTCCAGTTTGGAGGACTGCCTGTCCCTTCAGCCAGGCCTATGCCGAAGTCCGTATCACGGGCAAATCCCTTGCTAGCTCATGTAGATCATCAACAGGTTTCAGCAGTTTCACAACCAGCCGTTTCACCTCAGCCGATTCCAATTTTTGGCCAACATGTCAAACCACCCGTTTCCAGAGGAACTGCATGCAAAGTCTCACAACAATCAGATGTACTGCGAATTCAATACCCATCCAAATCTGCTTGGCTGGTTCAGGAGTGGAGAAGCATTTTGCTTCGGCTTGGCTCTGATTCATCAGTTTTTCGAACTCTCGAGCAGTCGGACCACCCAGAGGCTCATGCTGCTAGATTGTTGGATCAATTTGCTGCTTCAACATTACTGAGATATTTTGCAGCTTGGCAGAGTTTCCGCAATACATTGCATAGCTTGAACTTGTCGATCGCCGACCTGTCGGAAGCTCAACTTGCAGATGTTTTAATTGCCACTTCACTCAGCAAGAAATCCGATTGCAGTGCGGGCAGCCACATAACCATCAAATCCATCCGATGGGTAGCTACTCATGCTGGTGTGCAGGGGTTGAGACATGCATGGAGCCCCTTAATTGATAGTTTCCTGCGCAGCAGAATCCCGAAGGAGCTCAAAGAGGCACTGCCACTTTCGCTGTACACAGTGTGGCAACTTGAAAGACGGTTACTCATGTCCGCTTGCAGCACAGTGGAAACAGTGATCATTGGAGCCATTCTAGTTTGCATGTGGTCGGGCATGCGTTTTGCTGATGCCCAACGATGCAGTTACCATTCCTTTTGCTTTGATGGAACATCCTTGCGAGGCAGCTGCTGGCGGACGAAGACATCCAGCCGCGGGCAACCCTGGGGCCTGCTAGCATCAGGCTTCATGTAATTGGGAACATTTAACTGGGTTGAGAAATGGTTGACCACGATGGACGACCTTTGGCATCAGGCCAAATCCACAAATTTAGACATGCCGGTCCCGGACTTCCTGTTTCCAAAATTAGGGACCTCTGGAATTGAAATTCCTTGGACTCCGATGACCTATGCGGACGCCCTTGCATGGTTAAGATATGTCACAGCCCTTCCATGGAAGTCCAGCACTCAGCAATCCAGTCAATGGACAGCACACTCCATGAAAAGCACTTTGCTTGCATGGGGAGCCCAATTGATTGCAGAAGGGAAAGTTACTCCGGAAGAACGCATGCTTCAGGGACATCATAGGCAGGGTACCAGCAAAAGCCTTCGCATTTACAGCAGAGATGACGTGCATGGTCAATTATCTTTTCAGCAGAAGGTCATCGATTTTGTCAGACGAGGTGGCCGTTTCAGGACAGCTCAACACAGAGGGGCCCAACACCCAATGGATGAACCACCTATCCAAGCTGAATTTTTTCGCAAAGAGTCATTGTACCCCAAATGGAAATGTTTCCAATTTGCAGCCACCTCAGCCGAGACCTCAGCAGTGGAAGAGTTGCCACAAGACACCATGGAATGGAGTGATTCCGACTCTAGTGATTCCAGCTCCTCGTCATCAGAGGAATCAGATGCAGCTGAGCCAATGCCCAATGTACGTAAGAAGCCCAAAACCACAGCTCATGTTGAAGCCGCCGATGAAATCCTAGTCGGTTTTGTGACAAATGTGCAACACGCCATGTTGCCCACGGTGGAAGACTGGAAGCCCTATCATGAGGGCAAACATTACCAAGCAGCCTGTGGCGCTAGATTGGATTCTGACAGAGTCCAATTCTCCCGAGACCTTGAGCAAAGCAAATCGCTATGCCAGCGACCAGCCTGCATGAAAGCTTGGAAAAGCAGCCTTCTGTAGATCAGAACATAGGGCCGCTTGCCCCACTCAACCATCGGATGATGGCGCGTCGAGACCCAAAAAATTCATGCGTGGGGGCCGGATGGCCAAATCAGCTGGAGCCAGGCATTTCAACATGTCAACGAGTCTCATGTGTCACTAGCACATTGATCATCATTTGATATGACTGGAGAGAGTCACTTGGCGAATTGTTGTCCTTATCAGTCAGTGCATGTCGGGTTCATTTTTTTCTGTTTTGAACAGCAATTTTTCATCGGCTGACAGTTCAAATCAATCTCATGTGACACCTGCGACCACCGCCAGGGGCTTGTTTGATTGAGGATGCAGGTGCATCCATTGCGCATGGTCCATAGCTGATGGCTCAGCACACAGACAACAGTCATTTCCTTACAACCAAGTTCATGCGACACATTTACACCATAGTGACCAAGCTTTTTCATTGTTCACACAATTGCAAAAATGGGGGGGGTTTCCTTTTAACCCAACCTTTATTTATCTGCACCACAACATAGAGTTGTGTTGATCCACCGGACCATAAGTTTATTGTGTTTTGCTTTCACCTGCCATTTTGGCATTCTGTGATCCAATCATGGACGACTCACTGGATACGATTCTAGGCAATGCAGGAGTTGACCCAGCCCTGGCATCAAATCTGGTTTCAGATGGATGGGCTGTTACTTCATTTCGAGAAATCGCAGCTTCGCCCTCAGATTTCACTGATCAGGTGTTTGCAGAACTATGCCATGATGTTAGTCTGTCCCTGCTTCAGAAGTCATGCATCAAGGGAGCTTGGCGCAGTCTCCAGGCAACTCCAATTCAGGAAGCCACCGCTCCAGCAGGCACATCATCCGCAGCAGGGACACCATCAGCGACAGACAATACATGGTCGGAATCTTTCCCACCGAAGTTGACCAGTTCGACGGTATCCCAATTAAAAATGAAGTTCTGTGCCAATTTTCCGTCGGAAGTTGTCACCCCTGAGACACAACCAAGTGCCCGATTACTGGCACTAGCATTTCAGTTGCACCAAAAGAAAGAGTACAAATGGTTGCCGTGGAAATACCGCATGTCAGTAGCTCGATCCGAAGAGATGTCCTTGAGTCGAGCTTCCAAAGCCCCGAGGTTGGAGAACGTACAATTGCATCAATTGCTTATAGACGAGATCCCCTCCCTGGAGATCTCCAACCAAAACCTGGGTTTAAATGCAGTGAACCGCATGTTTGACTTGCACAACTATGCATGGGCCATGGTTCAGGCGTGCCACTTACATAGGCTACGCTCTTACAGCTTGAAATTCATGTCTTTTTTGTCGGTGCGACTGGATGCAGAAAGTGGGTTGAGAGCACCATCTATCCTCGAAGCCCAACATGCAGATAAGCACATTTGGCACCTGATTGCAGAACTATGTGAGTCACCGGAATGGACATTGGATGATGCATTGCTTGAGTTTACGCAAAATCGGGGGGATCTGGCGGCCTTGCTCCAACCTAGGCCCAAGTTGACCAAGCCTACACCTCCTCCAAGCAACACACCATTCAAAGGTGGCAAAGCAGCCAAATCATCAGGGAAGGGGGGGAAACCCTCCAAGGGAACTGGCAAACCTTCGGTCCGTTGGGTCTCAGAGCTATGGAAAGGGTCCCAAAAGAAGACCCTATGTATGCGATTTCAAACCGGAAAATGTTCCAATAAGGATTGCAGGTATGAACATGCATGCGGCTACCCTCGTGCAGACGGTACGGCATGCGGGGCAGCGCACCCTGCCATCGAGCACGACAAGACTCCACACTGACTTTTGCAGCAGAGTCCATCAGTATCACCTCCCAATATGACGATTGCTCAGTTTGAACTCAGCGATGATCCTCCCCTTGAACACCAACAGGAGGACAAGTCTTTGGGGTTTTCACCAGCGCATTTTGCGCCAGACATGCAGGCAAATTCGGCCTCATCACATGTAGCACCTCAACCGGATGCCATGGTCGAGGAGATCCCTAACATGGACAGTGGAGACATACCCATGGAACCTCAACATACACAGAGTTCACATACCACGATCACACCAGCTTTGTACAATGTGAGTCAAGACCTCCTCACTCCCTGGAGTTGCATGGGCACAAAAATTTTCCTGGATATTTGCAGCGGAGCAGATTGCCCTCTTTCTCAAGCAGTCAGGGCGATGGGATTCCCAGCTCTATCCATTGACATTTTACTGGATGGCCGCATGGATCTGTTAAATGATCAATTCTACGAACAACTACTGAGGTTGAGTGGCTCCGGAGTCATTGGCTATGCAGCGGCATCTCCGTCTTGCACCGAGTACAGCCTACTCAAACTTCGTCCAGGTGGGCCGAGAGCCATCCGGACACCAGAGATGATGCAAGGAATCCCCGATTTATCCCCTGCAGAACAACAGCGCCTTCAAGACAGCGCTACACTGTTGGATCGATCAGTCAACTCAGTCCACTGTACCTATGTCGCTGGCGGTCATGGCCATGTTGAGCAACCCTCCGGTGCCATGAGTTGGAGGGAACCATCCACACGAAATTGGATTCAGATGGCCAACTGTTGCCTAATTCTATTAGCAGCTTGCGCCTTTGACTGGGACATCAAGAAGACATGGTTATTTGCATCATCATTCGCGCCTCTGTCAGCTATTGCAGCAGTTTGTACCCATGCACAA
This sequence comes from Cladocopium goreaui, assembly GCA_947184155.2. Taxonomy (NCBI): domain Eukaryota; class Dinophyceae; order Suessiales; family Symbiodiniaceae; genus Cladocopium; species Cladocopium goreaui. Next base: position 26,213 of record CAMXCT020001000.1, on the reverse strand, counting down.
GGATCCCACAAATCCATTGCAGGTACAAAGGACGAACATGGTATTTATTTGAGCCGGCATTCTGCAGCCTACCCAACGAAATTAGCAGCGGCTTTTGCACAAAAAAAATCAGTTTTACTTTCCCCCCTCAAAGAGGATATCTCGTGGGACTCAGCTTTTTCGCTTTTTCCCCACAAAGATTGGTTCCAAGATCCCAAAAGTTTTGTGGATGGGGGAGGTTTACAATCATCTCCAGACTGGTCCAGACCCCCAGCAGAGAAAGAGAACATCTTTCGATCAGTCCGGGATTTTTGGATTCCCAAAATTCTAAAGCATGATTTACATAAGTTTATTGTGGGGCATTTCCAGCGGCAACAAGTGGATCCACCATTTTCAGAAGACCTGGTACAACAATTCCGTGCGTCTCTTGACACATTACTGCCCCTTGACAGACCACTAGATTGGCAAGTGCGTGCGGATCAGCCGCTCTGTTTGCATGCCCTTCAAGCCATTAGCCATCACATGAACGATCCGGATCGAAACCTTTTTCCAGCGCTCATCGAAGGAGTTTCCACTGGTTTCCAAGACAACATTGCTCCTTCAAATGTGTTTGCAGCCAAATCACCCACCGAGGAACCAGCACGGCCGGATTTGTCCGTCCATTGGACAAACTGGCAGACAGCAGAATCCCAACCGGAACTCACGGAAGAGCTGGTCCAAGAAGAAATCGCAAAAGGATGGCTCATTTGTTTCCCTGGAAACCTTGAAGATGCCAAACGTGAATATCCCCTTGGCGTTGCAGTGGGGAAACTTTCAATTGCCACATCGGACACCCGTCCACCACGATTAGTGGTCGACTTTACGGTTTCAGGCACCAACCACAATTGTGACATACCTGAACATCAACAACTGCCATCTGCCAAGGACGTAGTGCGTTCCTTCCCTCTTCGTGGTCATAATGAGGAACTGGGTGCCATGGGACTCGACGTCCGCGCAGCCCATAAACTTTGCGCCCTTCACCACAGTCATCGAGGCCTAGTAGGCTTTTCGTTCAAAGGGCGGTTGTATTTCTACAAAGTATGTCCCTTCGGAGCCCGGTTCAGTGCGTGGTGGTGGGCCAGATTAGGATCCTTTTTTACAAGACTCCTGCACCAGTTTATTTACACAGCCCACGCCTTGTTCCTATTCGTCGATGACTACTTACTGGTTCAACGTTTGGACATTTTACCCATCACAGCAGCACTAGTAGCTCTACTAGTTCAGGCCTTTAGACTTCCCATCAGCTGGCGAAAAGCAGAACTACACAGAGAGGTCAATTGGATTGGGTGGACATTTAATTTTTCCATCGGTCAAGTCAAACTGCAACAGAGCAAAAGGGAAAAACTGCAACGATTAATCCTTGAGCTTTTGACCCATCCGAAAACCTCCAAGAAGACCATTGAAAAGTTCATTGGACTGGCGCTTTGGATTACGCAGCTTTTTCCTCTAATGAGAGCTTTCTTGCACCACTTATACACAGACCTTTATAGAGCACCTGGCACATCATATTCAATTGACCCTGGTTTTTGGCTCACCACATTGTTGTGCCTGAGCCCAGACCTACAATTTACTTCTCGGCCCATCGGCACAGCCATACCTGAAGGCGGGAAATTACTGTCAGTTCGTCACCAGCCAGTGGCTACCTTGGAAGATGTCCGCAACTGCCGATTGTCCGAAAAACGGATTTGGGTTCGCATCATGGACCCCTTGTCAACCAAAAGATCGATCAGCAAAGATTCTCAAAGAATATTGAACATGTTCTCAACCTGGCTTCAATATTCAAATCCGATAGTTTCAATGAACCCTAGATTACCTTGGGCTGGCGAAGCCGCGGCAGATGCCTGTGCAGACAAGGATCATTGTCAGATTGGAGGTTTCCTCAAATTTGCCAATGGTGACTTACGCTGGTTCAGCAAAAAATGGATAGCATCCGATTTCCACAAACTCGAAATTCCAGTATCCTCCGATATGCAAAAAGATATTAGCAGCTATGAGACATTAGCCCAAATTTGTCTCTTATATTCCCTATGCAGCTTATTGCCATCCCAGCGCTTTGCACTCACATTAAAAAGCTTAAGTGATAACACGGCAGCAGAATCCACCTCAAACTCCCTCTTCACCACCAAAACTCCGTTGTGTTTCTTTGTCGAAAAGCTTTGCCTGTTATCTTCAGCAGTCCATGCACAATTAGATGTTTCGCACATCCCAGGTTATGCCAATGAGTTGGCTGACATGATTTCCAGAATGAACCTAGAAGAGCCCTTGCCTCCCAACCTTCAAGCATCCGACCGCATCCGAATTTCATTAGATCAAATTTGGCACCCGACCAAAGCAGTTTCGATTTTCCCAAAGGGATCAACAGTTTCATGGCCACCTCCGTAACCTCCTATATTCCATTGCCAGTCCTTACCTCACACTTTTATTTGAGGGGTTTGTTGGGGCATTCAGTAAGTCCTGGTTGATAGAAATATTTGGGTGAAATGCAACCATCAACCATGACATGCTGCTGATGTGGCACAGCCACATGACTAACTGGCAATGGAAAAAGGGAGATGCGCGATTCAACCAGAGCTATAGCTCACTCCGTTTTTCCATCGACATTTTTGCGTTGTTTTTTATTTAGTTTATTTTGTTGTTGATTTTGGTTTCTCTATGTTTGGGGTGATTGGCTCGAGTTGCTAGGATGTAGCTAATGAATGCTTACTTGTTAGAACTCTTAATGTACTTGTTTCATTAGTGTTTTAATCAATGTAATGCTTCATTACATTTTGGCTCAAGTAAGCATTCATCAATTTTCAAACACCCGCCCTCCCTCACCTGATTTTCATTATTGCTTACCAAGTCTTCAATTACTCTATTCCGCTGTTGCTTATCAACATTCAGGTGGGGGAATCATAGTCTGTCAGGGATAAACCACTCAGTTCTCCAACTGCCCGCTTTCTCTATTTCCTTTGAGTTTACCTGCATTGCTAAACAATTTCATCTCTGTTGTTTTCCCTATTAGTTTCAGTTGGAGTATAACTCACGAGTGTGGTTCCCATGCGTGCATTTCCCATTTTCACTCGCTGCGCGACGAAACAAGGCATCCGACCGTTTCCATACGGTATCCGAACCAGCATGACCATTCCTAAAAATGGCAAGACTACGGCCACTTGCCTGGCATACATCCGATTGCAATTCCAGGACGCCCAGTCCTCCAAGCATCCGTTGCGTTTCGCGTCCGCTAGTGTATCCATGTGGACCAATTTTTTCGTTCATTAAATCTGGTCCTGTCACACCTAGGGCTGTTGACCTTTTTTGTTTTCAACAATCAAATACTCCGCATGGATTCGACGCCTAGCCTGAAGGGCTCGGCCATCAACTTCTCTGCATGGGATGGGTGAAATGCAACCATCAACCATGACATGCTGCTGATGTGGCACAGCCACATGACTAACTGGCAATGGAAAAAGGGAGATGCGCGATTCAACCAGAGCTATAGCTCACTCCGTTTTTCCATCGACATTTTTGCGTTGTTTTTTATTTAGTTTATTTTGTTGTTGATTTTGGTTTCTCTATGTTTGGGGTGATTGGCTCGAGTTGCTAGGATGTAGCTAATGAATGCTTACTTGTTAGAACAGGAGTGATCCAGGCATACCCGTCTGCCCGAAAGAATGCGGATGCCATGATCAGAGCTGCAAAGCAGTTCATGGGCCGAAGGACAATTCGAGAAGCCAATGAAAGCCCTGAAGATCCCAGTGGATCAATCATCGGCGGGAAAGACGAAGCACAACTCCTTGGCGGAGAGGAACAATCAGTTCTTGCTTCTGGCTACTACAACTTGCTTATTGGAGGCAGGAATTCCACCATGCTTTTGGAAGTACGCCAGTCACCGTCATGACAGTTTTAGCCTTGTGTTTAGTTGAATGAAAAAACTCGCCGTCGGTCTCTGCCTTGGATCGGGCTGTCGTTCTGAATTTTTTGTTTCTGCTTGTGCTTTGCAAGCACATGAATTGGCATCCCAAACCACAAGGCGAAGAGTGGCAAGGTGCATGTGGGTGTGCCCACGCATTGGTGCTCCAATCTCGTCCCAAGCTCAGAGGTCATGTGACTGTCAGCGCTTATGCCTGTCTTGCATGCCTTCGCTGCGCTGCAAATTTGCTTCAGGATCGTGGCATCAAGAGGCGATTCATGAATCGCCACGCGCTTGCTGCTTCTCTCTTGTCGCTGCGCCTTTATGGCTTTTCCATTTTCCGTTGCCTGTGAAGGCCTCAGTGCCAAAGCGAGCCGGCCTCCGTCGTTGGTTGAGTGGACGGCGGATGGCAATGCGCGGGCCCGAGTCCGATGCTATCCCCTGTTAGCGTTTGTCCTTCCCAGCCCTGCTGCATGTCCTGCCCATGACATTCATCATTGAGGCAACCTTTCACCATCGCCCCAACCATCTCCAGTATCTCCTAACTGCTGCTTAAACGTGCTTCTCGTTGCTGTCTGTGTGCGTGTGTGCTACATGCTTCTGTTTTTTTCTTCTTTTGCTTCTTCATCTCCTTGCGTTGGCTTCAGAGAAATAAAATCTTCATTTCCAAACGGTATAATTTAATTTCCGAGGCAGAACCAAAGTCGTTTCCACAGAGCGTTTGTGCTTTTGACAATCATCGTTGAAAAAATGACGCGAGGTCGTTCACATCCATGGCCGAGATGCAAAATTCCGGTTCAATTGCCCAGTTGCATGAACTAGAAGTATGCATGAACTAGCGCTGTCATACTGCAGTTTCTAAAGTGCATTTGCGTAGTGCACGATGTAATGATAAACGTAGTCTAAGGTTGCTGCATCCTACGTTCGGTTATGCGCGCTCACGTTTGGAGAGTTACGGGACATTCGTGCAAAAATATTTTGTTGCAGTTTGGACCCAAAATTGTTTGGTGGAAAAAATATGCGTTCCCGAAAAAAACCGCCAAACGGCCAAACAATTTAAACTCAACATCAGTGGTTTTTGTGTCTTCGTTTTTCAACCATATCCAAAAATCAAAAACCAGTGTGTTGTTGGAATTAAACTTTTGCTGATTTTGAACATGAGTGAACATTTGTTCTTGGAAACAGTCGGGTTGTTGGAATTATTTTTGCGAAAACCTCGTTTTCAGGCCAAAACGGAGGTACTGCAACAATTTTGTGTCTTGACTCGGCATTGTGGTTCCAGTTGCTGCAGCATGGAACAGCGGCATTGCGTTACTTATTGATATTTCAGCATCAAACCACCTTAATTAATCAAATTTGCAAAAAAATATGCAAATGGGGATACCAAGGCTGGTTAGGAATTTCTAGATTCCATCACAATTCCAGTAAATTTTTCACACAAATGGACACTTGTTGTTTTGTTATACTGTTATGATCGTGCAGAGGAAAAAAATTGAACAATTGATTCAGCGCAGAATCAATCAATTGCGTCTAACGCAAGACATGCCAAATTCAAACACACACACACACATTCACACATTTATTCAATTTGTTTTTTTTGGAACATTTTATTTGAAAATTGAAATGTTCGAATGCGTACGATACATGGTACATGTATCAACAACTGTGTCTCGTTTGCAAACCTCCGATTCGGGAATGAATCCGAATGAACCAAACCAAATTTTGCAACATCTTCCCGTGGCGGTTTTGAATTTTTCCACATGGCGCAGGATGTTCCGGTGGCCGAGGCACAAAATGGCACAGACTGGCAACAGAATCACGGTGATCTAGCCCAAAATGGCGGTGTGCTCGGGGAAAATGTTAATGAACCAACGACTTCAGGGCTAACTTATCTTTAGACCCAATTTGGAAACATGAATCCATATGCCAGAAAACAAAACTCATTATTTCACGTCTTTGGAAATTCATATCAAACCCGTTTTTTCATATTGACAATTTTCGGGACCCAATCGCGGAAAAAATCCTCACCTTGCCACTTGTCATCATCATAACAATCATGGCAGGGTTGTGAGAAATTGCGGCATAATCATGATAAAACTGAGTCATTATCACCATTTTGGTTTTCATCTCATGTTTTGTCATCTTATGATGTCTATCCCTATTTTCATACTGATTTTTGTGTGGGTTCCATTTCCACCGGTTTTGGTTGCCCCAATTGCCATGGAAAATTCCCAACAGCAGTGACTGTCGGGTTTCCCTCTTTGGTTCCGGGAGTGGTGCGATGTTTTGTGTCGGCTGGGAAAATTGGAACAGAACCCTGGAAGCCTGGAAAACCTGGAAACCTGAAACCTGCTGGTTGCAAAACTGGGTGAATTGGTTCCAAAACTGTTGGAAAAAGTGAAACAAAATGATATAGTTGTGGGTTGAAACTTTGGAGCCCTGGTGATCGCCACATGTTCCGGGTGGAAATCGTCACAAGTGATTTAGTGGTGTTTGATCCATGGGGAAAATCAATGGTTTTTATCAGCCATTGAAGTATCCATAGATCATGAACCCATATTCTTGCCACTGAAACTTGGATTTTCCAAACATATCAAATTACCAGTTGTTGGTGCAGAGATCAGTCAGTCGACGAAGCAAACCGTTTCACATCCTCATGTTTCGCTGCATCAATTTAGAGGTTTCATTCCGATGGTTATGAATCCGTTGTCCGCCAAGACGCCCAAGTTTCAGATGGTCAAATCATCATTCAAGGTAAAACCCATGATTTTCTATGGTCAATTTGCACACCTTTTGATGGCCAAACCATGTCAAACCCGCATTTATCCATCATTTATCCATATTTTTTCATACATGTTCATCATGTTCCCTTCATTTTACCATCATTTTCCCATCATTTTTTATCAATTCCCCATCATTTTCCCATCAATTCCCCATCATTTACCCATCATTTCCCCATCATTTACCCATCATTTTCCCATCATTTTTCATGGTTCACCAAGGTTTTTCCATGTTTTTCCCGGTTTCTGGTTCTTGAGTTTTCGAGGTGGCCGCGACTGGCACCGCCTCGAGGCGGGAATCTTCCATGGAATCCCCATGGGATTTAGGGGATTCAACTGATTAAAACCATATTTATAGCTCTATCCCAGTTGCGATATGGGTTTGTCTGAAAATAGGGTATATTCCCAATTATAGCCATTTAATAGGGATAATGATCATTAACCATTGGGTTTAGGGGTACACTATTTTCAGACAAACCCATATATAGCAATATAACATATATCCCAGTTTAAAGCAATATTTATATAGTGGAATATATCCACCACCTTCGATCCCAGTTCGATCCCACCCAAACAATCCCCGTCGACCCAGTTCTGCGAAGCGCTGCGTGAGATTTGATGAGGCACGGGGTGAGTTTCGGGAATTGGGGACCCCAATTTTGGACTGGCACAACCAACATTTTTTTTTTTACTAAATACTGTATATGTATATATATATATATGTTGTAAATAAATAGATAAATAAATAAATCAATAAATAAGAATAGATACATAAATAAATAAAAATAAATAAATAAATGAATGAATGAATGAATAAATAAATAAATAGATAAATCGATAAATAGATAAATAAAAAAACAAATAAGAATAAATAAGAATAAATAAGAATAAATAAGAATAAATAAGAATAAATAAGAATAAATAAGAATAAATAAGAATAAATAAGAATAAATAAGAATAAATAAGAATAAATAAGAATAAATAAAAATAAATAAGAATAAATAAGAATAAATAAGAATAAATAAGAATAAATAAGAATAAATAAGAATAAATAAGAATAAATAAAAATAAATAAATAAAATTAAATAAATAAATGATAATAATAAATACATAAATAAATAAATAAATAAATAAATAAGAATAAATAAAAAATAGATAAATAAATTAATGAATAAATATATAAATATATAACTATATAAATAAATAAATAAATAAATAAGAATAAATAAATAAGAATAGATAAATAAGAATAAATAAATAAGAATAAATAAATAAGAATAAATAAATAAGAATAAATAAATAAATAAGAATAAATAAATAAATATATAAATAAATGAATGAATGAATGAATAAATAAATGTATATATATATATGTTGCGGCAAAAAGGTGTTCAACGAAGTGCTAGATACGAATAGCAGATGGGTAAAGTCCCGCAACTACATGCCTGGCGGTTTTCTCTGTGACTCAGCATGAGAAGACTGCATGTTGCATGTCCAGCTGAAGTTTCGCGTTTGCACAACTGCAGTTAGCACAGCGTTTTTGCAATTTTCATGCTCAAAACACATGGACAACCGGAGACGATGCAGCCCTGAGCGGCTCAAGCAGTAAGCCTGAGGGTGAGTGTAGTGCTAGAGAAATGGAGGAGAATTGTCTCCTGGCCATTGGCAAATCTGGGTAGCTGGATACCTGTCTCATTGCCACCGAAATCATGACATTTAAGACCATTTAAGGATGTAGGGACTGTAGGGATGTTATAGGATGTTTAGGAATATTTGGTGTGACTAATGTCTTGTGTTGTGTTGTTCTGCGGTGAGCCACCTCCAGGAAACAGTTTAGCTTGCAAATTGAATATTAAACTCTATTAAACTATATTAAACTCTACAATTTGGATTCAATTGTATCATATTGTATGACATATTTTATGACCAATAGTATCATAGCACCATTTTTCTATACACTGGTGGCAGAGTCATTAGTTCCGCAGAGTCTGATCCGACGATTTCAGTTGCCGTTGGTTCATGGTAAATGTTGGAGACTCAAATGGAAAGCCAAGATTTGCCGCTTTTTTTCCACCCAATCTTTGGCGGATTTTGGGTGCGATTTCACTGGGGCCAAACACAGTCTCCGATATCTCCGCTGAAGCTGGATCCAAAATGTGAAAAACACAACTCCGCGGCTCGGGACTTTCGGAATTCTCGCGGCAGACGCTGTCTGCAATACACTTAAGTTTATATATGAATGTTTAGGACGTTTAGGACGTTTAGGAAATGAATTCTCACATTATTGATGACCTTGTGGCTTCTGCTGTGTACTTGTAGATTTCCTAGAAATCACTAAGACAACAAGTGAAAACCAGAATCCATGGAGGCTTGAACCATGTTGAACGTATTTTTCATCGACATATACCCTCACCTGTCAAACATAGTGGGCTGTCTGCCCTTGGCCGTTGATGTTCTGTTCACGTGGGGCTGCATCCAGCTATAGCTTGTCTGAAGCGGAACGCTTTATTTGTGTTTGTTGCAAACAACTCAACCAATAGATGCGTATTTCTCAAAACTGGGGTACACCAAGAAACACCATTGGTTTGCGTATTAGAAATGACAAATCTTGTATGATTTTGGGATAATATAGGCATTTCACGGATGATTGTTGGGATTTAAAGCAGGGAGGCTCACATCCATCGCTAGCAATTGTGGCGGGCAGAAAACAAAGAGGCAGGAGAAAGTCCATATGACAGGCATCTTTCATCATGGTTCACAACAAGAACTGGAATCCAGTCCTGGAGGTTTCCATAGTATGATAGTCATGTCTCTGATTTACCCTCTGGTAACTTAGCTATTGGAAATGGACCATTCATAGATCATTGACCTCATAAAATGGTGGATTTTCCACTTCGCAAAGTGATAGTGATAGTATACCATAGTGTATCCCTATGATAGTTGTTTTTTTAAAACCCCATGGAATATTCCAAGGTATTCCCACGATCTATCCCATGATTAACATAATTGGATTCCCATTATGTATTCCAGATAATAGATCCCATGATATTCCATGTTTTATTCCCATGATATATCCTTCTGTTAATGTACCTGACGTACCCTCTGGTAAATTTTTACACTTGGACCCTGAAAATAGCCATTGTTGAGTTGTTTCAACTTTTGTCTTCCAATCCCTGCCAGGGTCGAAGTCTTAATTTACTGGAGGGTATCCAGTCACCGCGCAGGTGGTGGAGGTCTTGGAGTTTGCGCGGCTGCTGGGCGGCTCCGGCGGAGTCCCTTGGAATCCCAGGATTTTCGGTGGGGTATGGCATCGGATCCAAAGAGGAAAACGCTGGGGATTATCACCAAGTTTGATCATATTCCAATGTATCACCCATTTTTAAGAGGAAAAATGATGCAAATCCATTGAAAGCGAGACAAAACCATTTGGATGAGCATCGAAGGATAGCATCCTGGAAACACTTTTCAATGGATCTTTTTTTGGTCACAAACACTATACCCAGAAATCGCCATGGAATCAGAGAAATGATGACGCGCACTGGATTTGGGCCCCAATTTTTGGACAGAGTCAAATGGTTGAAATAGTGTCCCAAGGAGTTTTTTTAAATAATGTACGTTGTCTCAACCAAATATGGTTGATCAATCTTCTTACCACTTGTGGGAACATAATATAGGTAGGACATATATCCGACAATTACGTTCCATGGTTTGCTTTTGATGATTGGTTGGTGATTTCCAAGCCTTGTAAAAATCATGGTTGTTTGGTGCCTGAAAAATGGTGGTTTAACCAGCACACATGGGGCTGCAAAACCAGCCGCAATGGGGATTTAACTGGGGAAAAAATTGACTCCTTGACAACTTGTTTTTTCACCAGCAAAAAATAATGTATGGGTACAAGACCAACCAATTTATGAAGATATAATACGGAAAAAACATAATATAGCCCCATGTACATCTCTTATTGATGTTTGATGATGACAGTTGGTTGGGACATGATGTTTTTTTTTTTTACTGGGCATACCTGATTTTTTTTGCTGCCACCCCACGAACTTGATGGCGAGAAGAACACATCCAGCATTTCGCCCCATATCCAACTCAAAACACCAAGATAGTTTCAATGTGTTTATGGGAGACAATATATCATATAGTAATATATATATATAATATAGTAAGATATAGTAACTATATCATCGCAGTCTGGTGCCACATTGGAACTCCAATTGGCTGATCCATGTGGCGTGTTCTCGCGGATTCCAGTTGGCATGGAACCGTTCCGTTCCGTTCCGTTTCAATCCCCGACAGCCACATTTCCCCCATGTGCCATACAAAATTGGATTCCAATGATTAGATGGATGACCAATGTCACTTGACCATGGCACAGTATCACATTGTTGGTTATACATCCCCAGTATGTCCCCATTATAATCCCACTCTATGGCCCCACTACATACATGTTATATTATAGACCATATATATATATGTATATCTCTCTCCCTGTTGTTTCCATGCTACTTCTGAAAGGATATTTCCAACATGATCTTCCATGTCTCAAGGCTTTTCCAGGATATCCCGGGCCCCTGTTCCGGTTCAATTCCCACGGGTAAGGTGCCGACCGATGGCACTTGGGCGACTTTGGGCCTGGGGGAGGCGTTGGGGAGTGGTTTTCCTAATAGTGGTTAATGTTAAGAGTGGTAAACCATGAGTTATAATGTTACAATGGCTATAACTATAATTATAAACGTGAGTTACTTATGAAAACCATTAGTAGTAGTGGTTAATGTTGCAACTATTACAACTTGACAATGTTACAACCATTAGTAATTGTAGTAGTAGCAACATTGTTAATAGTACTAGTACTAATTGTAGTTATGTTATTATTTTCGTTATTCTTAGTAACGTTGATAACCAATACTTTTTCATCCAAACTTTTAAATGGTCCCAATGTTTATTTATTTATTTTTATATCCCCTACATTGTGGCCGGTTTTTGTCATATGAACGCAGGAAGGGATGCTTATTAGTTATTAGTGATGGTTAGTTACTTTCTAATTACTTAGTAAGTAACTACGATTAAGTTATATACTATTTATAGTAACTATATCTAAAATAGCTATATTCCAAAACTATAAGTATATATATATATATACATAGTTGACTATGAATGAACCTGGTTTTGGGTTGACCACATAGCTGAAACTAAAAATAAACATTTACCACCTGTTTTATGGGTTGACCATCTAAATTATGTATTATAATTAGACTTTCTACCACATATCAATTTCTGCCAAATAGTCACTTCCCAAGTATGAATATGGAAATGGACATTGGGAATGTTTGGAAGACTGCATATTCTTTAGCAAAACCCGAAGAGTGATGGATATGGACACCTATGGGTACTGTATTTGTTGAGTATGAAGGACAGAGCAGAGAATAGTCAAAGTAAATGGGCCAATTTCCATAGCAAAGTGTCACAGTCACCAGGAGATAAGCTATCACTTGATCATCCTATGGCCTGGTCATTAAATATGGTTGGTATGTTATAGCCCATTTCCATCTGGAAACCCACACATACAAATCAGGGAGTCACGAACTAGGACTATTGACCTGCTAAGTGGGGATGATCCAGCCCTCATACCCCTAGAGTTTGAGTTATTTTTTCTAGGATTCCTGCAGATTTTCGGAGATTTTGAGTTTTCCTTCAGGGTGAGCCATCCAATTTTGAAACATTTGTAGCTATATCAGACATTTTGAAGATCTTGTTTTTCTTTCTTTAATCTTTTAATTTTCTGAAACTTAGGTGGAGTGAATGTGGGGCATTGACGCCAAATCACATATGTTTGGAGAAAATACACCTATAAAATAATATCATATCGTTGCTTAAAAATCATTTATATATGGCCTTGCATTTCTATTTCTGTCGGTCAAATATCCTATAGTTCAATCCACATTTTTGTTGCTCCAATTCCACATTGCTGAGACATAATCTGAGATACAATCCGATATTTCCCCATATTTTGGACACAGGCAACTAACCCCTTGTTGGTTATATAACACCACGATATCCACATGGTTGGTTTTATAGCCATATACCCAGTATATCCTATACTTTTTTTCGAATATATAAATCCCGAAACAAATCCGTAGAAATTGTAGAAATTCCATAATTCCCGAAAAACATAATCTATAATTTCTCTAAAATCGTTATAAATCTCCCTAAAATCCCGGAGAAACCCGAATCAAACGCTTGACATTGCCCACTGACTCTGGCTCGAGATGGCGCGCCAGTCGGCACCGGGCGAGATTTTCACGGGGCGCCATGAATCCGAAGCATCTTGGAGGGAGGGAAAAATGGAGGTTTTAGCCGATTTTAGCCAGAAACCATGTTGGATTTAGCAAAAATGGAGGATTTCAGCAGTGATTTTTGGTGGACATCACTGGGCATGGAAAAAAGAGGTGTCTACACACTGGTGACCATGACACACTTGTGGTGTAAAATTGCAAACAACATGTTTAGGGGGAATGTTTTTTTTTCAATGCCCGCCAAATGGTAAGTGATTGGGTAAATTTTGCTATGGATCATGGGGAATACGGCATGGAAAAACAACTGGGTGCCAGACATCCAAGATTGTTGTGGCAGATGTGGCAATTTTTTGTTGTGCAAAATACCTGGCTTTGTTCAAAACCCAAAATTTGATGCTTAATCATATATATATGAATGATGCACAAACACAAGGATTAATATATGGATTTTAACCTATCTATATTAATAAATAACAATGCAATGACTACGAAAATTTGATGCTTACCCTCTGGTAAACGTTGACAAAAAACTATGGAAAATCACCAGCATTTTTACGGGGAACATCCACTATTTCGACTGGGCCATGTTCAATAGCTTTTTGTATGTTTACCAGAGGGTATATCCCATTAAAACCACCATTTTTGTTGGTTAAATCCCATTAAACCACCATTTATCCCATTAAAACCAGAGGGTATAACATACACCTAAAATCATAGTCTGCCTGAGTTCGGATTTTCTTCCCAACCACGTACGATGGAATCCGGTACGACCCCCGTTTCAAAACAACAACCGTCTAAAACTGTTATGGTGTTTTTTTTCACTCCCTTTTCAGACACAGATATCATATTGTTGACAAGAAATTCATACCCACTTAGACAATCTATAGTCTAATATTCAATAATATCAATATGAATCAATATGAATCATTCAAAAATAATTGATTATCTACGTATGTATATATATATATACCCATAGTATATAGATCATATGCCCATAAGTGACAGTAAATAGCCATAGCCTCTGGGATTTCCAGCCAGATCTCGGCCGTTTTTTGAGGTTTGGTAAAGCCGCTCCACGTCATGCTACAGGACCGGCCAAAGAGTACCAGGTCCTCCATAAATGGTTTGCGAAAAATATCCTGTTAATCCATTTGATCCATACGAAATATAAATCTATCTATATATATATACATATGTACGTACATATATATATATGTATATGTTTATATATATATACACCTATATGCGTATACATACATACATACATACATACATACATACATACATACATACATACAGACACACACACACACATACACACATACATACACACATACATACACATACATACACATACATACACATACATACACATACGTACACATACGTACACATACGTACACATACGTACACATACGTACACATACGTACACATACGTACACATACGTACACATACGTACACATACATACACATACATACACATACATACACATACATACACATACATACACATACATACATACATACAACATACACAAACATACACATACATACACATACATACACATACATACACATACATACACATACATACACATACATACACATACATACACACACACATACACACACACATACAAACACACATACACATACATACACACACATACACATACACATACACATACACATACACATACACATACACATACACATACACATACACATACACATACACATACACATACATACATACATACATACATACATACATACATACATACACATACATACATATTCACACACACACACATACATACATACATACATGCATACATACATACATACATACTTACATACATACATACATACATACATGGGGTACGCCCATCCATTTTATTTTCAGATTTTCCATGAAATAACGCATCCAGCGAAAAAGGGGTACCCCCGAATACCCCAAACAAACACCTGGTGAAACCAGGCTTTCTAATCACTTGGGATTCCGAGTCATGAACAACCAGAGTTTCTGGAGAGGTGTTTATAGGACTAATCCACCGACCAAGCGGGACTGATGGTTCCGAAGAAATCGAAGGCTATTATATCATCCTGTCAATTGAGAAAACACAGTCATCTATGAATCAATGAATGTAGCTTTGGCTCCAAATGCGCAGTGGTTATTTTCAGCGACCTTGTCATGGCAGCCCTCCGATACTTCAACACCTTCATTGATGAGGAACCAAGTGGGAACCTCCTTGAATCTCGTTCCAAGAGCTGGCCACAACTTGGTGGCACGGGACATGCTACGGAGGAGATAGAGGAAATGGAGACGCAAGCTGCCAACCATGTTGCCGAGTTGCAGGGCAAATGGAGCAGCTTTGGTGAACGGCACCCGATGTCCCCGAAACCACAGCCGAATCGCTCGGCCAACAAAGGCAGCCGTGGTCATCCAGTAGTGTGCCGCCGGCCTTGCATCCGCTTCGCGAAGGGAGACTGCGAACTGGGAGATGCTTGTGGCTATTGCCACCACCAGCATCCTCGCTATGTCACCCCAAACAAAAGCCAGCGGCTTAAGTTGGACTGCATGGACCCTTGGTCTCTCTTGCTCTGTTTCTTGTTTGTTGCTGCACATTGACGCAGTATAAATGTGGGGTGCCCCCTGAAAAACTCAGTAACATTCCACAACTGTGCGATCTGGTAGCCTGGTAGCCTTGAAGGATGCCAAGGAATGAGTCGATGTTGTCTTGCAAACTCAGCGTAGAAAATAGATCTCCACGAACAGACTGTGTGTTTCATGTTGGGCTAGTCGGTCATCGATCCACATGTTTTTTGCGTTTTTCTAGAGCCCAGACGACTTCGTTCTGATAATTGTTTGACTTCCAATCCGTGTACAATAGCATCCAACTCGGTCAATCAAAGCGCCTTTGCCGCAAAGAAATTGGCAGTCGTCAGGAATCAGAAAACAATGGAAAACACTTCAAAATGACACTTCAAAACAAGACGCCAACACGGCTTTATCGTTTACATTCGTTTTCAGTTGTTGAACAGAGGAAACATCATGCTATGGAAAGAATTCAACAAGCACGCAATCGCAAGCAAAACCGTCACTTCGACCAACAACGACCTTTCATTTTCATTGACCCAGAGAAAAGACCCAACCCCAGATGAAATGGGAAGAACTTATATATGATATATATATCATATATATATAATATGATATATATATATATATGATATATATATATATGATATATATATATATGATATATATATATATATATGTATGTATGTATGTATGTATGTATGTATGCATGTATGTATGTAAGAAAAAATTCCTGGAGGATTTTCACCGTTTTGAGGAGACAGGCGAACTTCTGGCGGTGCTCTTGCCTCATGTTCGTCGTTCTATTGAAGCGGCCCAGATTGAAGCTACCAACATCATTGAGATGCTGGAAGGGGAAGTCGGTTCAACGGCTCCCAGTGTGGATCGCACGCTACATAGGACCTTGAGACAGATGCCTCTATCAGCACTTCTTGGCTTGATCATGCCGAGAGATGATGCCTTTGGGGCCTTGCTTGAACAAGAGGTCGAAGTGCTGCGCTGCCGTCTGGGCTGAACATGGGTGGCTCCATGTGCCAGTACATTTTTGAAGCCGCCACAACATGTGCCTTGAAGTTACAGCTGGTTGGTTCTGGGTTTCAACTGACTTGTGAGTATCCATATGTATTCATCCACTTTCAGAATGGTAAGACTATGATCTCAATTGAATTTGTGGCAACAGGTTGCAGTTTCAGACTGGTTGCAACGGCATCAAGGTGTTCCAACGATTCTCATTGATTGAATCAATTGGGGCATTTTGAGTATTCTCAACGATTCTAATGCTCTTTCCTAACATTTCTTTGATATCGCTGGTTTTTGCAGACTTTGGCTCCAATTCCTGGTCTTCGAGGCTCGCTTGTTGCGCTGTCTTGTGGCGAGGGCTGCAGGGCTGGAGGGCAGTTTGCGCCGCTGAATGTGGCTCAATGTGCCAGTACATTTTTGAAGCCGCCACAACATGTGCCTTGAAGTTACAGCTGGTTGGTTCTGGGTTTCAACTGACTTGTGAGTATCCATATGTATTCATCCATTTTCAGAATGGTAAAACTATGATCTCAATTGAATTTGTGCCTCCGGGTTGCAGTTTCAGACTGGTTGCAACGGCATCAAGGTGTTCCAACGATTCTCATTGATTGAATCAATTGGGGCATTTTGAGTATTCTCAACGATTCTAATGCTCTTTCCTAACATTTCTTTGATATCGCTGGTTTTTGCAGACTTTGGCTCCAATTCCGTCGAGGCTCGCTTGTTGCGCTGTGTTGTGGCAGAGCTCGGATTCTCAAAGATATTCGTCTTGGGATGCGCTGTGCAGCACATGGGATTTGCTCGAACAAGAGGTTGAAGTGCTGCGCTGCTGTCTGGGCTGAACATGGTCCTCTGAGCGCAGGAGAAACGAGCTGGCTCGAGGGCTGCAGGGCTGGAGGGCAGTTTGTGCCGCTGAATGTGGCTCAATGTGCCAGTGCCAGTACAATTTTGAGAGCTTGGATTCTCGAAGAATATTCGATGTCCATCGGCTCCCACGGAACTTGGGAGGATCCATGATATCCAAGTTTCAGTCTTTATCAATCAAGTGGCAAATATGAATAAATTGAAAAAATGATCCCTCCAAGTGGTGATTGGATCATATAGGATCCATCTGCTTCTGTCTTGGGATACGCTGTGCAGTACTGTAGACACTGCCTCGTATCTTGAAATTTCTTTCGCTCTGCGATCTGTCCAATTGGCGAATCGGTCCAATCGGCGAATCGGTCCGGACAGCGCAGAAAAGAATGCTCAATCCAGAGAGACTGTCAAGACTCTAACTCCCAACTTTTGTCAGTTAAATCATGTCAACTCAGGGGTTGGTAAGTGTACTGATTTTTCACATGATCCAACAAAACAAGAGGATAGGATATGTTCAAAAACGCCAAAAACCGGACATTTCCCACTCGCTGTTTTGATAGAACTTCCGATAAGACATCGTCATCCCATTCTGGATATTCCGGTGGAGTCACTGGAGATCTAAATCATCCTAACATCCCAACATCCCAATTTCTTTTTTTCTTGGTGTCCCAACTAGCACTGATTTTTCCACAGGATGAGTAAAGCATCCAGCTATTGTGGCACCCCCGTATACTCCAAACAGAAACCTGGTGAAACCAGGCTTACTAATCACTTGGGATTCCTGGGATTTAGGACCCCGAGTCATGAACAACCAGAGTTTCTGGAGAGGTGTTTATAGGACCAATCCACCGACCAAGTGGGACTGATGGTTCCGAAGAAATCGAAGGCTATCATATCATCCTGTCAATTGAGAAAACACAGTCATCTATGAATCACTGAATGTAGCTTTGGCAAACTTTGGGCTCCAGAGGCACAGTGGTTATTTTCAGCGACCTTGTCATGGCAACCCTCCGATACTTCAACACCTTCATTGATGAGGAACCAAGTGGGAACCTCCTTGAATCTCGTTCCAAGAGCTGGCCACAACTTGGTGGCACGGGACATGCTACGGAGGAGATAGAGGAAATGGAGACGCAAGCTGCCAACCATGTTGCCGAGTTGCAGGGCAAATGGAGCACCTTTGGTGAACGGCACCCGATGTCCCCGAAACCACAGCCGAATCGCTCGGCCAACAAAGGCAGCCGTGGTCATCCAGTAGTGTGCCGCCGGCCTTGCATCCGCTTCGCGAAGGGAGACTGCGAAGTGGGAGATGCTTGTGGCTATTGCCACCACCAGCATCCTCGCTATGTAACCCCAAACAAAAGCCAGCGGCTTAAGTTGGACTGCATGGACCCTTGGTTTCTATCGCTCTGTTTCTTGTTTGTTGCTGCACATTGACGCAGTATAAATGTGGGGTGCCCCCCGAAAATCTCAGTAACATTCCACAACTGTGCGATCTGGTAGCCTGGTAGCCTTGAAGGATGCCAAGGAATGAGTCGATGTTGTCTTGCAAACTCAGCCTAGAAAAATATATCTCCACGAACAGACTGTGTGTTTCATGTTGGGCTAGTCGGTCATCGATCCACATGTTTTTTGTGTTTTTCTAGAGCCCAGACGACTTCGTTCTGATAATTTTTTGACTTCCAATCCGTGTACAATAGCATCCAACTCGGTCAATGAAAGCGCCTTTGCCGCAAAGAAATTGGCAGTCGTCAGGAATCAGAAAACAATGGAAAACACTTGAAAACGACACTTCAAAACAAGACACCAACAAGGCTTTATCGTTTACATTCGTTTACAGTTGTTGAACAGAGCAAACATCATGCTATGGAAAGAATTCAACAAGCACGCAATCGCAAGCAAAACCGTCACTTCGACCAACAATGACCTTTCATTTTCATTGACCCAGAGACAAGAACCCCAGATGAAATGGGAAGAACATATATATATATATATATGCTGTATGTATACATAAATATGTATATATATGTACATATATTTGTGCATATACATACATATATATATGTATATATAGCCTCGTCCAGGCTTCTGGAACTACCTAAACCTGAATTAGGTTGGTAAAACTTGTCCATTCCGTGACGAAATTTCGTCGCGGAATTAACAAGTTTCATTTGGGTCATGTTCATCATCATCATCCTCATCATCATCATCATCAACATCATCATCATCCCATCCCACCCCACCCCCCCCCACCACCGCGTGTGCGTAGCATCAACTGCTGCCGCAAGTTCACATGAACGTTAACATCCCACCCCCCCCCCCCCCCCCACCCCGGTAGTTCCAGAAGCCTGGACAAGCCTATACATATATACATACATACATACATACATACATACATACATACATACCTACGTACATACATACGTACATACATACATACATACATACATACACACACACACATCTGAATGTACATCTGTTGCAAGTGCGGTACAAAAAGGCGAACCTTCTCGTGAGCGACTGGTGAAAGTGTATGCATGCATTGAGATTGCACGTTTTCGCTTATCAGCTTCCACTCTACACCCTTCACCCTTCACCCAGAAAATTTGCCTGGAGGATTTTCACCGTTTTGTTTGTTTTTTCGTGTTTTTGAGGAGACAGGCGAACTTCTGGCGGTGCTCTTGCCATATGTTCGTCGTTCTATTGAAGTGGCCCAGATTGAAGCTACCAACATCATTGAGATGCTGGAAGGGGAAGTCGGTTCAACGGCTCCCAGTGTGGATCGCACGCTACATAGGACCTTGAGACAGATGCCTCTATCAGCACTTCTTGGCTTGATCATGCCGAGAGATGATGTCTTTGGGGCCTTGCTTGAACAAGAGGTCGAAGTGCTGCGCTGCCGTCTGGGCTGAACATGGGTGGCTCCATGTGCCAGTACATTTTTGAAGCCGCCACAACATGTGCCTTGAAGTTACAGCTGGTTGGTTCTGGGTTTCAACTGACATGTGAGTATCCATATGTATTCATCCACTTTCAGAATGGTAAGACTTGAATTTGTGGCAACAGGTTGCAGTTTCAGACTGGTTGCAACGGCATCAAGGTGTTCCAACGATTCTCATTGATTGAATCAATTGGGGCATTCTCAACGATTCTCATACTTTCTTCCTAACATTTCTTTGATATCGCTGGTTGTCCAGACTTTGGCTCCAATTCCTGGTCTTCGAGGCTCGCTTGTTGCGCTGTCTTGTGGCGAGGGCTGCAGGGCTGGACGGCAGTTTGCGCCGCTGAATGTGGCTCAATGTGCCAGTACATTTTTGAAGCCGCCACAACATGTGCCTTGAAGTTACAGCTGGTTGGTTCTGGGTTTCAACTGACTTGTGAGTATCCATATGTATTCATCCATTTTCAGAATGGTAAAACTATGATCTCAATTGAATTTGTGCCTCGGGTTGCAGTTTCAGACTGGTTGCAACGGCATCAAGGTGTTCCAACGATTCTCATTGATTGAATCAATTGGGGCATTTTGAGTATTCTCAACGATTCTAATGCTCTTTCCTATAACATTTCTTTGATATCGCTGGTTTTTGCAGACTTTGGCTCCAATTCCGTCGAGGCTCGCTTGTTGCGCTGTGTTGTGGCAGAGCTCGGATTCTCAAAGATATTCGTCTTGGGATGCGCTGTGCAGCACATGGGATTTGCTCGAACAAGAGGTTGAAGTGCTGCGCTGCTGTCTGGGCTGAACATGGTCCTCTGAGCGCAGGAGAAACGAGCTGGCTCGAGGGCTGCAGGGCTGGAGGGCAGTTTGTGCCGCTGAATGTGGCTCAATGTGCCAGTGCCAGTACAATTTTGAGAGCTTGGATTCTCGAAGAATATTCAATGTCCATCGGCTCCCACGGAACTTGGGAGGATCCATGATATCCAAGTTTCAGTCTTTATCAAGTGGCAAATATGAATAAATTGAAAAAATGATCCCTCCAAGTGGTGATTGGATCATATAGGATCCATCTGCTTCTGTCTTGGGATGCGCTGTGCAGTACTGTAGACACTGCCTCGTATCTTGAAATTTCTTTCGCTCTGCGATCTGTCCAATTGGCGAATCGGTCCAATCGGCGAATCGGTCCGGACAGCGCAGAAAAGAATGCTCAATCCAGAGAGACTGTCAAGACTCTAACTCCCAACTTTTGTCAGTTAAATCATGTCAACTCAGGGGTTGGTAAGTATACTGATTTTTCACATGATCCAACAAAACAAGAGGATATGTTCAAAAACGCCAAAAACCGGACATTTCCCACTCGCTGTTTGATAGAAATTCCGATAAGACATCGTCATCCCATTCTGGGAATTCCGGTGGAGTCACTGGAGATCTAAATCATCCTAACATCCCAACATCCCAGATGAGTAAAGCATCCAGCTATTGTGGCACCACCGTATACTCCAAACAGAAACCTGGTGAAACCAGGCTTCCTAATCACTTGGGATTCCTGGGATATAGGACCCCGAGTCATGAACAACCAGAGTTTCTGGAGAGGTGTTTATAGGACCAATCCACCGACCAAGTGGGACTGATGGTTCCGAAGAAATCGAAGGCTATCATATCATCCTGTCAATTGAGAAAACACAGTCATCTATGAATCACTGAAGGTAGCTTTGGCAAACTTTGGGCTCCAGAGGCACAGTGGTTATTTTCAGCGACCTTGTCATGGCAACCCTCCGATACTTCAACACCTTCATTGATGAGGAACCAAGTGGGAACCTCCTTGAATCTCGTTCCAAGAGCTGGCCACAACTTGGTGGCACGGGACATGCTACGGAGGAGATAGAGGAAATGGAGACGCAAGCTGCCAACCATGTTGCCGAGTTGCAGGGCAAATGGAGCACCTTTGGTGAACGGCACCCGATGTCCCCGAAACCACAGCCGAATCGCTCGGCCAACAAAGGCAGCCGTGGTCATCCAGTAGTGTGCCGCCGGCCTTGCATCCGCTTCGCGAAGGGAGACTGCGAACTGGGAGATGCTTGTGGCTATTGCCACCACCAGCATCCTCGCTATGTAACCCCAAACAAACGCCAGCGGCTTAAGTTGGACTGCATGGACCCTTGGTCTCTATTGCTCTGTTTCTTGTTTGTTGCTGCACATTGACGCAGTATAAATGTGGGATGCCCCCCGAAAATCTCAGTAACATTCCACAACTGTGCGATCTGGTAGCCTGGTAGCCTTGAAGGATGCCAAGGAATGAGTCGATGTTGTCTTGCAAACTCAGCCTAGAAAATATATCTCCACGAACAGACTGTGTGTTTCATGTTGGGCTAGTCGGTCATCGATCCACATGTTTTTTGTGTTTCTAGAGCCCAGACGACTTCGTTCTGATAATTTTTTGACTTCCAATCCGTGTACAATAGCATCCAACTCGGTCAATGAAAGCGCCTTTGGCGCAAAGAAATTGGCAGTCGTCAGGAATCAAAAAACAATGGAAAACACTTGAAAACGACATTTCAAAACAAGACACCAACACGGCTTTATCGTTTTCAGTTGTTGAACAGAGGAAACATCATGCTATGGAAAGAATTCAACAAGCACGCAATCGCAAGCAAAACCGTCACTTCGACCAACAACGACCTTTCATTTTCATTGACCCAGAGAAAAGACCCAACCCCAGATGAAATGGGAAGAACTTATATATGATATATATATATATGATATATATATGATATATATAATATGATATATATATGATATATATATATATGATATATATATAATATGATTTATATATGTATGATATATATATATACATATGATATATATATATGATATATATGTATGTATGTATGTAATGTAATGTAATGTAATGTAATGTAATGTAATGTATGTATGTAAGAAAAAAATCCTGGAGGATTTTCACCGTTTTGAGGAGACAGGCGAACTTCTGGCGGTGCTCTTGCCTCATGTTCGTCGTTCTATTGAAGCGGCCCAGATTGAAGCTACCAACATCATTGAGATGCTGGAAGGGAAAGTCGGTTCAACGGCTCCCAGTGTGGATCGCACGCTACATAGGACCTTGAGACAGATGCCTCTATCAGCACTTCTTGGCTTGATCATGCCGAGAGATGATGCCTTTGGGGCCTTGCTTGAACAAGAGGTCGAAGTGCTGCGCTGCCGTCTGGGCTGAACATGGGTGGCTCCATGTGCCAGTACATTTTTGAAGCCGCCACAACATGTGCCTTGAAGTTACAGCTGGTTGGTTCTGGGTTTCAACTGACTTGTGAGTATCCATATGTATTCATCCACTTTCAGAATGGTAAGACTATGATCTCAATTGAATTTGTGGCAACAGGTTGCAGTTTCAGACTGGTTGCGACGGCATCAAGGTGTTCCAACGATTCTCATTGATTGAATCAATTGGGGCATTTTGAGTATTCTCAACGATTCTAATGCTCTTTCCTAACATTTCTTTGATATCGCTGGTTTTTGCAGACTTTGGCTCCAATTCCGTCGAGGCTCGCTTGTTGCGCTGTGTTGTGGCAGAGCTCGGATTCTCAAAGATATTCGTCTTGGGATGCGCTGTGCAGCACATGGGATTTGCTCGAACAAGAGGTTGAAGTGCTGCGCTGCTGTCTGGGCTGAACATGGTCCTCTGAGCGCAGCAGAAACGAGCTGGCTCGAGGGCTGCAGGGCTGGAGGGCAGTTTGTGCCGCTGAATGTGGCTCAATGTGCCAGTGCCAGTACAATTTTGAGAGCTTGGATTCTCGAAGAATATTCGATGTCCATCGGCTCCCACGGAACTTGGGAGGATCCATGATATCCAAGTTTCAGTCTTTATCAAGTGGCAAATATGAATAAATTGAAAAAATGATCCCTCCAAGTGGTGATTGGATCATATAGGATCCATCTGCTTCTGTCTTGGGATGCGCTGTGCAGTACTGTAGACACTGCCTCGTATCTTGAAATTTCTTTCGCTCTGCGATCTGTCCAATTGGCGAATCGGTCCAATCGGCGAATCGGTCCGGACAGCGCAGAAAAGAATGCTCAATCCAGAGAGACTGTCAAGACTCTAACTCCCAACTTTTGTCAGTTAAATCATGTCAACTCAGGGGTTGGTAAGTGTACTGATTTTTCACATGATCCAACAAAACAAGAGGATATGTTCAAAAACGCCAAAAACCGGACATTTCCCACTCGCTGTTTTGATAGAAATTCCGATAAGACATCGTCATCCCATTCTGGGAATTCCGGTGGAGTCACTGGAGATCTAAATCATCCTAACATCCCAACATCCCAATTTCTTTTTTTCTTGGTGTCCCAACTAGCACTGATTTTTCCACAGGATGAGTAAAGCATCCAGCTATTGTGGCACCCCCGTATACTCCAAACAGAAACCTGGTGAAACCAGGCTTTCTAATCACTTGGGATTCCTGGGATATAGGACCCCAAGTCATGAACAACCAGAGTTTCTGGAGAGGTGTTTATAGGACCAATCCACCGACCAAGTGGGACTGATGGTTCCGAAGAAATCGAAGGCTATCATATCATCCTGTCAATTGAGAAACACTGTCATCTATGAATCACTGAATGTAGCTTTGGCAAACTTTGGGCTCCAGAGGCACAGTGGTTATTTTCAGCGACCTTGTCATGGCAACCCTCCGATACTTCAACACCTTCATTGATGAGGAACCAAGTGGGAACCTCCTTGAATCTCGTTCCAAGAGCTGGCCACAACTTGGTGGCACGGGACATGCTACGGAGGAGATAGAGGAAATGGAGACGCAAGCTGCCAACCATGTTGCCGAGTTGCAGGGCAAATGGAGCACCTTTGGTGAACGGCACCCGATGTCCCCGAAACCACAGCCGAATCGCTCGGCCAACAAAGGCAGCCGTGGTCATCCTGTAGTGTGCCGCCGGCCTTGCATCCGCTTCGCGAAGGGAGACTGCGAACTGGGAGATGCTTGTGGCTATTGCCACCACCAGCATCCTCGCTATGTAACCCCAAACAAAAGCCAGCGGCTTAAGTTGGACTGCATGGACCCTTGGTTTCTATCGCTCTGTTTCTTGTTTGTTGCTGCACATTGACGCAGTATAAATGTGGGATGCCCCCCGAAAATCTCAGTAACATTCCACAACTGTGCGATCTGGTAGCCTGGTAGCCTTGAAGGATGCCAAGGAATGAGTCGATGTTGTCTTGCAAACTCAGCCTAGAAAATATATCTCCACGAACAGACTGTGTGTTTCATGTTGGGCTAGTCGGTCATCGATCCACATGTTTTTTGTGTTTTTCTAGAGCCCAGACGACTTCGTTCTGATAATTTTTTGACTTCCAATCCGTGTACAATAGCATCCAACTCGGTCAATGAAAGCGCCTTTGCCGCAAAGAAATTGGCAGTCGTCAGGAATCAGAAAACAATGGAAAACACTTGAAAACGACATTTCAAAACAAGACACCAACACGGCTTTATCGTTTTCAGTTGTTGAACAGAGGAAACATCATGCTATGGAAAGAATTCAACAAGCACGCAATCGCAAGCAAAACCGTCACTTCGACCAACAACGACCTTTCATTATCATTGACCCAGAGAAAAGACCCAACCCCAGATGAAATGGGAAGAACTTATATATGATATATATAAATATGATATATATATATATATATATGTAATGTATGTATGTATGTATGTATGTATGTATGTGTGTATGTATGTATGTATGTATGTATGTGTGTATGTATGTATGTGTATGTATGTATGTGTATGTAT